>JAQMCX010000037.1:5576954-5623312 GCA_029814765.1 Acanthurus leucopareius | reverse complement strand
CACCCCACCCCCCCCCCCCCACCCCCCCCCCCCCCCCACCCCCCCCCGCCCCCCCCCCCCCCCCCCCCCGCCCCGGGCCCCGCCGGGGCCGCGCCCCCGCATCATAGGGGAGAGAAAGAACACCGAAGCTCATTACCTCTACTCATCCTGAAGTAATCAATATAATTGATGGAGGAGAAATTGCGGCTCGTTGTCAATACAGCAAACTCCAGCAAAAAGACGGTCCGTCCATGTGTGCCCATGCATGCATAAAGGAATTGTAATAATACTATGCATGAACGTGCACATGTTTACGTGTGCAGTGTTTGCAAGTAAACTGGGATTGAGATGGAGAGCTGAAAGATGGTGGCATTCCTGTCTTTATGCAGCCAAGAAAATGTTATTCATTAGAATTTCTTGTTTTAGGTTTATGATTAACTCCCATGGCACTCAAAAACAATACATCCATGAAACTGGAAAAAAAACAGACAACGCGATAAATTACCTTCTAGATTCAAAACCAGGGGAGTCTGATGCATTAAAAGTTAAGCTTTGTGCGTGGGAGAAGGAAAGTTTGCTTCCAAGATTTTAGGACTCTGTAGAGTAAAAGCATCAACATGCTGAATGCACTCTGGTCAGTTGCAGTGAGGTGTTATATGGTGTCAAGTGTGCAGAGTGAGTTCAGTGGAGAGACTGGACAGAAATCAAACAGGACAGTGATGAAGCTTCTTTGATAGGGTTTCGAAATCAGCAAAGGTGTGCATGCTTGTGTGCTTTGAAATGGTGAGATTTCACTTTGGCACAAAGCCTTGCTCTGCTGCTTTCTTCTGTTTCATTTCCAAGTCCAATATGGCCTTGCAAAGCTTGTGTGATATAACACAAAAGACGCTCCGCCACAGTTCAAAAGCCTGCTCTGCATTACCTGCATAGCCTGCCTAGCCTTGCATTTAAATGCATATCAACCCATTGTTCCCTATATGCCTGGGCTCTATTATACATTTCTAATGGAACAAGTTTCATTTGAAAAGTATGGGAGACGACACGCTCCGTATTTTCATTAAAATGACAAGCGAAGCTTTCTTTCCATCTAAAACTTTCGAATCAAGGCTTTCTGATTATGATCTGTTGCCATGAAATTTGCCTGCACTGTAAGCCCACATTCACGTTGCTACGTGGAGACGGAGATGAGGTCCAATCCACTCAAACTCTCTGGTTCTTCATCTCTCCATCCATTCATCCTTCCTTTGGTGCCAATTCAATTAAGACTCAATTACAGGCTCCTAAACAAAGCTGCCGCCAACACACTCTCTCGCTTACATTCTCCCTCACACTTTCTCGCTCTCGCCAATCATCCACGTGGACGGAGCTGGCTTATATTTTTGTTTTCTCTCCATCAATTTGCAAAAGCTCAAGTTCTCATGAACGACATCAACATGTTACAGACTCTGGGGAAGTTAACATTACTTGTCTGCCCGAAAAAAATAAATTAACAAATAAAAAACACAAAATTGTTTCCTCCGAGAGCCACATCTTACCTGAAGCTACACACAAAACACACAATCGCACATATCAAACCAACTGCCATGCATGTATTTCCAATGACAGTGACCAATTTAATTTCATGCTCTAAACATCTGCATCCGTGTCAGACAAAGGAGCGAGGAAGAGACCTCATTGATCCATGGGGTCTGGGACCAGCTGCCAACAGGGCATAGCACTGATGAATATTAAATAGGCTGGCATTAATATGCATAGGATTCCTCAGAGTTGTCTAGACGTGACAGGGTGGCTCCGCTTTCAGGTCAGGATGCCACCAAACTGTTGCCAGTCCTTCCGCCACACAATGTGTAGAAGTGCCATTTTGTTTGCGAGAGATCTTGCGTGTGTGTTTGCACGTCTGTGCTTGAGTATTCCGTGGTGTTGTTTGGACGACTGTCTGTGCAATTGTGTCCCTTGGTGTGTGGTCTGATCCTGGATTAGTGGGAGGGGTGTGCGGAGGTGTGGTGCTCAGTGGGACGACAACTGAAAGCTGGAAAGGAAGATGTGACACATTCTAATGTGGCCAAATCTGCCTGAAATCCCCCTTGAGGACCACTGCTCCATCTGCAACACACACATACACCTCAGTAGGCATGACACACAAACTCTATCTGTACAAAACATCCATGGATTAGAGGAGTAACAACAGACAGGTACAGGTATGCAAACCCATATGGTACAATGACTCAAACAACACAACAAGCACTTATACACACACTTATGAGTGTACTGACACAGAGAGCCCAAATCAAATGGATCACCCTAAACTACATAAATAACATATGCTCACACACACTCACTCAGTGACACCCATGCAGCCCCCTGTGGTCCCCAGCCCACATGTAATCAAGTCAGGCAGTGACTTAGTGAAATTGCATTAGCTACACTTTTCTGGGTTTGATGAGAAACGGGTTTGCTCCTGTGATGAATTCCGGCCCTGCCCAGATTTAGGCAGGAAAAGAATGAACGTGTGATGCCTTCTTTAACACACTCCAGCGTCTCCAGGGAGTGGTACGTTTCTGTATGCATCTGTGAGTGTGTCAGAGAGGGCAAGATGAGGAAATCCAGACGGACAGGCGAAGGAATAGCCATAATCCCTAATTTACAAGTGGTTTGAATCTGTTCTGTGTCCACAATTTGAATTTGTGTTGCTGTATGGAAAAAAAAAAGGACAGTGGCGAACACAAGTTAGTCCAAATACTCACAATTCCCTTTTGATAATATTTGTATGCACATGTGTGACCACAGATATAGCAACAGATAAAAGTAGTATGTGGGTTTAATGTACAAATATATAAAAAGCTCCTTAGAATTCACTTGTTTGCAGTTGCTCTTGTTTGCTATCAAAATTTTACTTTTTCTTCTTTAAAGCACTTTCTAACTACTGTTTTAGAAAAAAAAAACACCTAAAAATTGAAATTTTATGCTGACAAAATATTCACTAATTTCACATTTAGCAGTGTTCATGTATAAAAAAGGTTAGATCAAGTTAAAAGGGATAACCTCTAAACTGTCCTCAAGTGCCCTCAAATCCTAAAGGTGTGCAAGCTTTGTTTTCTATTGCTCATGGTTTTCTTCATTCGTCTGATACAGAAGCCATTCATGCAAACGCTGCGATCACAGTCATAAATTCTCATTTATATCCAGCGTGCCAGGCTGGATTTGTGTTTGTGTCAATCTAAGATGATCAAAGATATCTGGGATCCCTCTGGCTGAACTGTGATTGGGACTGGAAGAAGGATGACTGGGTGAATGGTGTATTTGACTCACACACACCCCCCTCACACACACACACACACACATAATACAGGCACTCACAACATAGACTGATAAACATCTAAATTTACATCAGTATACAAAAAAAACTCAATTTCTGAACTATTTTTTCAGGTATAATCTTTAAAGCACCCTTAGCAATGTCTGCACCTCTCTACAGTACGTACAGTTAGCTATTACAGAGTGAGGCATTGCTCTTCCTTTCAATAAGGTCCCTAATCTCTACTGTTAGCCAGCACTGCACATTTCAAACTAAATTGTGCAAACACAGAGCGTCATATAGAATAATCCAATTTTCATCCTCAATGGCCTCATTTGTCTGTAGCTGTTATGCTATGAAAATTAGTTTGAGAGAGATCAATTCAGGTAATATTGTCTGTGTACCAATCAGTTGCGTTTAATTATATGCATGCATGTATGCTTGTGAAAGAATTAGACTGGCAGTCAGCTACAAATTCACACAGTTGAAACCTGCAGGTGTAATAGGAACCGTTTCCATGTCAATAATGCATGACTCTCTGGTCAATTTCTGGCAACTCATTCCACTCGGACTGTCTGATTGGGTCTTGATGAGAGCCCTTCCATTATTAAAATTAATTTGATGGGATCGTATCTGCTGCTCCACCTTCCAGGAGATCAAATCTGGGGCCTCAGCTGAGAATAAACGGTATAAATAAATGATAGTATAAATAAATTCAGGTGTAAATTGAGTTGGATTAATTATTAAAAGCGTCACCGTCGCATACAATGTGTCTCAGAGGTCTTGGGTTTAATATATGCACATCTGTCAGAGGCGGTATGAGAACAACACACTCATATCAGTAGCAGAATGAATATTACTTGTGCAGACTGTGTCTTTAAAGAAACAAGGAAGAGTCATCCTGGATAAAGAATATTTTTTGGGAAAAAAACTTTGAATGGCCAGATATTTATCTAGTTTGTCTGACAGTGACAATGACTGCTGTTTCAATCTGTTAGCATGTGGTGGCTACATTCAAAAATAAGTTTTGTGCAACTTTCACTGATGAGACATTTCACACTGCACATAAAAACAAAACTGGAAATTTTCAGCAGCTCGAACAACACATCCCTCTCAGAAGTCATCAGTAAACAGGTAAACCTCACATCCTTTGCTAAAACTGAAGTCATGCTTCAACCTAATTCTTCTTAGATTAAAATTCGATTTCCCTATGCACAAATTAACTGCACCTGCTACTTGCTCAGAACATTATATGAAAATTTCATTTTGATAGTTCACCATATGGAACATTAGCAACAACAGCTTCCTCAAACTATAGTGATGGTGCAGGAAAACTAGTGTGAAAAAAAACTGAAAGCTATCTGACACTGTTTATACAAACTTTATTAAGTGCTGACATCATCTTTAAAACAAATAAATCATAGCTGATGGCACGGATTACAGAAAGTGCTCTGCCCAGAACACATTTTAATATATTTTGAGGAAAAGCAGCAACACTGCGCTCACTGCAATCATCATGGGTGTTAAAAAAAAAACACTCTTCAGTGCCATGGCCTCTTGAATCTGTCAACCATAACAAAAATCTACGTACCAGTGACTTAAAATGAGTGTGTGTATGTGTGTGCAAGTCTGTGTGTGTGTGTGTGTGTGTGTGTGTGTGTGTGTGTGTGTGGAGACCAGGAGAACTAATTGGCCATAAAACCACATGTCCTCACTTCTTTGATTGGACTCAGCGGGGAATCAGACAGCACATTGCACAGGCTCTTCTTCAGCGGAAGAACCTGTTGCATGCTGAGAAAGCAAGAGGTGTGTGTTGTTTATCTGTCTGGCTACCTGTTAGGCTGTTACATTGAAGGTCTCTGCAGCCCCACATGTCTTTCTTCCATACTTCCTTCCCTCCCTCTTTCCCTCTCTCCCTTTTCCATTTGTTAATCCCTACATCTTCTCCAATCAGCAGGTCTGAGATTAAAAGTAAACACAGAGGTGACAGTCAAAGCTGCCAATGATGACAGGACCAGTGAATGCTGATTAAAATTAGCCTCAGGTTAGAAAATAAACCAAGCTCTTTCTTGCTGATGGAATATCTTCACTGTGTAAACTATTACAGCCTTGTTCTCCTTCTGCTGTCCTCTGTCATTTTCGGTTCTTCTCACTTGCATTTTCTCATTGCATTTAATGCTTCATTTATCTGATCATCAATTCACCAGGGTGTTGGGCCAAACTTGTGAAAATAACTCATAACTTTTGGCCACGTCTCTGTTTTATCAGTAGGTCTTAGTGAGATAAGGCAGTTTACATTGCGATTATGTGAAAAGATGCTTCCCTATAGCTTACAGGCAATGAGAATTTGCCTTCTTGTTGGTTTAACGCTTAACCTTTGAAAATCTCATTATATGAAAAATGCTAAATTTTCCATAAATATAGAAAATAACACCATGCAGTCAAATGCTGGAAACTTAAAATTCAGTCTTTAAATAACTGCTTGCAATGTCTTTTAAATTATTATGCTCCTATCTCTTAGTTTCCTAACCATGTGCCTGGTAAAGGACATTACAGTGAAACGCTGATATTATTATAACAATCCACAGTACATCATCCTCACTGTCTCCATGCACCACTCTAATTTCAGCACCAGAGCTACTGTAATTCAATCAATGGTTTCACGGTAGATGAGAATCTAACACTGCATTTTTGTGTGTCAGTGTGTGTGTGTTTGTGTCTGTGTATGTGTGTGTGTGTGTTTCTTGAAAGATTAGAGGAGGAGAATCACATCTCTGATGTTTTAACCAATCAACCTCGTTGAAATCTATGTACGAGTAAATTGAACATGATGAACCCGAGCTAACACACACAGAAAAACTACTGAGAGCTACAGTAGGACATCTGCAGTAGCGTGTGTGTGCGCGTGCATGTGTGTGTGTGTGTGTGTGTGTGCCTGTTCTCCACAATATGCAGAGCTGCTCCATATTTGCTTTCATGCTGAACACAAATAGAGGCTTTTCACAGTAATAGCCTGTCAGGTAACAGAGGTACCTAGCATTTTATCTACAAACCCAGTTATTCGCTGCTAGAACAAAGCGATTCATAAAGGTCTTGCACCTGAGCAAGAGGGGAAACATGTCATTTTCTAGTGACATTCTTGCCAGTGTGGAGAAGTATAGACTCGGTTACAACATGTCATTCAATTACAGCATGTCATACATGTCGTATGTGACATAATTTGACATGCATACATAGTGGACACACACACCCACATCTGGCCAGTATGAAAGCCCTCATCAGTCATTGATATGACATGTGCCTTTTCTACATTCATTTCTTTGGAAATGTTCTGCGAGAATTATTAGCATTTGAAAGACATTTTAAAACAGAAATGGCAACCTTGATGAAATTCCTTACAAAAACAAGATCATTATCCTGTTCAACCATCTTTTCAAAATGTTCCCTTTGCTCTAAAATATGTCAATAAAAAGCAGCATTGCCTAAAAGTTTAATTCAAGATGCCTTTAGACGATGTGAAACATATTTTCCTAAATAGTTTTAGAAGTTTTTTTATATATATTTTGTGAATTATTAATTAATATAATATTATGTCCTTTGTCTAAGAAAATTGTTAACAAGTTTTAATCATTAGGTTGATTGAAAATAGAAAGTATTTTCATCTCTCTTCGAGTGAATGTAATTTTGAGTTTTTAATGACCTGAGGACTAACAGCTAAAAATAAAATCCCATTTCATATTCAGGTAAGTAAACTTTTTCTCTGACACTGCATCAGTGGAAAAATTGGTGCCAGTACATAAAGTATTTTCTGCAGTATTTCTTTTAGAGCCATCAAATTGTTCTTATGTGATTTTTTAAATTATTTAACTGATGATTACTTGTGGTGGGTCCGTGTAAACATACAACACATTGCTTAGTTTGACAGGACTTAATTTAGAAAAGATTTGTTTTTGAACTGTAATAGAGTCTCCGAGAAACCCACGTATAAATATACACAGAAAATCTATTAAATTGTCAATCTTTAAGTGGCAGCGAGCGAAAAAAGAAAGAGAGATGAGCATGAAACATCTTATCTTGACAGAGCATCGGCATACAAGCAAGAGTGAAGAGAAAAGAAAAAGAAAGTGCAAGGAAAGAAAAAAATGAGACGCATCAATTGCAGCTTAGCTACATTCTTGGCCATAATCCTTTAATAATTATTGACTTCTTTACTGACATAGTTCAGTTCAATCTGAGGTTCAGCTTATGAATATGATAAATCATAATTGCAAGGTCAGTGGAAGTCAAGTATTGATTACTCCACAAGATAAGTGAACAACCATGACCCTTGAATCCTGACAACAAATGAAGAGAATGAATGATTGGAAAAGGAATAATTAAAAAGGCAAGTCAGTGATTTTACAGCAAAACAAAACAGAAAGAAGAGCTCTGTCAATGAATGTGATTCGTCTCTTCTGTTTTCTGAAAAAAGGATTTTCTCCTAAAATTTCACCTAAGACATTCCAACCCCAGTAATCACAACCACTTTTTGCCCAAAGTGTGTGAATCGCGCATAACCTGGCAGGAACATGCTGTTTCTGCCACTTCCTGTTACGAATACACACACACACACATAAAAACACACATGCACTACTGCGAACATGTGGCTATCAACATCTGCTAGCCCCACCCTTGATATCCCACCCAACATCACCTCCATCCACAACTCCCACAAGACATTTTTCCATTTGCACCTCTTCTTCCTCCCCTCCCCACTGGGGTGTACAAATCAGCTTGACAAGGAATACCACTTCTGGTCACCCTCAGCCGTCACTCTCTTCCTCCTCCTCCTCCTCCTCCTCTCCCTTTTCCTCCCCCTCTCATGGGAACACGATGCTATTATACATAAACAAGAAGCACAGATAGCACAGGCTTTTTTTCCTGTACCCCAGACTGAGCATCAGGTAAAGAGGGACGGGCAGTGAGGGAGCTGTTTGTAACTAGATTGGACACAGCCGGACTGTTCTTTTGTTTGCCAGACGCCATGTGAACAAGTCTATTTGAATATCAAAAGGCAAACAGGGGATGTGTGAAAAGATTTGGAACCGAGTTGGTTATGAATACATCTTAGGAGGGGGAGGGAGGTCAAAAGTGGGAGAGAGTTGGGAATTGGAGTATATGTATGCATCTGCAGAGAAAGGGGGGATTTTCAAGTGTGTATTTTCTGTTTAATGTGTATAACCTGGATGAACATGTGGTGATGGGTTGGCTCTGTGGACAGCTGTCAAATGTGTGTGTGTGAGTGTGTCTCTCTGGGGGGAATTTCACTTCAAACACGCCCCAGGGCAAGGCAATATCGCAAGAAATACAAGAAAAAAGGCTGTGACACAAACAGAAATAAAATTTAAAAATGGCTGTAAATGCATTAATGACCCTGCGTGGTGCTAGACTGCAGCGGTTAATGGGATATTCACACTTCACCCCTCAAATGACCACTGGGGCAACTAAGAGTCATCACGTGTAATAGAGAGGTAATAAAAGCAGAGGGCAAGGATGTAAAAGTCTATTGGTTGGACGTGCAGGGCAACATAGGACATAGTAACACATCTATACAGGAGCTGGAAAATGGTCATTTTCATACCTAATTCACACGAATGTGATTAAATCTGAAGGTTCTGTGATCCTGAAATACTGCTCTGATGAGAATACAACACACCCATGATCACTATATACACATGACGACAGCTGAGGAACTGCTGCATATACGCACACTATATATACACTCTATCCGGCAGCTTCACTACATACGTTTGTGACACATATTCCAGATGTGGCTACATATGGAGTTGTAATAGAGTCTTTAGATGAAGCAGCGGATTAATTGAAGCATACCAGACGTGTTGCAGCGGAGAAAGAAAGCAATTAAGTCTCCCCCGCTGTGCATTTGCATGTTTATGCGAGGCATGTGAATATGTGCCTGTGTGCATGTATGTAATGATATATGGTGGGTCCTTACAACACTCACGAGACATAAATTACAGATATTACAGATTAATTTCAAAGCCATTAGAGATATGGGGCCTGTGGAGAGGTTACAAAACCATTACATGCTCTGTTCAAACACTGCTGCTCTGATTCTTATTTAAAGATCTGAGAACTTAAAGACTTGCGACTTATTGCATCCTCTCACATATGAAAATATACTTTATATCGGTCGTTCACAAAAGTACTGAATTCACTAAATACGGCAAAGGATTCAGCAAAAACTACAAAAACATCTGCAGTTCCCACTTTGTACTTTATTTAGTGCATGCCCTTTTTTTCCCCCTTTGTTAACAGTGCATAGCTGGATTTAAAAGGAACAATCAAAGTCTTATTTCCAAGGCTGTGTTGGTGAACATCTGAGTTATTAACTATATTGACTTTAGGCAGACCGTTGAGAAAAGAAGAGTTTAGGAAACTCCAAGTAGAGAGACTAAGAGACACACATGACTAAGCTTTAAGTGTTGAGTAATCCCGCAGCCAGAGGAACTCATCAACTCAATCTCTCATTCTGACTCTTTTCCCTTCCCTCCTTCCCCACAGTAAGTTTAATTTGAAGAGAGAGAGAGAGAGAAAAAGTCCTTCTACACCGTCTCAATACATATTTTTCTAATTTCTTCCCTCAGAAATCTCTTAATGGCTTCTTCGCTGGACCCTGATGAAAACAATGACTTTTAACCTTCCTCTACCTCCCTCCTTCCCTCCATCCATCTTTCCCCTCCCTCCATCACGGCCGACTTATTTCACTTTCTAAATGATTTCTTACTCCTTCAATCTCTTCGCAGCCATTCAGGCCCCGGCCCGGGCTTGTGGCCGGTGCTACGCATTGTGACAGGTGAAATGAAAGCCCAGAGAAATCTCATCTTCTTATAAACGCTCCGAGGCATTCAGCCAGTCAAAAAAAATATTTTTTCCCCTTTCTTTCAGAGGCGCCAACAGATGGAAGAAAAAGAAGAAGAAAAAAAAGTGAGCTGTTATTTGAAGACCATTTGAGGTTTTTCCTTTATCCACAGTTAATCAATGCTGTTCTTTTTTGTGGCAGGGGGAGCTGAGGCAGTACATTCTGCATATATTTAAAGACCAGCTAGTGTATAAGTTTCATTTCTTGACTACAGCCTGCATTGAAATGTCTTCTACAGTAGAGTTGTAAGTAAAAGTCAGTCTTCTGCTTATTTCTATGTTGAATACTCTCAGAAACCTAATTAATACTTCATTATTTTGATATTTCACCCTCAATAGTCAGAATTACTTATGCAGAAATTGCCAAGAGATCATTTTTGCAAGTGAAATGGACACGTCTCTACAGATTAGAACAACTTTGCTGTTACTGTCTCACTCCATCTGCTACCTTTTCTACTTTATTCCCACAATGTCAATGAGGTGCTCAGTGTGAAAAAAAAAAAGAAGTAGCTGCAGACAAACAGCGCTGTCAGGCACTGCTGATTGAAACCTCAAGGTCACGGGCAGAGAAACAGAGCCTGGCGGTGAGAAAGGGAAACAGAAGAAGTAGGAGCAGTAGAACAACGTAGACTCTCCAGGGCCTGGTTTTGCAGCTCACTCACTGTGCTCTTTGCGTGTGTGCGTGTGTGTGTGCATGTGTGTGTGTGTGAGTGTGTGTGTGTGTGAGAAAGAGAGGTTTTCAAGGCCTCTCCCTGTAGGCAGATTCTGCAAAGTCACCCTGATCGCCGGTTCCCTCTCCACACTCCCGTTGTCTGCCTTTCTTTCTTTCCAGAGTATAACTTCTGAACCTGCAACATGCCCTTCCTATCTCCATCTTTTGTTTTTCTTCTCTCTCATACACTCATTCTGCCTCTCCGTCTCCCCAAAAATCCCTTCATCATTCTGTGGCTGAATCCTTCTACCCCTCAGCCCTCAACTTTTCTCTTTACTGTACCCACTCAAGGTGAGACACACACCTGTTTGCCATCTCTTCATATTCTCTACACTCATGTATCTATCAATTATTTCTTTCTGTTCAATAACCTTGTATGATCCCTTATTTTTTCTTCCTCAACCCATATACCTCTATCCTCCCTCGCTCCTGCTTCTCATCCTTCCACCTAACCTCAACCTTCCCTGTGTTCCTGTTTCTCTTTTCTCTCCCCCACACTGCAAAACCTGCACAATTTATTCTTCTATTCCCATTTTGCCACAACTGTGTCATTACTTTTAATACCTTCTGCTCTGTTCTTTTTCTTTCCTTTCCTTTTACTCACTGTCTTTATACCAATCCTCACATCAAGTCTCTAGTCCAGCTGTTCAGGAGTCTTCTACATCCTGACTCTCTCTATCTCTGCTCTCTTTTCTGCAGCCTTCCCCTCTTTTCCTCACCTTGTAATTCACCGCTCTTGCTGTAGAGTTCTCGCCTCTGCTCTCTCAAGTAGGCACTCATGCTGATGGCATGGGAAGATGACTCAAACCTATGAAACACATAAAAGAGAAAAAAGGAGATTGTATCTTAAGCTCCTAAACAGATCAATCCAAAATATAGTTTTGGTCTTTAAAGATATTTCAGTTTAAGAACTCTTATACACGGGGTAATTTAATCCTTTTTTTTTGGATATTTGGATGAGTAAGACAGAGAGCAAAGGCTGTGGTTCTTACTTGAAGAGCGACTGCTTGGCACGCTGTGGTTTTTTCTTTGCAAAGAAGGCAGCAAACTCACTGCCAGTGCTAGCATAGGAGAGCTGAGCTGATGGCTCCGTGGCACTGCGGCTGTTCTTCACATCCAGATACTCCATGAGCAAAACCTGAACAAAACACAGAGCGTTAGATCAAGAGCTAAAAAAGCAGGAGAATCAAGATGTAGAAAGCCAATTAGTATTATTTTTAGTAAGAGAAAGTCATGGTGCAGCATTAATAAACCACAGTTTCTAAACACTGACTCATGATCTGTCCGTCTGTGTTAAATTAAAATCAGTCCACAGAAAACAGAGATGAACTGAAACACAAAAACAAAGATTATTTGCTGAAATGTCACATAGTCACGGCTGGTAGTAGGTCCAATCACACAAGATGTGATTTTTTTCAAAGTACAATCATAACTAACCAACATTAAGCCAATGTTAATTTCTAATTTATTCACATTCATTTGTTTCCTCTTAACATACTAAACCTGCCCTTCTTAGATTATGAGTAAAGGAGTTATTAGTAAAAAGAAAGAAACTCATATCTATATATATTTTCCTTCAAATCATGCTCCATCTTTGTGAAGCTCACAGCAGCTGAAAGATTCTTATGTGTTTGATGTAAATACTTGGATCCCTCACATAAATGAAGTGCGTATAAAATAATTTCATCTAACATTTGAAGAATAATTCATATAATAATTCTTATATTTCATTACATTTGATGAAAAATGGCAATCAGAAAATACAGCACTCAGCATTCCTAGTGGTAGGTTTTCTATTTAACTTGGCTTGTGGTGTTGCATTGTAACCGTTTATGACAGCACTGTGAATGAAGCCAATCCTAAATAACAAAGAGAAAATTAAAACTTCAAGACAGAAAAAGACCACTGACATGTCTAGATTCCATAAAACTTCTTGTCTTCCATTTCTCTCATCTGTCTGCATGATCCATGGTGAAATCCATCAACGTCTGATCATGCTTCATGAAAATCTTATCAACTTCTAACAATAGCTGAGGACAAGCAGATTGAAACTCCGGCCAGACAGAGAAAGTTAACTTCCTCTACTTTATCATTCTATCTGCACATTCCCTCTGTTACTTTCATTGGCTCTCATTTTTCACATTAAAAAAAAGAACGAAAAAGAAAAACGCTTCATCTCTCATTCATCACATTTCTATTTTCTCTCCCCTGCATGGCCTACCTCCGCTCAACATCCCCTTTTCTCTCTCACTCTTCCTTCATTCCTTTCTCTCTCTCTCTCTCTGTGAATACATATGTTCTAAAATAGCCTCCTATCTAATAGCTTCATAATTTAGCAAGGCCATTTAGCCTGTGTGTGTCTAATTCTGAGGCACAGTGTGGGTCAGCCCAGAATGGGACAGGAGTAATGGCCAAGCAGATGGAGATCCATCCCGACCATAATGATGTAATTAACGCTGCGGAGAGCACCCTCCGTCATGCATGGGAAAGCCTTTACATGCTAGCAACGGTGTTAATTCAAGTGTGCGCCAATGCACATGTATCGCCCCCCCAAAAAAGAAAGAAAAGACCCGCAGACACACATAGCTATTTGTTGTTTTAAACCTAAATCATATTGATGAGATGTGGCGGATTACCCTTAAAAAAAAGCTAAATTTCTAAAATAGAATAACTAAAATGTATAAAATAAAGTTAAATGGGTTCATTGTCAGAGCACTTGGTCACATGTTCATGTTAATACACAAGTTAAACATGCACACTCACACTTACAACACACATGTAATTAGTCTCCAACACACTTCCCCACATCACAGGCAGTGCTGGAGGCCATATCACACATGCCCTCTCCAACTGGCAACACCAGGGCCTCCACTTGCCACTAGCCTCATGCTGCAGCTAATCCTATCAGTGTATTAATTACTAATGATGAGCTGATGGAGCGAAACCCCCACTTGGTTGCAAGCTAACGCCCAAGTAGACTTAATGAAATGCCAGCACTGGGCTGATGAAGGGGCTCCGACCCTACTTAAATTGCATTAGCCCAGAGACAGAATGAACTTTGCAGGCAATTAACGGGACAGCTTCGACAGAAAGAAAGATAGAGGAAGAGAGAGATGGGAGGTAGAATGTAACACAAAAGGAGAGGAAGGAGCAAGGAGAGATAAAGGTGGAAAAGAGAGGAGAAAAGAACAAGCACAGGCTTAAAGGTGGAGAATGAGCACTGTACAGAATGCTAAAGGGAAAAGGGGACTGGAAAGAGAAAAGAAGAAGAAGAAACAACACAAAGGACCGTGTTAGATAACCTGTTGTCGCTGACTAAACACTTTGAAGTTAAAAAAAGAGGGCTGTGTCATCACCTCTACTTGAAGATTAGGATCTCCTTTTAGTTTTGGCGAGGGCACAGGCCTTTAGCAGACACTCTCACCAATCCATCTCCAATTAGCAGTAAACCAGAGACCTTTGCCAGAGATACCAACTCGCAAAAAATAAAGTTTCTACAAACGCCCCCTTAAATTCAAAAAGTTGCCATGTTAAGTCAAACTTTGTTGCGAAGTCAGAAGCCAAATGATCGCAAATTAGTGTTTTCTGTTGCAAGTGAATAGGACGACACAGACTTAATATGCCTCAATCTCATTGTGCGACGTGCAGACTAATTATTAAGAATAATAGAGCAATTTCAGGAACTGAACACCTCATCCTTGTTCGTCGGGAACGTGACTTAGCTTAATTTTATTTAATAAAGGACAAAAAAAGTATTACAATGACAAATCACTTCATCTAATATTCTTGATATATTTTATATTTAAAAAACACCACCACCTAAGAAAGTATTTTTCTCAAGCTTTGCCATCGCCTACCAATAATCCCTGTATCAAACAATAATCACTGTTATGTTATGGTAAATTTTATTGTAATTTTTAGAAACACTAACACGGTGTGCATCTCTAAGACTCACAAGCTGACAAACAGCATGAAGAAATAAAGTGTATCACATTTTTGGTGAATAACAGACTTTAGCATCTCCTTGACAACAAAAAAAGATCAGCCTGAGGGGCCTTGGGATCAATTTTTTCAAATCATATAGCAGGAAACTGTGCATGCAAAGCCACAATCCCCATTTAACACAGAGCTTGAGCATAATACCTACAGTCATCTCAGGTGACTAATAAATTTTAAACCTCATACCAAAAAGAAACATTAAAGGAAGAGAAAGTGTGGTGAGAGTGTGGGAACCATAGCTTGTCCTTTATTATTAAAGTTTAATGTACTGTGATGTGTTTAAACTGCATCCACCCAGACACAACTTTGTATTAAAGTCTGTCGTGTTTCAAAATCATTATGTCAGATAAATGTAAAATATGAAATATTAAGAAATTTGCTTTGTTTAATTCAAAAGTTAACACTCTTGTCCATAGAAGATTGTATTAGTCTGCTAACCACTAATAAAACAATTACTCACATGACCTAGATGTACTATACTTGTCTCTACACAATGAATAAGACAATCTCCCTTATCTTCCTTTCTCCTCCCTCTTACCCATCAGGTTAAGCACATGAAATCTCATTAAAATCGCTATTACTCAAGATACGAAGAGGCCCGGATCCTATTAATGTCACCTGTGTACGACTGCACTGCTCATCAGAGAGGCACACTTACAAAGATATACAGAAGTGTCGAGAATTAGGACAACAAAATATATCAGGGGTTGGTAAAGGAAATTCTATTACAAACAAGTCATAAGGACAGAGAGTTTTTCCTGCAAGATTAAGAGTAAACAAAAGAATCTAGAAAATGTGAAGAAAATCAGGTCAAAACTTTGTCCAGAGTTGCCCTTTGCTCAAATGTAGCACACAACAGGAGACTTTTCATGTCAGGTATGTTTTAGCTACATTGAAATACTGGGCAAGGTGTGGTGCTTAGGTGAAGCATGTTGGGAAAGGATGAGGACTCATTCGTAATGTTGCACAACTACATGTTTATGGACATATATCATACTTGTAGAAAACTATATACAGGTACACAGGAAAGATTTCGAAGCAAGCAGCTGCACTTTTTGCATCATCATCATCAGCATCCTCATCATACTATCTCTTTTACTGCAAAATCTCCTGACAGTTAACTGCAGTATTGACAAATTTGCACAATCAGACATTACACTGACTTTGTATGAGTGACTTGGCAGTGCAAAGTCCACTTAATGTATGAACCAAGTGATTTAGACATTTGCATTTACACATACAGCTCCTCCGGGTATTGTCCAGAGAGTTTCACTGTAGCAGTGCATGTGTGAAAGTGGCTACTTGGCCTTGGCAAGATAGTAATTTGGTGACAATAGCAACACAGAAGGCAACAAAAGAAGCAAGAGCTGCAGAGAGAAAAAGGTGCCTCTGTGACTGCAGCGAGAGCGTCACACCAGTGTAAAACAGCACAGGTTAACAATTGGCGAAAATAAACTAATTCATTGGGCTACAATATTAATTAGAGATTTTCCCCAGAGCCCAGTTCCAAATTGCAGCCAGTTCTAATTCAGCAGAATTGATTATGTCTAACATAACTGGCTCTGCTTTTAGAGAATAGGAAGTGGGAATTAATGGGATGCAAATATAATGTTAACACACTCTCTTCTTGGTCAAAGCCTTTCACGCTGCCAACAGTGAGTATCAAATGGAAACATACTTGTGTCTCTTTCCACATTTCCCTCTTTGTCTAAACAGCTCAACATCCAAGCAATCTGTGTGGCAAATTCTGCAGTGCAGACCTCTTGATAATGTAGAAAAATAGTTTCTCTGTGCTACATTAGTTCAATGAACTTCCACCGGTTTTCCACTGGTAGCAGAATTGTAGGAGAGAGAGAAGAGAAGGGAAGTGAACTGTCTAAACTCACTGAAAGTCTATATTCTGGCAAATCTATGAAACAGTGAATTAAAAAAAATAGGTGGTATGTAAATATGCCAGAAATGGCAAATGGCTCTTAACACATGCTAATAAGACCAAGCCAAAGAATTCATATCAACTTCAACACCTATGTATGTGTGCTTGTGTGTGAGTGTGTGCCTGTTTTAATGTGCTTATGTGTGCTAACTCACATCTCTCTTCAAGGCAACCAAACAACCTCTTTCTGCACTTTGGTCTTATCCCAAACTTAAATCAGTCCACTGGGTTGAGCGCTTTGCTCTATTAAAACAGGAGAAAAGCTTCATTAGAGTCTGCCTTTGTAATTCATTACCAGCCCTCACATTTCGTTCTCTGGAAACAAAATGTCCTGATGCCACCCCTTTGTTTTTGGAGAAAGTGTATCCTCATCCTCCATCATGTCCATTAGGGCTCGAACACCCAACAAATCAGTGCAAATTAGGACAGAATCACTCAAAGCTTTGCAGGTGAGCACTTGTCACTGGATGAACTTGGCAGCCAATTGGATAAAATTAAAGACATAAAAATCACTTCATTTGCTCTTTTCTTGTTTCCAGCCTCTCCTTCTTATTAAGTCATGTTAAAAGCAGCCAAGAGAACAATCTCAACAATTTGTTCCTCTCAAAAGGCTTTTATCAAAATCAGCTGTTTCCCCACAAAAAAAACCCCCTTGGCTGCTGTCTTGTCACAGAACATATTGACTGATATCCCTCGCTGCTAGCTTGAAGTTACAGTCCAAAGTGTCCTTGGCCGTCAAAGAAAGTGTTCTTTATACACCATGTATTGATTGTGTTCCCGAAACTTCAATAACCTTCACAAGTTCTGACAGAGCTTCAGCCACAACTACTCCCGCAGCAGTGAACTACCGCTAACCAGTGGGGGGTTCCCACCTGGAGCGTACTGCATCGAGTCAATCTTTTGAAGGCTATCTTGTTGACAGAGGAAAGGAAGATGTGCCTGCGTGTTCACTGAAAACCCATTTTATTTCCCTCCTTGTCCTTGCTGTGTCCTCAGCATGCATTGTTGATGCAATACCATTTATATGTGTATTTAATGTTTTTTTAACAAAGCACAAAGAGGAATAAAAAAACAAGTGGGTAGTGTTGAATGGTGTTTTTAAAGAGACCTTTTTTTCTTTTTGTATGATAAATGTTTATTTTTTTGTGTGCTGTCGCCACCTGAGACTGTGGCGTGTAGACATTTTTAACGACTACTTTTAGTTCTAACTACAGTAAATAAAGTAAATGGAAAAATTGATTTTTTACCGAACCAGCACCTTTTCTAAGAGTACGTGAGAATACTGATAACAACAGAGGATTTAATTATCTGATTACAGCCGTACAACATCCTCCTAGACCAGTTGCATTTAAATATTCATCTTTTAACGGTAGAAGATTACCATCAAATAGTGAGACGACTGCACTGACCTCATATTAGATACTTTCAAATTACAGTTGGAGGTCCAACAGTGATAACTTTGAAGGACATTATGTTGTTTACCCCTCTGCAGGTTCAAAAATTGCATCAAGTCAAGAAAATCATAGTAAAAACATAAATCAGCAGTTGATTAAGTTTCAGTTATTTCGATGTCGTAGCTATGGGTGGAGTCAGGGGGGCTGGGGAGCGTGGGGCCGAGAGAGATGAGACATTGCAACACCATGGAGATGCTAGACTTCACTGCGCTCCAGCGATATGTAAATATGACAGCGCTTTGGAGGGCAGAATAAATGTGACACATTGATTAAAATGTTGGGCGAGAACAACGCAGCGATGTCTGTGCTTCATATCTAATTAAAAGAGATCATTGTCTTCTAGCTGCTCTCTGGCAGTTCAATTCGTCTCATTTTTAATGTGTTGATGTGCCGAAAGACTGCACTGCATATTTAAGTCCCTTGTATATTAATATATTTCGGGCACAAACACATTTAATACCCCTGCCTTTGTTTAGGGCTAATCTATGGCCGTGAAATTCATGAAGCAAGTTTGAACTGAGCTTCACGTTTTCCTCTGATTGAAAAAGGAGATATGAGCAGGGGAGAAATCAGGAATACATAAAAATAAAAAAGAATATTTGAAGTTTCTGTTGGAAATAGATGGAGGAACTGTGTTGAAAGATATCCTCAAAGCCCATAAAATCATTGCACCAAAGAGAGAAGAGACTTCTACTGTTAAGTGCCACAAAGTGTATTTTAAAGCATGGGCAGGTACCTAACAGTTAATTTAATCAAAAATAGCTTTATCACTTTTTTTCTCTTCATTTAGAGTCTATATTTTTTTAAAAAAAGGAAAATCACTGTCCTTGTTTCACCCTTCTTATCTCTTGCTACAGTAGAAAACTTTAATATGCAAAAGTTTGAGTTCTTTGGTGATGTTTCTATGATCTAGGAATCAGTTGTTTCAGTAGGCAGATAGTCAGCATCTATCCATATTTTTGAATGTCGGCTCAACGTTTCTTGTCTGCAGAGAAAAAGCCACTCATTAAAAGTGTGATTTGCACTCTGGTCACACACTCACAGCAGACAACGGACATGGCAAGCAGTCACCAAGCCACAAATCCTTGCAGAATGCGCAAATGGCGAGCTAATTAACAAACTCGCATGCCCTCAAACTGAACAACCGACAAGGTCAAAGGGTGACGGATATCAGCAGCAAGAGACGATCTATGCCAAATATACATGAAATAATACTCAGGTTGGGTGTTCTTAATGAAGAATGCACAGGCTTTATGAACTGTGATCTTTTATGAACTCAGTTACCCAATTACCTGATGGTGTATTGTGACCTCAATCTCCTTAATGATTCAAAGGAAACTTGTGTATTTTCTTGTTTGGCACCTACTGTTGTTTTGACAACATTTCAACTCAGGGCCCGTCACATTATTCCTGCCAGTCTTAATGTGGGAAGCCTCTACAGTGTAATTTTCAAAGAAGATAGCATATTAAACATTTATAGAAATACACAAGTTACAATGATTTCTTTGAAAAACAGATTTCTCTAAAGAACAGGAGAGTTTCTGAGGGAAAAGAATAAAAGGTACCATAGATGGAGAGTAGCAAAGGCAGTGGTCTTCACTTGGAAATGTAAATTCAATAATGGTGTGAATAATCAATAAATATACCCACACTCATTCTACAAAATGCCACTTGAAAAATTGTGAAGCAGCATTAAAACACTCCCTCCAGCATCCAGTCTTTTATGTTCTGAATCAATACTTCCACACTGAAATTAACAGCCAGCAGACGCATTTCCAGTATTTCTCAATGGGGATCAGAACCATTATATGAATCTTGACTTTCAAAAACTTGTTTACCTATCCCCCATTCTAAATCTACTGGGCCCTGGTCACATATTGATCAATGGTGTTTCTCAGCCAAGGCCTTGTAACGGTGCTACTTTTGGCTCATGCATCTGTCTGTTTGTATGTCAGGTGGAAAGGTCAACCTGGTTTCCCCCCCTCTCAAAGTGGGGAAAAAATAACACCTACCAGGAGGCTTCTGTGCATGCCAAAGATGAAAACTGCAATAAGTAAGAGGAACAAAGCAGGCTTGGATTCAAATTATTTAACTGTAAAGGGCGAAAAAGATACTAGAAGGCAGTCTACTTCTGTTCAAGCCTTTATACCAATTATCTTGGTTAAATTGGATATTTTGCAGGCAATGGTGAACTATTGTTTGTGAAACTTTAAAAAAAAGTTAACAGCAGTTCTGTAAAACTGAAGAAAAAGAAACTCATTATGAACAAGTAACAAAATCGTAACTGAATTTTAACCAATGCTGTGTAGGTTCCTTCCCCTTTGAGCATCTTAAAATGTGAGATAAGAACTGGCTCACTATCCAATAAAACTTGACAGAGCCACCGTGGGAGCAGTAGGAATTTAATTTCTCTCATTGCTGATATGCGACTCTCTTGGACAGAGTGGGCTAAACGAAGGGGGTGAAAGCGAGTGTGGGAGTTGTGTGAGAGAAAGAAAGCAAGATAATGAGATTAAGAAGGAAATTACAAGAAGCAAGAAGGGTATGCACAAGGTACTGGGAAAGTGAGAGGCTGTAATACAGAGGCAGAAAGAAATGTTGCCGAAGAGGGAAGGAGCAAGGGAAATGGAAATAGAGAGTGGGTGAGAAAAAATGAACAAACAAGCAAGAGATGTGAGAAACGGTAAGATGGAGGGTGGGATGGACGAGAGTTCTTCATATTGATACAATCTGTCAGGAAATAATAACACGAGTGAGTGAATAAGAAAACCTCATTCCACGTAATGAGTATTCTAATCAAGAGATTACATTATCTCACATCGCAGAGACAGGGGAGAGTGGGGCCCCCCGGCAACTGGGTGTTGGCAGTGATCGCATGCTGCAGAATGGCTTAATACCTTCTATAACTGCACTGATACAGCAGTGCTATTACAGTACATGCTTATGCACAATCACACCTTTGGAAACACACACATGCAAAGCCCTCAACATTACTGTATTTATGTATCTACGCCTGCCAGCTGGAAAAATGTTGTAGGAAGCAAACAAGCGATAGTGCAGCATAGAAATAGATTCAATTTAATTAAGTAACATTAATATATAATTTTATTAATTAAGAGAAAAAAAGAAACAATATGTAATTACTGTCTTTATTATCAATCACCATGAATCAAAGCATTAAGGTCAGCCCTCTAAGAAAACTGATTCCTGATTTACTTTCCTATCCATCTTGTTAATCCCTGTACACTATATCTAAGTCCTGGACAGGTAAGAGAAGCCTGTTTAAATTAAGGAGGAAGCACTCTCTTGAACAAATTCAGCTTAGCAAAAATGAGGTTATACATGAGAGATGCTTTAGAGAAATGTCATAAATTAAAATGACACAACTCTCAGCGAAGGCACATCAGGGAAAATGCTGTGTACAGGGGTGTTGATACACAAAGGGAGAAACACACAAACCGATTGCTTTGAGAGCAACAACTGCCACAGATTTCCTCCGAGAATCACCATGGGTCAACTAAACAGCTGCTCATCCCCTCAGCCAATCAAACAAGAGTAGGGAGCAAGAACCCAGAATGAATACACAGCAATTAAAGAACCTAGAATTAATCCAAGCAATCAAGCTCTCCCTGTCTTTTAGTCTTGCTACTGAATGCCATCCATCACATCACTGCCAGTTTCTCTAATGACTTATTTATGATAAGAGAAGGTGAATTAAATCAGTGTTTTAGAAAAAAAAAAAAGTGCTGGATGGAAAATAAATTAAGCATGAAAAAAATCTCCATGGTAATAGATGAAAAATAAAAGCCTGGGGGTGTGCGAGCAAGTGAAGAAGAAGCAAAAACAATAGAGTTCAGCATGGCAACATTTGTTATATTTTGTGCTCCTACAACGTGGCCCCATACTGAAGGTAACAAAGGTAATCTACACTAAAAGAATCACAATATTAACATAAATCAAGATGGTATCAGGCTTGGTTCAAAGATCGTATAAATAAATTAATTTGTGTGAAGGAGCACAAATCTAATAAAATCTACTAGGATGGAATGAGTGATTTTTTCATCTCCAGGATTTTCTTTTTACTCCTTCTTAGTTCCCTCTATTTCATGTGAGTGCAGATAAAAGTCAGACAAACATTTGAAACAAACTTTTAACTACTTTAAACTACCCTGAGCACACATATCAGTGGTCTGAGTCACTGTTGCTCATCTGACCTGCAGCACCGTCTGGATCTTGGCAGAGACGTCGGCTTGCTCATAGAGTTTGATGCCCTCTTCATGTGCTCCACCTGGGCACTGCACCGCAATCTGCTGCAGGTGGGCCAGCACCACACTGTGAGCCTGGGCCACTGCCTTAAACTTGTCAAACAAAAGCTCCAGCAGTTCCAGCAGCAGCCTGTAGAGGGAGTAAGAGAGAGTAGAAAGAGGGATGGGAGATGAGAAACAAGAGGGATGAGGGCAGGCGAGTTGAGAGAGAAGAAGAGGAGAGGCAAAAAGGGTGGGGGGACAAAAATAACTTATGAGAAGTTACACTTAATAATAACAAAAAAAAGATGTGGTTCATTTTTCTTCAATTTTCAGAAAAAATCTATTGTATAAGTGTTTTTCCATGGTCTCATTCATCTCAACAGCAGGACACAAAACTCACTAGACAGTTTATTTGTAAGGAAAATACACACTCCCACAGTAAATAAGTTTGCCTTTGATTTCTTTATATAGAAAAAAAAAGCAGAGAGCTAAAATAGATATCCAGCTCTTTTGTTTTAATATTGTAAAGAAAGGAAAGTGAAACAACCACTGCAGCGGAAAAGACTTAAAATTAAGTCTAATGTCTTTTTATAAAACCTTTTCCATGACCTTAGCAGAAAACATCCTGAGGTCATGGAGAGATTTACCAAGGTTAAGGAATAAAGACTTAAAGAGATAGGGAAAGACAACCAAGATGCTTAGACAACTCAACTATAATTAGGATACATAATTATGTAACAGTGGATGTTGAATGATGTGTCTCTTTGAATGCTTCTGCTACAATGAATTGTGGGGCAGCATTATCTCCTTTTCATTCTTTACAGATGGTCCAGTCTATTCTATGCTAAAAGGTAAAAGAGAGAGCATCTTTGCATACAATTTTTCGAAATTTAACCTGCTCTTAACATGGCAGCCACTTCGATATTTTTTATGTTATTATGCTCAGTTAGGGCCCCTTCCCAGCCGCCCAAGGGATGTATATGAGCACAATCTGTAAATAGTGAAATGACTCCTTTTTATCAAATTTAATGACATAATAAGGGTAAATAACATGCAATTGTACAATTGCTATTCATAAAGCCAACAGAGAGCCAACAGATAATTACCCTTAAATCATTTTGAGTGCATTTCACAGCACAAATTATGCATTGCAGTTCCTTGTGTCCATTCACATTTCCTATTTAGCAGATACTCACAGCTATTTTAACCCAGCACCTGTGCTGGCTATCAAAAAAGTGGTGAGGCGCCTGACCTGGACTCAAATGAACAGCCACTCTTATTAGTTGTAAATGGCTCTGGCTGAAGAAGAAAGCGCAGCCAAAACCAAACAGACCTTCCACTTGATCTGAGTGCTATGCTGTGGATTGGAAGCTCACAGTTGCCTCATCTACACTAATGCTTTCATACAGACTTTGCTATACCTGCTTTTCTGCACAAGGACAAAGCTTTCAAAGTAAAGAGGGAACACAGGTTACATTAGCAGAGTCTGAATGAGAATCCAGTGCACCCATGCCAGTGAGTGCCTACTTTATTTTAGTGGAGATATTACAGTTATATAAACATAGTCACACTGTTTGTCTGACAATGGTCTTTTGTCCTCTCCTCTAGAATTTTAATTGGGTTTCATTTCATTGGTAGAACTCTGTATTGTCTCTGCAGGCAACAAAAGCTTAAAAGTTCAAAATACCGGTAATTTAAAGTGTCGATCGACCTGGAGTTCCAAACATCTTTTCTTTCAGGGCAGCTGAGCCATTTTGCTTCAAGTCTTACAAATAGCTTCATTTCTAATCCTACACCCTTAAATAAATATCATTAAATAAAGAAAAAAGTTGGGCTGTTTTTTTCCAGCCATTAAATGATACAAAAAAGACCAAGTACAGCTTATCGGAATAAAAGTTTAAATTCAAATCAGAAAAGCTGCAACTGTTGAAACCATCATTTATCAAGTATTTTCGAAAGCACTTGAGCCTTTGCCTCACTTGTGTCAAGTCAATACAAATTACCACAGATTTTTAATGCTGCAAGAAAAGAACGCATGCTGAAAGTTTTGGGAAGTGGCCAAGGTTTCATGGGAAGGTATAAGGATAATGTAGGGCAAAGATGAATGTTTCACTGGGGGGCATTTTAGTTGGCTGTCTGTCACTACAGTGGCAGTAGCAGCGAGTAAATGTTATTAATGGAGAGGAAAGCAGGCACAAATCACTATGAGCTATAACTCAGTGAATGGAAGATGTTCGTGAGAGGAAAAGAGGGGCTGTGAAATGCCAACGAGTCAAGGAATTCTCTCTATCTCTCCCCCTCCCACTCTCATGCATAAACATGAAGGACTGACAAGAAAAATACATTGTGAACGCCAACTTTCAGAAACGGACAAACAAAACATAATAACATGCTTGCATAGAGGTAGACAAACACAGAATGTATGGCTCTGACCTTGTTACCATTTTTTTTTTGTTTTGTTTGTTTGATTTCTAAGCACTTCAACTTACCCCCACCTCACCCCTCACTCTCTCTCTCTCTCACACACACACATATATTATGTGTAGACAGACCAGTCCTCCTCATTATCTCCCAGTGGAGGCCATCCTAATCCATATCGTCTGTTCTTTGAGACCTCACTTCTCATTTCCCCTCAGGATCGAAGCTGACACACACATGGCTGATGAACAGCCAGGAGAGACAGCAGGGAGCACACACACACGTTGACGTTCAGTCCATGACTCACTGACCAGCAGTACATCTGTGTGTGTCTGTTAATTTCACAGAGGACAAGGATCCTGTCCGCATTACATAATCATTGGGTTGGTTGTGAGCCACATAAATGAAATTACTGTAAATAGGAGTTTAGAGAGTGTTAAAAGAATCCTTTCAAAATATCAAATTTGCCAGGTCCTGCTGTCATGAGCAAGAAGCACACTGACATGAATGTGTACCCTCCGACGTTTCAGATGACCACTCGACTGAACAGGCAGAAAAAAAGAGCACAAAGGAGACAAACAAGCAATCAATCTTGTGATCAATGTGCTTTTCTTGTTTTAAAATTGGATTTAAAATACATAGCCATTTATTTTAATGTTCTTTGGTCATTCAAGCGTGTCTTCATTAAGTCAGCTCTCTTTCTGAGGGATTCAGATTAGATTAAGAATCCTCCACATACAAAAAAAAAAAAAAAAACAAAGCAAAAGAAGAACTGAGGCTCCGTTTTTTAATACAATATGAAAAAAGGGAATATGAGTTCAACAGGTCTTATTTGATGTAAATGAAACTAAGCTATTCACAGATCAGTGGTGCATACTAATAACTTCTGGTGCACGGAGTGGGGAACCTTTGTGAAGTATCTCACTGAAAGTAAAAAATCAAGTGAAAGGCGTTGGAAATGAAAATGCACTTTCAGTGAGGCTGATGGCGGAGGACATGAGTGAGAACATAAAGCTCCAGGAGCGAGCCACACACTGCTGTATTTGCTGTAAAGTACTTATGTGTTGCCAGCTAGTCTGCAGTGCCATAAAATATAGTGTGCAATATGCAAGACCATTGTTCGCTACAAGTGGTACACTGGTAGGAGTTTCCATAGCAACAAGCCTTGACTTTAAATTGAAGTGAACATAGGCAGAACTAGGTGTGTATGCATTCAAACACAAACACACACACACACGCAAACCTTTTAGCGTTTGCCTCAAATGCTCACAAATACAGTTTTAAGCACTCACACACATAAACTTAAAACAATCTGTAAGGAGTAGGGCTGGTGATCGGCTACACGGTGGCCTATCATATTGAGGTCAGATGAGATTCAGCAGGCAACAGGAGAGGAGAGCCAGACGAGGCCAGAGAGAACATCCCTGACAGAAAACAAGACATTCCTCTTAAATGGTTCAGGATCAGTGGACTGAGACCTGTGTTTCCCAAGTCTGCTCTCTCTCTCTCTCTCTCTCTCTCTCTGTGTATGTCTGCAGGAGCTGATGTGACTGCTTTTAAAATGCAGCAGGCCTCTACAGCAGGTGCACAGTTGTTTGTGTATGTGTGTGTGTGTATAGGTGTGTTTAACCATGACTTGTCTAGGTTTAAAGCAGCAGAGTATCTGTTTTCATGGTCTGAGGCAGGTGTGCCTCCATTCCTCACCTTTACTGTGTTTCATACCTGGTTGACTGTCTGACTATGAACACCCTGGGGCTGCATCCAAAAACATGGCGTCTGCTGCCTTTTGCTTTCAGCTCTAAATATTCGACTGAATAAATGTTAACACCAAAAAAGACTGGTGACCAATCCAAGCAATAAAGGTATTTATAACAAATGTACTGCATAAGTAGGAATCTGCAGGGAGGATGGATACATTCATAACTTTACCAACCAGCAGGGAGAGTGGCCACCTTGTATGTAATGACACTGGGGAATTGATTCTAATGGGAATATTACGTTTACAGAAGAATAAGCAAGCAGGCTACTTTAATAAAACTGCTGCATAGATAAAATATCGAGGGGATTGGGACAAGTGACAGCTTTATTAGGTCTTTTTTTCAGTGGTAGCAACAGTAGCTGCACACTGCTGTTTACACTGATTATTTTTGGAAACATTGCTAATGCTACTTATTATTTTCTAACAAAACATCATTTTAAAGTGATGGCTTGTCACAGAACTACTTCTGGTTTCCTCTTAAAGGCCATTTCCTTCAACTGTGTTACTTTCCCTGTTTTTTTTTTTACAATTTTTTATTAACCTTCAGCTTCTCTTTTTTTTCACTGATCTGTAGCAATCCTCACTCTCCAGGGAATTGTTCTGTGCTCTCAGGAAGCCATGATATTCCAACATAATGCCTCTCCCTTTCAGTGTGCCTTCCTTATCCTCTCCGTATCTCCTTATTGTACCTTGGCTGGCTCTCCTGGGCCAGGTTTTCTCCTCTCTGGTACGCGTGGTCTGCTATCTGAGTGGTGGACCTCTTGACAATCTGTTTCAGCTCAGGCTCCAGCCGCTCCATTATGGCTTTGATGGTCTCAGGAATTTTCTTCAGCTTCGCCAGAGCCTGGAGAAAAATAATAGTGCACACATTTACTTGAAGAAACTTAGCACTCAAATAATAACATAAGAAACAAGGCTAGATTGTATATAATTGAAGTGTTAAAATTCACAATTGACAGTATGATCAGAAGTGTTTATGTACGTACTTTGATGAGGATGCCCATGAACTCAGCACTGTTCTCCTCTGGATCCACCTCAGGAAGGTCTGCTTGGTTCAGCTCTCGCCCATCCTGCTCACGCACTTAAGAAAGTATATTCATACAAATAGGTTAGCATTTACTGTAAGTGCTTTTAAAACATTTAACATGCCTAGGGATGCACTTATTTTAGCATGGGTTGCTTTGAACCAGTTGTCGTCAATCTATATGCTGGCAAGTTTGTAAAATCGACAGTTTTCTACTGAGCTTTGTTAGCCTTTCAGCTACATATGTAGAAATGTAACAACTACGATTCAGTTGTCACATTTTTGAACAAAAAAATATAGCAAAGCCAAAGCATAAACAGTTATAGTTATACAACCGACTATATAATCTTTCTCTTTTATATTTACACACCTGTACCTATTCTGTTATCCCCCCCTCCCATGCTCTCTCCATCTGATTTACCCACATTAGCGACTAAATTGAGAGTGGCAGCATTGAATGATGCTCTAATTTCCATTAGATGGGGCCTCCCAATTCCCCATCAAAGCGCGTTAAGAGTTAATGTTTATGGCAAGTTAATGGACTTTGGGTGTATTTCCTCTTTTCCCCCATTCCGACTGTAGTTTGTGTAATAATTATGACAATTACTAGCTACAAATGAGGTGCTTTAATGCTATTAGACAAAATGGCAAGCTAGGCCACTGATGGAAGATGGTTGCTGTGTCGTGACCACAGTTGTTAGCATGATGGTGTATAAGCACTTATCGCTTGGCGGTAGCTAATTGCCAGTGTTCTCTTTGCAAAATAGGGGGACAACTGTGGTTTAGCTATTACTTTTAGGCCTACAGGGTGGGTAAATTGAGTGGATATTTATTCTATATTATCGAATTTGAGTGTATATTTGTGCGTTTGATATCATGGCATTTACGCTCCTGGTGATGTACTGAGCCGAGTGAGTAACAGGAGGTGAAGTAAGCGATACATAACTGAAATGACAGCTGTACCTGGCATAAGCACTCAGTGAAGTAAGCGCAAAAAGAGAAAGAGACAGAGATAGAGACTGACAGTGACAGTTTAATTACACAACCACTGGATAGCATAAAACTGTTTAATGTATCATAGCTTTTAGGGAAACTTTGCTTTCAGGAGCCAATCATATGCTAATGTTATTCTTTTACTGCCAAACTTGTACGATAGCAGCAATAAGCTTATATGTGTGTGGATACTGAGTGGTGTTAACAGCAGGGTGTATGTGTTGCCTGGTATCTGTAGAGCTAAAAAGAAAAGGTGAGTTGCAAACTCAGAATGCCAACAGTGGGTGGTGAAAAAGGTGCCAGGCTTAATATAAAAGCTCACAAATACCAAGGGAACACCAAGTTATTGCAAGATTAACTTTTTTCATTATCTTTTTGTTTGCCTTCTTCTGTGCTATGCCTGGATGGACTCTACGCTCCGACAACCAAGAGAGAATTCATACATTCTTGAATACAGTTACAGTCTGTTTTATCAGTCCCTGTTACAGCGCTGGTTACCAGTTTGAGCGTAATGAATGCTGTCCCCCTGCTGTGAGAAGCTGGGTGCCTGATGGCACAGATAGGGAGGACAAGATAATCATAGTGTTAGCGAGGGAAATGTACATTATGTTCATAGTTGAAGATGTTGTGACATATAGCACCAGAAAAAGTAATGTGGCTGTGTGGCTGTGGGCAAAGGCATCAGTGATGTGTTCAGTAGTGTTATACAAGAACTCCGATCTGCAGATTCTGTGTGCATTCTGTAATACTATGTGTGTGTGCATGTGTGAGAAGGGTTAGCAATACACACCCATAATCATATGCAAATGAATGCAAGCTAGAGTGGTGCTAATGACTTCATTTTTACTAAGAATATCAGCACGGTGAAAATAGAATTGCAAACTGAAATCCACACACTCTGTTATCCAAAGAGACAAACAACACTGCTTTGTTGATGTGTTACGTCTCTATAGTATTCTTAATATATGCCATTTTAATGGAGAGCAAACCATACAACTTGTGGTTTTTCATGAAACACACTCTTAAATTCCCACTTCCTTTTGCTTTCTTCATTATCATCTCCTTACACCATCCATTTGTTCATCCAGTTTTCCCTCTTACTTCACGATCTAATATGATCTAAGGGTCTTACCACTGCTGGATCCAGGTGTGCTGAACTGAGATGAATCCAAGAGCTTGCGTGGGGTCGACAGACCGCTAACATCCAACCCAGGCATTGGAGATGTGTCTTTGCCCGTGGAGCTGTAAAGAGGAAAAAATACAATAACAGTCGTTATCAAGATAAAATAAACCATGTTATTGAATATTATGCTTTCTGTCTTGTATAAAATGTGATGTTGCAGCTGCATGAGAGGAAAAGGCTCAAATTAACTTCCGAGACCTGGAGTAATCTCTTCTTGCATGCATATAAAAGTTTAGTATGCGCTCACAGAAATGCACCCACTCACATGCCTTTCTCTGATGAAAACAATCTACTGTTATAACAAAACATCTTGCATCTCTGGGTGGGATTGGTACTGCTTTCCAATGAGCCATTTATCAAGCCTTAAGCCGGAGGTGGAAGCAATTCAGGTCCTTTAAGTTGGGCGGTATAAACACAGTGTGCCTGCTAAGTGAGTGGGGTGTATGGAGGCTGGCTTGTTGTTAAAGGCGACCCAATACAGGAAGGCCAGGACCTGTCACTAGCTGACCCTTGGTAATAAATCACTGTAACTCACCGACACACCGCCACCATACTGCATACTGCAACCCTTACAAGCACAGACACAAGTGTTAAAGTGCAAACAACACTGCCATCTACGGAACACGACAGCATCAGCAGCATGTCCGAAACCATTTGTGTCGTATTATCTCTAATAAGTCATACAGGTGCATCATGAAACTAAGAAATGGCCCTTGGGTCACGGAAGCATAGCCAGAGTTATTCTACTGGTGGCTTCAAAGTCAGTCTCATCATCTGAAGCATCACTAGTGTCACACAAGAGCTGTGGATGTTGAATTCTGTCATTTTATTTATTTACTGTTAGTAATTGGCAAATGACGTTACAACTGACTAATTTAAAAATGATTTGTTCTCTGAAAACTAAACGATACAATGAGAGCAAAAGCAACTATCATGACTCTTCCCGAATTCCTGATAAGTGAATTCAGTGTTTGCCTTATTACAGTAAATGATGTGGGGTGTTTTTCTTCTGTTTCATTGGAAACATCACAGGACAAAGTACAAACAGAGAATGAGAGCAACAAGTTATGGACAATCTAATTGTTTCTGTCAGTAATGGGCTTGGTTTCCACAGAGTAAATAATTGGCAAGTGTCCTTGCAATGGAATAATTTATAATGAAGGAACATCTATACAGTGCAAACTTTTCAAAGTGGAAGGCTACATTTCTGTTGACTACATAATAGACAAACAATAAAGGCTTTTGGTGCCTCAGACCCAACAAAGTGGTGAAAAAACTAGTTTATTGCAGCCTTTTGCTTTTTCAAAACTCACTCTATCTGTCTGTCTCAACCTTGCATACTGTTTATTCTGTATATTTTGTACATTGGTGACATCTCTGTATTAAAATAGGTAAATATTGATGCCTGTAATGTGAATCCGTGCAGCCTCTCTGAAGCTTATAAGGATGTACATAAAAGTAATGACATTAAATACGACAAAATGAAATATTTAATCCCTACTTGCTCAACCTTAAAGTCAAGTTTTTGACCTCTAGTGATGCTACTGTGAAAAATGCTGCAAGTGCTCGCACAAGAAAAGAGGAATTAATAAAATGCTAATCAAATTTTGCAAGCATGCACAATCAAGTAATTGACCACGCATCCCCTGATGACACTGAAGTGCTATTTTCACATTTCTATTATTGTGAGGACGCCAAAAGTACTTACAATTTAATATGTGCAAGAAATAGAAGAAACTGGCCCTTACCATGGAAGGCGAGGAGCATTTTTGTCCTTGTTCTTGTGTCCCAGGCGACTTGTGGACTTGATGTAGAGGTGTCGGTGCAGCTCATCAATAAGAACAAGGTGGATGTTGAGCTTCTTGCTGTGAAGCTCCAAACGCAGATCTCCAAGCCCCTCCACTTGCAGCAGGGGTCCTTCCAAGGATTCCACTGCTGACACCTGCACATGACAACATACCAGTCAATCACCAGTTATCCCATCGTCGTTTCTGATTCTTGAAAGGCTGATTACATAATTGTTGATGAGGGTTTTGAAATTAAGGACCAAAGACCAAAACTACAGTAAGTATCCTGACATGACTTGAAGTCTTAAACTTCAGAGTTTCAAGATGAGCAATGACATTCAATCACTGCTTTCTGGCACCAAAAATGTTTGTTTCAGTTTTATCCTTATTTAGTTGGAGAAAATTCTCAAACACCCAGCAACACACTTATTCAGTGACTGTATTGATTCCTAATCATCTGGGTGTATTGTTATATAAATCTGTGCAGAGGACCAGCTGCAGTTTTGGAATATTTGCAACTTCTAAGTGCCACTAAATAAATTGTGCCTCCTGTAAATGTGTATTTATGTGTGTGTTCTGTGTGTATATCAAGGGCACTAATGGCTAGATGATAGCACTGTGAAGAATATTTGCATGGCCAGGGCAGGCCAGGAGGGAACGGGTGGCGGGGGGGTGTAACGCTGGGTAAGGAGCATGGGTCAAGTGTGTGTTGATGCAAATGGGAGCCACATTAGTGACAAGATGAGCTAAAGCACTGCATGATCAGCCCCCTTTGGCTTAATGAAATAACTCAGCATGTCTGCAAAGCTTTGCCTTTTTCTGTGTGTGCTACATGTACACACCTGTAAGATGTGTCTGTGTATGATTATATGTGTGTGATTGTATGACTGTAAATCATGTACTGCTTAAGTGTCTATGGGGAGGGGGGGTTATCTCATTACCATACGGCTGGGAAGACTGAGGATGGCTGGCTAACATCATTATGGGAGCAGGACTGTCAGTATAATGAGGAATATGAAGCCTCTGGTGAATTTGTTTGTGAGCAAGAGGTGGTGAGAAGAGAAGAGAAGAGAAGAGAAGAGAAGAGAAGAGAAGAGAAGAGAAGAGAAGAGAAGAGAAGAGAAGAGAAGAGAATAAAACCCAGTGTTTCAAGGGAGGCTTTAGCAGATGCATTTGTGCGCACCTGGGTTTGTGATCGTACAGGAAAAAGGGAATGAGAGAAGATATAAATGAAGAGAGGAAAAGGGAAGGTGAGGAGACAAGAGGAGAGAAGACGAGAGGACTTTTCCTGAAACAAAGCAAGTCTCGTTTTTAACCAACCCCATGGGGTCTAAGACTGCCATTCAACAGCAGACAGAGAGCATAGCCGGAATTCTAATTGTCAACCCTTAGAGATAAGCCTCACATCAACACACACACACACAAACGCACACATACACACACACACTCACAAAATGGAGGTTGAGAGACAGTGAAGGAGAAAGATAGAGAGAGAAAAAGAGTTAGACAGAGGCTAGGAAGTTTATTCCTGGCTAGTCTCTTGCCATAGCCTGTCATGCCAGATCAGTTTGCAAATGCGATTTAGTCTGGGAACTCCCAGTTCATTTTCCATTTCCAACAGGCAATATCAATGGATGCTGACTGAAATGCCTCTGCACACAAATGAACAGACCAACAACCAATGAGTGCAACAATATGTGTCCTAAAACCAGTCAGAGTAATGCAGCTTGTGACAAGGTGCTAAGCTACACATAAAAGCTACGGTGCTACTTGGTCTGATTACAGGCAGGAAAAAATGGCAACCTGATCACAAATGTTCTCAAATTACAGATGAAAGAGTAAACTAAGATTTGAGGCAGGGAATATGCAAATGAAATTACAGAATCTTGATTCATATTTGATTAAATTGATCAAAATTCTCCAGTTTGACAATTTGATCTCAGTTTTGTGAGCCTGTTGTGCATGTTGGATCTGCAGATTGGACGACATTTTTCAGACCTACAATTGATCAGAGAGGCAAAACTTGTGACATGTGACTTGTCATGTGTGGGCTAGTAATGTCTATGGTCAGTTATTGAATCAAACACACCCAATATTTGCAATTGCCTCAAACATAGGCTTTGTCAAGTGGAGATCTGTCCAAATAGAAGAAGGGCCAAACACATTTGCCAGAGCAAACAAACCATGACCTCAGGAGATTTGCTCTGTTCCCAGACAAGTCTTACCCCACCACATGGCAACATAATACCAAAATCATTGTTTGCAAGCACAAACTTTTCAATTTTTAGAAAAAGAAAAACAGAAAGAAAGAAGGAAAGGAAGAGTGAAAGGGGGTGAAACAGAGAGGGACAAATAAAGGCACCAGAAGGTGCCTGTGAAAACCAAGGAGATGCTCATCTGACAGATGAGTGCTGTAATGAGTGACAGCATGATGGGAACAAACACATCAAGGACTCTGAAAGAATTTTTACAAGCACGACTGAGGTTCAGCAGAGAGATAAAGAGTGTATATGTCTTGGTGGTAAACAGTAGAGTAGCAAATCAAAGTTGATTAAAATTTTTATGAACACCTAATCTCCAAATTGTCTACTGATAATAGTATTTTTTCTGAAAATCCATTAGAATTTAATTCAATGGAAATTTCCGTGATTTCAATCAGTCGGGGTTACATTATTCCTTTCATTTCAAGTGCAACCGTGATGAAAAATTTTATCTTCACACTCACAAGCCACACACATTACATTTAAGAAGTTCATTTGTTCAAGGAAATAAATATTGAAGGAGGCTGGCGTTATCCACAAACAAACAAAATTCACTATTTCAAGGATTTCATGCACTATTTTATAATCATAACAAACATTCTCTACTTGGGCTTAAGTGTGGATTATTTTAAGTGGACTTTTCATATATTAGTTATTCATGAACTGCATGAATATTTCACCAAAGCAAAAGGTAAGAAGAAAAAGCATCCAACGGTATTTTAATCTGTAGAGGTAAATAAAAGTGGGCTTTAAAGGGTGTTTTTTACATACCAATGAAACTGCACCATCCTGATCAAGTAAAGTGCATTTGAAGTCAGCAAGACAGAGGCAAAGCGTCCAACTGACTTTGAACTTTCCACAACCTTTTCAAAACATGCTGTACTGACTGAGCACAAGCTGAATGAAGTTCCACTTCTCTCCACGCCCACAAGAAGGATTTTTTATGGTCCTCTGGGTGTACCGTCATCCCCCTTTTTTCCTCCTACTCAGATAACCCTTTTCTAGCAAACTAATTATTGCCAAAGTCTGAAGAAGATGTGTGGGAGTGACAGAGGAAGGGAAAGAGGAAAAGGAATGGAAGGAAAGGTACAGAGAGATCACAGAGCGTGGTCGTTTAGTCCTCAATGCCATCCTTCAGCCCCCCTGCTGAGCACACTGCAAAACACACATCAAAAGAACAAAAGTACGCACATACATACACACCTGCAGCTCGCTCGCTCACTGCACTTAGATGATGTTCGCTTGATGTGAAAGAGTTGCATCCAATGGAGTGTTTCAAGGCAAGAAAAGGATTCTTTAAAGGGATGACAGGCACCACGACATCAATCTTAGCAGCAACACTTCATAAACACTGGTGTTTATGAGTGTGTACTGCGCCCAATATTGGTCTCAGAAGCACTGTGTGCTACCATGGCATTGCCTCGTATTCGTTTACACTGGTCAATATATTTTCCCCAAACTTCAAATACAAGACAACAATCCATTCTTTTTGATGTTTCTTTACTTTCACCTCATGTACCATCCAACCAAACAGGAAAAATGCAGATTTGGAAAAGCAAAGGACAGCCTAAATCTCACCTCTGTCCACATCGCTATTAAACTGAAATACTTCACAGCTCACACATACACAGACATGTAAAGAGGTTCCCAGGCAACCAGCGCTCCACCATTTATTTTACTCACCAGCATATCTGTGGCATGAAGGTAGTGCTTGCTTGCCATATAGGCCTCCAGTCGTTGAGGCACCTGCTTTATGCTTTCGATTTCATCCAGCAGCTGGAGGACGTGCTTGTGCTCGATGCCCTCTATCCACAGCTTCCTCAGCTCATCCCTTTTGCAGTGCAGCAACATCTTACAAGACAGGAGGTTTTCCTTCACCTGCAGGAAAGAGTGAGATGAAATTCAAACATCCAAGATAGAATACTGGCACATTTTATCTACAGTTCAAACATCCAAGATAGAATACTGGCACATTTTTATCTACAGTTGTACCTATAAAAAAAAAAGCATTTTGGAAGTGTATAACAAGCTGATGCTGAAAATTCTGAAGGGTAATTTAAGAAAAAAGTATTCTTCTGATGAGAGCTTGACATTATCAACTTAAACATCCTGCTCTTGAACAAATGTGCACTGAAACAACTTACAGTTACATTTGTTGTCAGATATGTGTTGGCTTGCTCACTAAGAAGACTGTGGGACTGATCTTCTCATTTAAAATACCTTTTTGGTGTTGATGATGGAATTGTGTTTACAGAGTTAAGGATTCTGACTTCAGCTGATGATTGTTAAGTTCGCAGTTTTCTTCTTGAGTGAACAGGATTTGAGTAAATTAAGTCAGTCTATCAATCTAAAAGAAAAAACAAGCCTAAACACTGAGATGAGTAACATTTTTGTTTATGAAGAGACAAATGAATCTGAACGAAAAATGTGTTTTGGTTTTAATTACACACTTTTGAGTCACTGCCTTGAATCCAACAAGGCATAAAAAAATATTAACAATGGTTTTCAAAACCTGACAGACTGATTTTGTCCAGTGTCAATTTTTATAAACAAGTTGCCTCTTTCTACCTGTTTGATCTTATTGCGGGAGCTGGTGATGCGTTCAGTGATGCTCTGGTAGGTCCGGATAGCAGTGGTAAGTTCAGCATAATGTTGAACAATCAGCTCATCTAAATCTCTGTCACATGTCTCAAAGGCCTCCTCCAGACGACCCTTCTCTGTCTCCCTGTCCTCCACATCGTCACTGCTGGACAGAGTCCTACAATAACAAAGAGAGAAAGGACAGTCAGTGCTCTACATATTAACTGAACATCTGTGTTGGAATGGAGAGCAGAGGCCGTAAGTAAATGGCAATCAGGACTTAGTTTCAGCTAAGTATGAGCCTACATGAAGCACTTGAAGGCAGCATGATGTAAAAGAGAAAATCCAGGAAAATGACAGTAAGAGTACAAGCCTTTTTAGCTCTGCAGTGTGGGCAGCATGGCAAATAAGGACAAGCATTTGTGCTGTAACAAATAGATGTGACAGCAGAAGAGGAGTTGTAATAAACGGTTAATAACAGCTGTCAAAACTGTAACCGGGGTTGCAGTGTGCGCCTTTCATCTTCTCAATATTTTAGTGTTTTTCGGTGATGATTACCTCCGAGTCAAAGAAACGGTCTCTGTTTTCCAACAATGTATTTTAAGTAAAACTTTTAAACTGGAAAACAACGCAGGCAAGTTATCCAAAACTGTTTCTAATGCACCGTTACAATTTTTGACAGGAGTGCTGGAAAAGCCTCAAGTAGAAAAAGCCATGCAAGGTGGCAAAATGTCTACCTTTTCTTCTGCTTGAAAAATGTATAATGCTGCTGTAGCTATAAACCTAAAAAGCTAATTGTGTGTTTTTTAAAAAAGGTAAATTTACACAATGACAAATACAGGAAGGATGTTGCTAACATGTAGCTTTAGCATTAGAGCTAGCTGTCAAACCGTGCCTGTCCACAAATGCGAACACAGCTCAAAAGCTTCCTGACGTCTTTAATAGCGCCAGTAAAGCATGTAACAAATCTTACCTTATGACAGAGATAAGAAGACCAGAAGGGTCTTTGTTTTTGCTAACTGCACTCCTGTATCTCCCTGTGTCAGCTGCCATTTTTCCAGCTGCGGCACCCAAACAGGAAGACAGACGCGCGAGGTTACACGGCGGAATTCTGGGAGTTGTAGGTTGAACATAGAAAGTGGTTCTTTAAACGTTGAGGCGCATTTTCTCTGACCTCTGCTGTACTCAGTATTACAAATGTGAAACGTATGGTGCAGCTATACTGATAACGGTTTATTTTAACTAACATTAAGATAGACAAACCGGCTTCTCAAGCACTAACATTTTAATTTTCGATTAATTCTAAACACATTCTCTATCGATCTCTATCTACATGGATCTACATAATAAATTGGGTCATGTCACACATCCATTATTTTGTGCACACAGGAACAGATCTAGTTGCTGTGTGGTGAATAAGACTGCAATGTTATATTGATCATTTATGTCATTTTATGTATACAGCATAGATAGTCTATAACAATGGAGAAAAAAAAAGTTTCATGATTACATTTGCTGCCAGTTCCTTAAGAGTGATGAGGGAAGACTGCAGCAAATAAAAAATAGAGAGAGTGTGTGTGTCAGTGAGTTAATAGCCTCCACCGTTTAGAACATATAGTGCTGGATTTGGTGCGGCTCTCCTGTGCTGTATCTCTGACAATCTCTGCTGTACCAATGAGAATGGGAGAAGGCATTGATTCTGGAGCAAAAGGGGTCGATTCCCAACAGCCTGGGCCCTGATTGATGTGCTGTTGGACTGATGAGATAACATTGTGGGTGATCTTTGTGTGTCTTTCAAAAAAAAAACCCCAGAAACAATGTGCAGGAGACACTGTTTTTCTTTTAAAGGCACCTGGCTTCCCAGGTCCAAGTTTAATTTTGAAGTTCTTATCACCTTTCCCTGCAGTCTATGTCCCATCAGTCTAGTTAATCTACAGGGCTTCTTTTCTCCAATAACCTAGCACCAAGGTCATTTCTTCTAGCTTGATGTGTCTTGGACACTAAGTGATTGCTCTGATTGACTGACTTCTGTGTGGATTATATACAAGGACAATAAGTTCTTTGTAGGACATGCTTTTGTGATCTGTTAATGTAAAGATCTAAATGCAAATGCTGCAGAAAAATCACTCTGTGTCCTTATTGTAAATCACTCTGTGTCCTTATTGTAATGCTTATTAAAGAAAGTATTAATAGAGTAGAAGTGGACTTTTTTAGCACTTACTATAATGGTTTATCACCTTCAAATCAATTCAATTTCTTTAAATCTGAATACATAAATATAAAACAACAGATGAAATGGATTAAGATAAGAAGAGCGCTATTTATGAAAATGTGCATTTAAGCAGGTGCACTCACTTAAATATACTTTTTGTGATTATTAAGTAATTCATGTTCTTGGTGTTAGAAATCTGTCTTGGTGTAATTTTGTGTTTCATTTAACTGTTGAGCCACTGCAATGTAAAATAATTGTTTTAATTATTATTGTGACAGAATAACCATGATAAGAGTTGTGTAGATACAGTTTAGTCACCTCTCCAATGAACCTCCTTAAATATTTGGAACAAATTGTTAATGCCTGAGGATAAAGAAGAGGATGCTTCTTTATTTGTTTCCTTGGAAATGTGGGGAAACAGCAAAACACTGCATTTACAAGATGTATTTTTCACATAACCTTGAATTGGATCAAACAAAATATGTGTCTCCTATCTCCAATTTAATGCACCACCAACATTAGGAAACAACACAGCAAACTTGAAAACTTTGAGTTTCAGAAATGATACGGAGAGAAATTAAGTCATTTACTGATTCATGGATACCTAACGTGGACAGAGATAATGCCAAAAAGCAGAAATAATCATAAAAAAAAGGTTATGAGGATAGAGTGATGTGAAAAGTAAATATCTGCACAATTGACTTTTTAGTTAACTGACTTCTTATTTAATTGACTGCATCAGGTCTGAATCATCTTCTAGTGTGATCTTTGAGTTGTTTTTAGGTAGCAAATAAAAGTGACAAAAGCAATTTTCATGGTGGGCCATTTGTCAGAAATTTTTCTGGCAGTAAGATATGAGATAAATGTACGGACACTTTAAGTCTGTGGACATTTAGGAAAAACCTAGATTTCCCTCCTTGGCATATAGTCATTGAATAAAATATCACCAATAAATAAACTAGACCACCACGAAGCATAACTACTCAGCATTAAAGTCAGGGGTCAGATTTAATAATATTCTTTTTCACTATAATAATTTTGTCATGAACAACAAGAATTGCTCTTTTTCACACTATCTTTCAATCATGCCTCTATTCTATAAGCTCTGTATTCAACACAGCCTGAGGCTTTTCAGAGAGTGCCCTCAGGGTATTCACTACTGCTCATTCTAATTCTTTATTATGTAATCTGTTCATGTTGTTGAGATAAAGGATTTCCCTTGGGGTTATCTGTTCAGGACAATATGACAACACTTAAAACATTTCAATACCTATTATCTCAGAGCACCAAAAGATTAAAAAAAAAAAATTGAACCTTATAAATAAACATATGAAAAACATTTATGCATGTAAATGTAAACAAATTCCATATAGCCAAGCACTTTTACATACTGTGATCTTATCAAATAGGGAATTTAGCATGTTACTGCCCTGTAAACATGTTCATTACCTTGATAAAACTTTAACCCTTTTTGCTCTCATTATCAGAATGTTTTCTGTTGGGAAATAAAACATTTTCATACATAAATAATGTCATTTTCTGAATTATAATATCCTTTAATTTGCACTAAACTCCTTTCTACTACTATTCTTAGCTTTATTCTCTCATTTCTCATATATATGACATTCACATTGTTCAATCTGCACATAGAACACTGTCAGCCATTCTGGTAATTTATATTAAATTAAATTGAGTGTTTGGTCTTTAAGGTTTGTATGACGTTAATGCTTTGAATGCGAGTCCTCTGTATATGAAATATATCCATAATATTACAGTACATACAACCTAATGAATTTTTAAGAAGGTTTTGACTGATTTATGGTTGCACAGCATTGCAAACATATGCAGTGCAGGAACACAAATACACAAAATCTGCAGAAAGGAGCATTATAGAAAACTGTATTAGGTTACTGTGTGTGTATAATATATCAAGTTTAGAAGATGATTCTTATGAACTGTCATACTTTATAATATCCTCTCTCCTCAAGGCATATCAAATTTCCAGCTGCAGTTTTATGCCCTGCAAGGCTGTATGAGTTTGGGAAATGGATATGATACAAAATTTCATGAAAAGCAGATAAAAGTAATAATTATACTGAAAATGTTTTCCCTATCTGTTTATAAATCAACATAAAATTAAAAAAGATGTAAAAAAAAGACTGACTCATTGAATACTTGATTAAATCCCTCCTGATGATGGAACTGAAGATGAATGTTCAGAAAGTACACTTGACCTTTCAGTATTCATATGATTCTCAATTGTTAGAAAAAGTATATTTTCATTCAATATTGAATCTCAGAAACATGCCTTTTTGTCTTGTCTGTGACTGTTTTCCATAGAAAAATTTTCAGTGGAGTAGGATTTAACATCTTTTTTCTTGCTTAGTCTTTTTTATTGTCTCTAGAATGCAATTTAGAGTAAAAAAAAAACTGCAATAATACAACAGAATGCAAACACTTGCAAACAAGGATAATTGGCAACTGAGATGTTTGTGTGTAATTTTGTCTTAGGAGCAAAGGCTGCTGAATGTGGTGTTTTATCACCAGAATGCATCAGCATCTGCACAGGACAAAGTTACCATCTGCTCCTTGTGGCACAAAGGTTGACAGTAATTAACAGACAGTTAGACCTACGTGTTCAAAAGCCACAGGCAGGGCATTCTGTATGATCTGAAAATTTAAACCAAACATCTCTGTTATCAGGCCGTTCTCTTTCTTTTTCCTTACCTGCTGCTTACTTTTCTGCATATTTTTTTGTGTGTTTTCTCTACTTGCCATGTCTTGTCAGTGCAGACCATATTATGCCTTCAGTTATTCCATCAAATTTAAACTGATCATTCTACCTTTTCAGCTGCCTGTTGTGTCTGCTGAATAGTTCTCCTGCATGCTCACCACTGTTGTTTGATAGATAATCTATGCTGCCTTTCAGCTGTCTAAGCTTTTTGCAGGTTTATCCCTAAAACATGTTTGATCAATCATCTGCCTTTGGACTTGTTTGTCTGTCTGATTGGCTGCCTTTAACCTGTAACCCCTCTAACTACCAAATAACACTGTCTTTTATAATATTTATTCCATATATTATTTCCGCGTCATGGATCAACCTTTGGGTCCAAGAACTGTCCACACCAGTGGTGCTGATTGTAGGGTTAGTTATGTACTGTGTCATTTCCTCTTCTCTGATGGCAGATTTGGTAATTGAGTGTTAACTATGTTGTTCAGATATTATTTCCCAGGATTAGATAATATGTCACACAAATAACAAAGACATGTAAATGGAGATGCATCAATAAAGAACTGACTCTGAAAGAACTGACTGAAAAATGACTTGTCAGAAAAAGTGATTTTTTAACATGATGTCAGTATGATGAATGGAAAATGCTTTTAAGAGTCCAGAGGAGAAATCTTCAATTGATGGCAAAGAAAGACAGAAGGATAAAGAAATCAGATTTCCTATGTGATGGTGGCTTGCATGATTTGTGGCAAAACTGAGGATTCAAGTGATGCAAGAAGTTATTTATTTCTTAATTGGATCAGTTCAGTAACTGAGGCTTTAAATCAGAATATGGTCAGAATATTGGTCTGGACTCCTATCCTTATCCCCTCTCCTCCTATTGTTGTTGCAGAAACTATTTCCATTTCACAAGCTGCCTTTGCCTTCCTGATGGGTTTTGGCAAGTCATCAGGACATTCTGCATTTTTAAAATCAATCTGACAGTATTGTTTCATAAATCAGGAAGCATATTTCCTGCCCCATCTTTTTCTTCTTAGTGTCTTTCCATCTTTTGCATTCTAGCTACAGTTTTTCTATTTTCTTTTGAGCAACAACACAAATAAAAAATGTTTGTTTGATGTCAATACAAACATTAACATGAATAATTTAGGGAATTACTTTTCTTTAAGTCCTTCCGCAGCTCAAAACAGCTTACATAATGTGTTTCAGGTGATGGTGGTCATTATAAAACTGTTGAAATGCCAGAGTGTTGATTCCTTTTATGCACAGTAGGTAAGATATCACATATTGAATACCATGATGCTGATAAAGAAGTGATTACCTGTTTTTTTACACGTATTAAAATAATCGTGCATTGAGAGACACTTGCAATTTATAAGTTTATATTTAGCAAGATGATAAACTACAGTAAGCCTTATAACCAATCGGAAATCACTGCAGAAGACAAGGGGCAGTCTCGTTCTCACAATTTAAAGAAAATATTGGTTCAGACTGGTTTGAGGTTTTTGACACTGGCTGGATGATGTCAAATTATTGGATGTACCAGTGGAACATTTGAGACAAGTGCGGCTGTTACGACACGCAAACAGTAGCCAATGAAAATCATCAATGTACAGCCGGATGACGCCTGTGCCCAATCAACTCGCACTTTCTTCAGTGACGTCTTGCTAAGGAAGTGCGGACGTGCTGTAGCAGTGTTGTCAGGGCCCCTGCAAGCTATTATTTGCCTTTAACGCAAGTAAGCTGTACAAAAACAGAAAGTGACAGTGCTTATTACATGTAGATAACAGACTCTTTGACGACCAGCGGTCTGACAATGGGAGCGAACAACAGCACCCGCCGGGTGTCATTTGAGTCAGACGAGAACGAGAATATAACGGTTGTGAAGGGCATAAGGGTAAGTGAAAGTACACAAACCTGAGTTTTGTTGCGTAAACAGGTGTCTCAAGTTTGCCTTAAGCAATATCAGTTAATAGAAATGTGCATGATAAACGTCACTGAGCACTAGCGTAAATACTACACTAGCATAAGTGCTACGTGGCTTGTGTAATGACAGCTAGCTATGTTAGGTTGTCATAGAAAGCACACTGTGGGCAGTCTGACTTTCATTCATTCTGAAAGCTTTACAGAAGTGTATTTCAAAGTTGTGAAGCGATGGCTTAACAGCATCCAGTTAATAGATACTGCAGCAGCTATGAGATTTTAGTTGAAGTAAACTTTTGGATGTCCTTGTTGTAATGTTGACGTTGACGTCACTTGCCTCGTGCTCAGCTACCTGTCACTCAACGCATGGATTAAACTATCGTCCTGTACAGGATGTTCCAGGTTATAGATTATTTTACACTTTCAGGACTTTTCGTTTAAAAGTGTATACATGTGCATTGTGATTGTTATTGTTTTGACCGTGAACTTGTGTTATGTGGTGGGAACTGTCACATCTCCACTCTCAGCTGATGGTAAATATAGATTAAGAGGCTTGAGTTGATCACATAAGACTTAACTTGGCACGGCTTTTTCTATTATTGTTACCCAGTTGAAAAGCTGGAGGAGCAAGGCTAATGTCCCCTTTTAGGGAGGTGTAATCCTTTTTTTTGTTAACTGCTTTAATGGCTTTGTCTACTCTATGTAAGCACATAGTATTTTTTTCCATCAGAACAAATTGTACTTTTATTCTCTTTCTTGCTGAGAGTCAGATGAGAAGATCTGAGACTACTGGTCACACATCTGTCTGTTAAAGAGAGGAGATGACTAACTTAACATCAAGACTGGAAGCAAGAGAACCAAGTTAGCTTTGCTCTGTCCAAACATGACAAAAATCAACCTACCACACCTGTGAAAGCTAACTTGTTAACATTTTGCATATTGTTTCTTAACTCTGCTCACAAAGACAAATGTAAAAGGGGCAAGATTTTACTGGAAGTTCATGATTAACTATTTTGTGTATCAGATATAACAATTAAACAATGTCAAACCATTTCTTTTAATGCGTCTCATTGTTCCACTGATGTTTTTCATCCACTCTCCTTTGCAGCTCTCTGAAAATGTCATCAACCGGATGAGGGACCCTGTAGTTCCTCCTAAACGTGAACGTGCTCCCACTCCACCACCTTCCTTGGCATCTACCTACACTCCTTCTCCTTTGCTGCAGCCAGTACCTTCCCCCTTTGACCCGATCACCTCCACGCCTCCTCCACCTCCTGTTGTAGAACCTTTTGCATCTCCAGCTCCTCCTCCATCAGCTCCATCTGCCACAGAGGCTGTGGCTGCACCTCCACCACCTCCTCCACAACCTCCTACAGAACAGGTAGCAGCACCCACCATTACTGACATGGTGCTCCCGTCCTCCTCACCCCCAGCTGCTGCTGCTGATGCTGTTGCTGCTCCTGCTTTTGAGCCTGCAGCGGCACCTGCTCCTCCTGCTCCTGCTGCTGTTGAGCCGGTAATTTTGCCTGCACCTCTCCCCCCTCCTCCTCCTCCTCCTGCTACCATTGATCCCCCGATTCCTGCTCCGTGCCCTGCTCCTGCTCCTGCTGTGGTGGAAGCCATCCCTCCACTTGCTCCTCCTCCACCTGTCATCGAATCATCTCCTCCTCCCATAAATCAATCAGTTCCTTCTCCTCCTCCAGTAATTGAACCCATTGCTCCTCCAATTGTGATTGAACCCATTCCTCCTTTATCTGTACCTGAACCCACACCACCTCCTCTTCCAATTGAGATCGAACCCATTGCTCCCCTCATTGCTCCCCCTCTTCCCGAATCAGAACCCCTCTCTTCCCCTCCTGTTTTTGAGCCTATCGCCATCCTGCCACCATCCCCACATCCCTCAGGGGACGCTTTGTCCCCACAGCCCGCTGAGCCATTCGCTGCACCTCCCTTGCCTGAATTTACTGCTCCTTGTGAACCAGTTCAACCTCCTCCTCAGCCCCCAGCAGAGCCAGTATCCCCTGCTCCTGTCCCTGAGCCAGTGGTAGCACCCGAACCAAGTTTGATCCCACCACCACCACCACCTCCTCCTGCACCAGCGGGTGAGTTTTATTCCAGAGTTCAGAAAATCCATGTTTGTAATTCATTTCACAAACACATGCTGATGGAAGCAGTTGTTTGCAAAATAGAAATGCACTAGATTTATTACTTTATGACGCATGTTGTTCAGTAATATGATATTGATTTAGACTGTATATTGTTCTGGTGGTCAAGGGTAACCTAATCGATGCTGAGGCATAAACAAGCTTACCAGGATCCACTTTACATGTAGGATATAGGAGAGCGTAGTTGCTTTAACATACACCAAAAGCTGTCTTTGTTAAAGACAACCATAAACATTATCAATCTCAAAATTTCCACTTTTTTCCATGTTTTTACTAAATTTTTGTAGCTGTTGTATCAGACAGCGGAGGCAGCTGGAAAAAGTTGTGTCTTGTTTCTTTTAACAAGTGACAGGACTAAATGCTCATTTATTAAAACTGAAGAAATTAATTTTCTTGGTAATGTCTCAGTTTATCCTGAAATGTAAGGGGAGCTTCTTTAGTAATATGGTTAATTAGAAGGCAAAGGTTATGAGAGAATGAACTGTCCGAGGATTATTTTAAGTCCAGCTACATTGAATTTATAATTATGTGTATTGTGTGGGTGTTTACTCTGAGCCACCTTAAGCTTTTCGTCTCCAACTTTCCTTGCAGTTTGCAATTAGTCTTCATTTTTAAAAATTGGTCCCACTCTAGCCTTGGTCATATTATGATTCATTGCCATCCCCTAACTGTTAATGAAATGATTAATTCTTTCTTGTAATACTGTTAATAAAATTGATGCTGTAATTAGTGGGGGGGGGGGGGGGGGGGGGGGGGGGGGGGGGGGGGGGGGGGGGGGGGGG
>JAQMCX010000037.1:5535107-5576854 GCA_029814765.1 Acanthurus leucopareius | reverse complement strand
CACCGTGGAGCTCAAGCTGTCATGATAACCCTTCTTCCCTACAGTTGTGAGAGCACTTAACAGTGAGACAAAACTCAGCATTAGTTTAAAGTTTGGATCTATCTGAGTGAGCTTTCTGTTTCTCAATTATTTTAATAACTGTCCTTGATTAAAGCAGCCATATCAATATTTTATAACAAGTCATACATTTCCATCCCCGTACATACATTTACAAGGTCACCAGATGTCCAGCTCCAGATGAATGCAACTGTTGCTGTGTACCTTCCAGATGTGTAATTGGGCATTTTTTTTACACATAAACTTATGTAGTGACTCTGTTGTGTTTTCAGCTTATTTCCTTGGGTGTTTTTGATTTTTGTTGAACCTTTTCAAAAAGGTTAATTCATTGTAAGAAGAATCTATTTAATCCCTGCTGAGTACAAAGGAATTTTGAAACAAAATTTCACAGTTGTACTGCTGTTAAATCTTGTTAAAGAAAAGAAAATTGAACAAATTGAGCCTTGTCACTCCGGATAATATGAGGTTACACCGATTTTAGTAACAAATTTTTCATAAAAGGACTCAAATATGTGAGAAAACTCACCCTGTTGCTCCCTTTTTGGCCTCACTGTCTCTTTCTTGCAGGTGCATGTCCCTTATCTCTTGATTTATCAGGCAGAGGACATTTGAATGTGACCTGTTCATTACAAAGTACATAATGGGGCGTGGGTGCTGGTTCTTTAGAGGGTGGCATCCAGGGTGTGGGCAAGCTTCCCCATCCTTGACTGTGCTCAATCAGTAAGGTAATTAAAAAAGGCCAACTTATGCCACGCCACACTGACTCCAGTGATTAAAATGACACCTCTGCAGTTTCACACAACAAAACCACCAGGCCTCATTAAGGGAACGAGGTGGTCGGTGTGTGTGTGTGTGTGTGTGTGAGTCTGTATGTGTGTTACTTTTTATATTTTGCAATTGGGTCTCTGTGATATGACACTGCACTTTGTGCAAGTCACCAGCCTCTTTGTTTGAGCACATAAGTAACACAACTGGACAACTGATAGATTTTATTACTTTGTTTTCCACCAAAACGTCTTTATCAATCCAATTTTCCGTTGACTCCGAGGCCACTTTCACAGCAGAGTTTAATTTCTCTCATGCTGAATGAGATTTTCCTCGTTTTATTTGCTCTTATTCATTTTCACATAAAAAAATACATAAAACTAAGACTCACTTAATTCTCTAACAGGTGTGGTGATTGGTGTGGGTAGTTTTTAATCTGCTGGCTGCTTTCACAGGATGAAGTGTTAATAAAAAATAACAAATAAACTGATTTGTTCCTCCTTAAGTGGTCAAATATGAATGTAAGTTCAACATTTTGTGTTGGAGGAGACATTGTGATTGTTGCTATGCCTATTCTATTTCTGTCTATTTCTGTTCTTTTAACATTGAAACACTGATGCAAAGTTTTAAAAGGGTCAGGGGTCTTCAAAATAAAACTAAAACAACAGAGAAAGTGTTGTGGAAGTGTTCTGTAATGGAGATGGATTTCACAGTGAGAGAATAGTTTCTTTAAGAGTTAATTGCAATATTCAGTCAGTCATCTCTGAATGGACTTCTGAGCTTCTTGGGCTTGGAGCTACTGTATGAAATTCAATGATCTTATGCATCACAGCCGCATGCATCACATAACATCCCACATTCGTCACCCTCAGAGGCTGCCAGTTGCCTTTTAATTAATACACAGTATTTCCTTTGTCATCTTTCCCTAGAGGGTTTCTTCCTCTGCTTCTATCTGTTGAGAATAAAAAGTCAAAGGCCTAATCCCACAGCTTTGCTTTCTGATGAACATTTCACACCTGTTGGCAGGTAAACACTGCCACTCCAGTAACAAAGACAAAATATCATACTGTAGACCTGAAATTCAAACAGTATTATCTAATACAGTGCAGTTATTCATAAAGCAATAAAAGAATACCTTTTATTTCTGAAAAGATCCCCCAACGTCACTCCATCTTTCATATCTGCAGTTTCAGGGATTGTGAGTGTGTGTTTGTATTGTTGCTACATAGTCACCAAAGTTTGCAGCTTTTTCTGTGGTCTGCTCAAGTCAGGCATTGGGTCCTTTTATTTACCATACACAACAATTTTGCTGCTTGACATTTAGCATGGCACTCCTTTTGTAGGTCACCTATGTACCAAGCCCATTAAATATTCTTAAGAATAGGGAAAAAAAAATGGACAGTTGATCAGAACTGCTCTTTTTAAGGAACCAAAAAGAAAAGGTATGATGAATGTGTGTGTGAATCTCGTTAAAAAAGTTGCAAAGTTCAGCCCAATCCTGAAAGGGTACGACCTTAATGAGGCGTACATTGATTATGTGTGTGTCCGCAAGAGTTAGATATCGAGTGAAGCTCTCAGCAGGTCGGCTGTCTCTAAATCATGGTCTGAGTCAGTATGTGTGCTGATTACACCGTAGTCAAGGTTGAACCTCCTACACCTTCTCCAATGTGCTATAAATATTCATATGCCTTAGCCCACACACTGGGCTGGACTAATAGCCTGCTTAAAGATGTCTCCCAGCCAGGTGCAGCAGAGAGGACTGGAAAGAGAGAGACAAGAGAAAACAATAGGAGGAATGTATCTGTGTGTGTGTTAGTTTAAGTGTGCATAAATGTGGGGTGTAAAACTTGTAAAATAGTATGTGAGACTCCTTTATAAACTGGCTTTTCATGTTATCTTGTGAATATGCGAAATGATCAGTTCGGTCTTATTTTCTAACATGAGATTGAATTAACAGGAAGGAGTCTGAATAAAAGAGAAAATCAGAAATGGCACCTGCCTTCCAGAACTGGAAGCTCGCTGTCGGTGCTTTTTCTTTTTTTTTTTTTTTTTCCTTCTCATTCGTATTTTGAACATAGTGAAAGGTGCATGGTGACTTGACTAAGCGCGAGCGAGAAACGTGAGGAAGCGGTAATGTTACAGATTATGCCCTCCACGCGGGTCCAGAGGTTAATGAAACTTCTGATGAGAAACGCAATTTGCCTTCGTCTATTATCTCCACTGCCAATAGCCTGTGCTTCACCGCCTCTCCTCCTTCTCAATGGGTTTTTCCACAGGGTTTAGTGATTGGTGGAAAAGGAAAGGAGGGGGGACACGTCTAAAAGGATGATGAGTTTTTAATCTTTTTAACATTTACATGTCCTACTCAGGATTGACACGAGCTCTGTCGATCAGGAATTGTCTCTGACCCTATCCAGCCTCCCACAAGGACCCCAGACAGTGTTTATCATATCAGAACCTGTTCTCCGCCTGACCCTGCAGGCTGGCTAGCTATCTGAAGCCTCTCTCTACAGGGCTGGAGAGGATGTGGTGATAAATGAGCAGTAGCTTAGGCTTGCCTGAACTTAGACGACTTTCAAAATTTTTTACTTTTCACTCTGCACTGCTGAAGGCTGTATATTTTTAATGTAAGCTTGAGATATTTTAAAGGTTATAAATTCCAGTCATATGGAAGAAGTTCACTGTAGCAATGCTTGTCCACTTGTTCGGTGTCTAAATGTAGAATTTTCATCTTCTCTAAATATCTTTACTGGGAATAGTAAGTGAATATTTATAAAAATACAAAATATAAAGTATTTTTTATCCAAGGCATCTCCTCAGTTGTATAGCTGCTAGTTTAATAATCAATAGTTTCATCAGGACAAGAGGTAGCAGTAGCTTATGTTTCAGTACGGCCTTGTCATGGTTAAATAAATCTGATCTGTTTAAAGAGAGCTTTATCTTAGGTGTAGGTAGTATTGACAAATGAAACATCACTATACCTAATTTTAGTATTCTACTGCTGCACCATCAGTGCTTTTAGATAAATGAAACATTAGTAATGTGGACATGAGAGATAACAAGAAATATACAAAGATCAGTCGTTTATTTTTGCCAGAACTATCTGGTTAATTAAAAGAAATATTGAGACTTCTTCTGAAAGCTGCATCGGTTTTCTTGTGCAGTGGTAGTGGAACAAGCTGTAGAGCAGTATCACCCCATAAGTCCAATACTTACTGTCATTTTAGCTCTAGTTTGGTTACCAATAAAGTCTAAGGGAAACATCTGGCTTTTTAACTGCTGGCTCTTAACTTTGTCTGCAGTTTAGTGCTGAGTGTACAGAGGTTTAATCAGAGCTTTTTCACAATAAAAAGCATCCTACTGTGGCTGAAATGACGCTGATGAGAGTGCTGAGACCAACCAAAAATGTAATTTACAGCAAATTTACTGCAAAACCAAAGCAATGAGCTAAATGATACTTAAACATTCTGTAAAACTCTGGAAGAACCGCAGTGTCGGGTGAAAACTATCTTCTTGATTGGCCCCTTCACATCCCACCTACATACTTTTTTAACTCACTATTAAATTTAGGGGGTTTTTTGTAGACAGAAGGCAATCATCACCTTTTATCTGAAGTTTTCATATTTGCCTGATGTAAAAAAAGCATTATTACTTGTTACCTGACTGATGTCTCCACAGAAAAGTCATGATTTTAGCCGAACAGGTTGTCTTTCTGTCGTAGTTATTAACAGAGTTGTAATTAGACTCTCCTCTGCAGAGAGATCAATGGTGCTTTAAAGTGCTGTCAGCAATGATAGATATTATTTTCTCACTCTCTGGACAGAAGGTGACAGCAGCCTCTGTCTTTGAGGACACAATATGCAGCGTAAAGTTGTCAATTGTCAATCAACTGCCTCTGTTTGCACTAGTGTTTCTACTGAAGCCCTGTCATGCTAAACCTTCCCTTACCCGACACTAATTCTTTGCCTTCACTGTGCCACACAGTTTCATAGTTCTCACTTCTTGTTATGTGACGTGTGCTGTGGGGAATAAAATGCTACAGAGGTTTGAAATCTAACAAAGGATTAAGTTAACTGTACTTGTAACTGTTTTGTGTTTATGCAGAAATGTCATTTAAGCGCAGATTATTAACTGTGTGGGTGTGATAAAGCTGCAATGGTAAGAAGACTAAAAAGACAGAAGGTGAACGGAGGAGAACTTTTTAATGAGCTTAGATCTCATCATAAAAAATCTGTTTTTTAACAGTATAACTAATTAATCTTTATTTTTCACATCAAACCGCTGAAGAAAATTACAATTTTTTAATATCAAAAGACTTTAATATTAGATAACAACTAGGGACACAATAGTTCAAAGGTTTGTAACTTTGTTTATAACATTGACATTTGATTTCTAAGTCAACATTTGATTGCACAGGCTATGGGCTTTGAGTGTTGTGTGGGTTGAGTGGGGGGAGCAGTAGGCCAGCTGCTGATGAGTGTTGTACCCATAATAGTCAGAGGTAAATCAGAACTTCTGCAGGAAAAAACACCTGGAGTCTCACCATTTTGCCCTGATATGGAGCCATTTACTACCAAGAAATGAGCTCAAAAGTTCTTTTTCTTCAAAATTTTGGGATTAAAACTTTTTATTTTATGTATTTATATATTATTTATTATGCCGTACAAACAGATCTTTATTTTAGTCTTTATGTAGGGCAGAATGAATTGAAGGCACTGAAGTTTGGTCCTCCACAAGCACCAGTCAGGAGAATTCAATACCCTAAATTGAAACTCCTCTTTTTGGCTTCTACTTCTGTGAGAGAAAACATCAATTTTTGGCCAAGAACCTTAATTTTTTTCTGTCCCTAGTCTGTAGTTTATCATTCTGTCTCTCTGTCCAAGAGATATCTCAAAGGCCTTTAAATTGATTTCTCACTAAAATGGAGAACAGTCTTTGAGTAAGTAACATTTAAAAGATTTAATTAGACTGTAACGCTGATGAGGACCTGCAACTTCTGCTTTTGGACGATTAACCTTCTCTCGTGAAAACAATGAAATGAAAGTCGATGTATATTTGATTCCAAATCCCAAGGATATGCGCATAAAAAACAATTTGAATCACGTCAAAATTAAAGTATTTTTCTGTATTTTACATTGCTAGATTGACTAATTAGTCAGTGTTGGCTTGTTTTCTTGTACTTCACATTTGTGATACTCAAATCAAAGAACATGATTGAGCCGTGAAGCAGCCACATGTTGGACCGGGTACGGTGACAGATGAAATCATGACTTTAATAACCCTCATGTCCCACATGTTTGAAGAAAACAGACACTGTAAACAAGATGCAGCAGCATGAGGCACTTTTTGCTGTAGAAATTAGCATTTTTTTTTTGCCTTTGCCTGTATTTGTTTAACAGTAGGTGGGACACGGAGATGACAAGAGAGAAGAAGCTTGGCACATTTCCGGTCTTATCGTTAATCTGATTTAGCTGGAATTTGGGGTTTTTTTTGTGCGCTTGTGTGTCCACTGGCCTGCTGTTAATACGTGTTACCAGGTAATAATAGACCCTGACAATGGGGATTATGCCGTGGGAGAGTAATCTTGACACACTCAGACACTCCCCACATCACTGCAGTGTCGCAGCACACTGCATGCCACTTCTGTCTTCAGAGCACGTTTTGGGCCTGGTCGCAGGATGGCATCTTTACTTTCATGCTTAATTACCTGCCAGGATAGACCGGTGGAGACATGAAATCATACATGCATGATGTCCCTGACATGAATATATGAAGATAGGGTTGTGTGCCGCTGTGATATGAGGAAGTGTGAGCCACTTTGTGCATTTTGTGAGTGTGTGTTAAGTCAATATGGCAATTTTTTTTGTTATGTGTTGTGTGTGACATTATTCCTTAATAGCATTGGCCTTGCTTTTGAGACATACACACACACACATCTTTGTACACATGTCATTGTGAGGACCTGCTATTGGTATTATACACTTCCCCTTTCCATAGACTTAACCACTCCAAATGAATGCCTTAGCATAACCCTACCCTTACATTTTTAATCTAATTCAAGCTGTAAAACCTTAGAAACAAGCTTTTTTCAGCAGCAGTTTAAACATAGGAGTTCGTATTTCAGTCCTCATGAAGCTTTTGGACCCCAAAAACAGTGGGATCCCAGTTTTTAAGACTCAACAAATGCAGGAAGAGATTACCATCCCACCCTACCTCACTCACAGAGAGCACAGACAGGACACACACAAAACTAAATAAACTTAGTTTTTATTACTTAAAATTTAAAGACTAAGGCTTCAACTTATTTATTAAAACTTTATAAGTGATTAACTGGTTAGTTGTTTGGTTTATGAGACATCGAAAAAAGTGAAAAATCACAGTCTCCTTTATAACTTCCTGCAGCCAAAAGTGATGAAATTAAATCGACAAAATCCAAAGCTATTTGATTAACTATCACATAAAACTAAGAATAGAAGCAAATCCTCTTAAATGGCAGGCTGGACCTGAGTTTTATTTGCCACGGTTCCTGATTATTTTTCTTTTGATTGACCAATAGATAATTAATTAATAGTTGCAACCCTAGTAACAACCCAGACCAATCTGGACAGGAAAAGCTGACTTCTCCTTGAACCATCGAAGTGTGTATGTTTACTTGACTTAACACAGTTTCTGATTAATGCAGATTTTACAAATTTTGCTGGAAAAACACCCACCTTTCTCTTTTTTTCTTCTTGTTTTTTCCGACAGTTTGCCTGTCTGCAAGTAACAGCTGTTTACTTGAAAACCTCTCTTTAACTGTCTTTCTCTTGTCTCTCTTGGTCCCCAGTTGATGAAGAGGCCCTGAGGAAGAAGATCACTGATGAGCTGTATAAAAGCTTGGAGCAGGACAGGGCCAAGGCAGAGCAAGAGCTGCAGGCCTGGTTAGACACATACACACAAACACACTTACACACTTATACGCACACTTTGTGGATGTGGAATGCAAAACCAGTTTTTGTTTATGACCTTCAACAAAAAGATGGGATGTTTTATTTTTTTCCAGAACAAAAAATAATGTGTGATTTGGTGTTTTAAAATAAGATTCTCGGGTTTGCTGAAAGTTTGAATCTGTGGTTTTACTCGTGAGGTACATTTCTTAATCTTTTTCCTCGCCCTTCTTCTCTCTTTGCTCTCTTCCATACCTTTCTTCTTCAGATCATGATAAATTGAATCAAGGCACTGCACTAGTGTCAATGCCCGTGCCAGGATTTCATTAGAAAACACAGACATTTTCAGATGTGACCATTTTCCGCCTTCATTAATAGTCAAAAAGGTCAGCGCCACTCTTTTCCGATTCCCACTGTGTTTCCAATCTACCTCTCTTCCGAAGCACATCAGCACTTTTTTCTCGTTCTATCTTTGCTTATTGTCTCCTTCTCTCAGTCTGTCCGGATCAATTAATCATGCCTGAAAAAAGAGGCTGCTCTCCTGAGGTAATTTCCTGGGCGTCGAGTGGGTGATACATTAGCCCTGCCTGATGAAGAAACACAGTCTTTATGTAAGGAGTACATTCCTCCTGTCCTCCCCTCTCCTCTTCTTTGTGACCCTAAAGAAGCAGGTGCACATGCCTTAATGTCCAACAATCCCCCTCTTTACAAGTCCTGCATGATCTTCAGCACACCCTGGTGAGTGGACAGCTGTGATAAGCCGCTAAATGCACTCTCGTACTGTACGAGGAGACAACACAACCTTTCTGTATCCAGGAGGAGGTAGTGTTAGCCTAGCAATTAGCCTCATTTTTGAGGCTCATTCAAGTAGAGAGAAATTAATGAGTGGTTTTGAGAAATCGTTTGTCTATTGATTTTTTTTTTCCCCCTTGGCTATTTTGATTTTTTTGATGTGACTGCTTCCTGCAGCTCGCTTATTGACGCCTGCTCGGAGGAGTAAGTGCTTCAAAATTATGCCCTCCTTGCAAATAATTGAAATCATGGTGGCTTATAAACCCTGAATTTTGGTTTGTACATAGCATGGGCTGTGTTTTCACTTAAGAGACTTAACCGAACATGAAATTGTGAATAAGTTTTGATCAGTTTACCTTAGGTGTATGTGTGTATGATAATATAAATATATATACATTGATATCAGCATGACACAAGATTTTTCTCTTTAAAGTTGTGCTTGTCAGTAAATGATTTGACCTGTTGGATGATGGTCACATTTAACTTAACACTAGGACAACTAAAAAAATATTTATATAACAAATCAAAAGTAGCATACAGGAGTAAACCTTCAGAGATGAGTTTAAAAATAAAATACTATTTAATAAAAACATATAACTGTTAATGTAGAGTCTAAAATCAATCATAGAAAAAACCCAAAAAAAGCATACATGCATTAGTTAAAAAATTATATATATGTAGTAACATATGAACAAAACTTTCTGCATAGTTTAACACAGGACTGAAAACACATTCTTCTTATTTTATGTTACAGTTAAACTTTTCTGTTAAGTATTGCAGATGAAGTTGACTGATGCTTTTTTTAAATTGAAATATATGAGAGGAACACAGTGCACAGTACATAATTGCATTGGTATTTCACCTTCTGACAGTGCAGACGGTAATTAACAGAAGTTTTTGGTCATTCAAGGCAAACGAGGCACAGGGATTGTGGCCTTTGCTGTTCTCACCAAGGAGACTGCTTAGCAATTGCTGCAAAAATTGTGAGAGGTAAAATATTTGTGTTTGTGTATGTATCAAAGCTCGGCTAACAAGACTGCACAGTGCCTCACTAGTTGTAGAACCCTGCAGTGAAACTGCTGCACAGCTTGAACACAGGGAAATGGAGGAAAATATGAACCCCCGAGGTCTCTGGGAAAGAACACACAAATGTGTACAGACACAAGATACATGAGGCCAAAATCTCAAGGTCATGTTCAGCTCCGACAATTGCTCCTGCGGTTTTACTCTCCTTAAATTTCTCCCAAAAAGAAGAGGTATACTCAGTTTTTAACTGCTCATCTATAAGTAATAAAATAAACGTACATAACAAAACATAGATCTGATGAACTGATTATAAACACAACCACTGGAAGTCCTCTTGCTTTTTCCTTTATCCCTTTGTTTTTGTATTTTTTACCATTTTTACCTTTGTTAGAGGGAGAAGAGACAGAGAGAGATAGAGACAGGATCACATACAAAATGACTGAGGAGAGTCCTGTGCCTCAAGAATACATGATCAGTTTGTAAAACCAACAGGACCCTCCCCCATATTTGCTGCTGTAAAACTGTACAACTAATCTTTAATATCTTTCTTGTTCCTTTGTATTCATACACACTTCTGCCATGTACTTAGTACCCGCCAAAAATATTTTGTTGGAAGTTTTTGTTGAAAAAGAAAAAAACATGAATAATTCATGCATTTTATTTCCCGAAAGGATAAGAGTGGTAAATTGAAAAGTGGTAAAAGGGAGATAACTGCCAAAATGAGCCTAAAAATTATGTCTTTTTAAAGGACATTAGACCTCCGTAAGGCACAGACACATTACATTTGCCTTAGTGTAAAATCAAATTATATCCACACTTAGTATAATTCCTCCATTCTATCGTGTGCAATATTGCGATGTAGGGTACATAGATCTAGGGAAATCTGAAAAACAGTAGTGTTTATATTAGGCGGTATTTCTTCTGTTTGGCTTTAGGGCCATACTTGAACTCTAGAGATCTGGCTTTGCATGTTTTCCTCTGGTAGGAGTGAAGTAAAGGCTCTGTGAGGAGTTCATTTGGGTGCAGCCTAAACTCATTTGTAGCGAGGAGCGGCTGCAGGGAGCAGATTTGCCTCTGCCGCTTCTCTGTGAGGCATCAGAGCAGAACGACTCGGAGAAAAGGATGAGAAAGAAGGAGGGCTGAGGGGGGAGAGAACTCTCACACCATCCTCCTCTCTCCTCCCTAACCTAACTCTTCCTGTGTCACCATTCCATCCATTTCTTCTTCTTTAAGTTATTCTTTCAGGCTTACCTCCACCTCGCCTTGCTTCCCTGTATCATCTTTTTATTCCTTCCTTTCTGTTTCTTCACATTCCTTTGTTTCTCCTGACATGTCTTTTGTCAGTTTCTCAATCCTCCCTCTCTATTTCCCTCTCCCTCTTTTTAATGTCTTCTTCCTAGCTCCCTCTCTCAGTCTCCTCTCCTGTGCATGAAATGCATGTGTTTGAGTGTCCAACACTTAAAGGTTAGTTGTTGTGAAACTTCTGTCCATTATTTCAGTGTGTAGTCAAACAGCTTGTGTTGGCTTGTGCGATATAATTGCATGTCAGGCTTTTGAGTGAGAACACTGACCTTCTCTCAGAGCCTCTGTCTTTCCCCCAAGCTAACCAGCCAGCCTGGTATATTCTTTATTGCTCCCAGGTCAGATGTAGACAGACAGTCTAGCCATATCTTTGCAGTTTGTTTTTTAAATTTTTTTTATCTTTACCAAGAAATACATAAGAAGACACATTCTAAAAAAAAACTCCAACTTATTTTTAACAGAGTTAGAAAGTTGGAAGGTTATTAAAAAGAAAAGTTCCTGAATACAACATGATTTAGCCGGGCTGTGTCTGGGGATTGGGATTCTTCCTCAAAAAGGTCTGAATCAGCAACATTGCTAATCTTTGATCAGATTCTCAGACTGCACTCTCATTAACCATTTCTCCATGATATTCTAACCGCAGCTACTGCAAAAACCTTGAACATCCCAACAACTTCACACAAATTTATACACAAGATGATTTCAATCTCCAAGAGCAGAGTTGAAAATGAGTGTTAAATCCTCTAGTGTGAACTCAGCATGAGTTACACCATATCTTTTGCCCTAATATTTACTTTCAGTAATCTGTCCTATCCTACAGAACAGTCAAACATCACAGAAGTCACCCATTGGCAACCCAGTCACCTTGCTCTTTGTGTTAGTAGAGACCAACCTATCATGTAGCATCTTACTAGCTAAGCCCCTCAAGCTGTTCAGCAACATCTCAGTAGGCAAGTTCTACTCTAGTAGCAAGCACAAGCACAACCCTTGAGTCCTCAGGCTTAAGCTTTACATTTTGTGTGCTGTCTTTCTTTCGGGGGATATATGTGTGTGATATGATCATCTTACCGTTTCACAACCAGCATGAACAGATGTAATTTCCCAACAAAGCTCTCAGTATGCTCTCACCCCGGTGTATGCTACCGCTTTAATCGAAGAGTAAAATTATTGGACTATAAATACCCTTTAATTTTATTTTTTTGTACAGTAACCTGCTGCTGACCTTTTCAGTTGAACAGTAATAGTTATTGACTGTCCAATCACCATCCATGGTTTGTCCATTACTAGAGCTGGTCTTACACAGAACAGATAGAATTAGTTGGTGAGAGTTTTATACAAACTTAGATTCATTTCTATTATCTCACTGTTTAAGCTCCATCAGACACCCTGGTAGCTGTACAAAATGAAAGCCAGCAGGCCTTCATACTGCAAAGCAGAGGGACTATGCACTCTGCCTTTTTCAGTGTCAGTCTGTATGATGGGAGTTTGAGATTTATATGCTAGGTATGATATTTGAAGAGACAACAAGAGAAGTGAGAGTGACGATGATATCCACTTTTGACAATCTGCTTGGTTGTAGCACTCAGAACACTGCAGTAATGCCTTCATAGTTATGGGCAAAGTAGAGAGGGGAGTACAAAAAAAAAAAAAAAAAGGCTGCAGAACAGCTGTGTTCCCTCTGCAGTGACGGGGCTCTTCTCAATTAATTTTCCCACTGCACTGCCCTTTGTTTTTAATATACTTAATTTAAACTCCCAGCATTTCATAGCACCCACAGTTAGGTGTGGTGTATGTGTGTTCCAGTGTGAGTGCATGTGTGTCAGGGAGAGTGCATAGCCCCATAAAATATTCATAGCCAGCATTCAACGACATTATTCCTAACATCAATATTGCATTGGGCCTTTAAATGCCTTTGTTTCAAGGCGCTTGGGTCGAGTCTGCAGTGTTTTGCTGGTTTGTCAGAATCCATCCAGCAAGCTATAGTGAGACACATTTTGTGTAGATCAGATAAACAACAGAAAACATTAACATGTGAGGAGCTGAGAAGAGAGACAGTGGAAAAAAAAGGAGGAGGGGTAGATGACATGAGTTTGTTCAAAGTATTCAGATCAATCAGCCATCAATCTTTATCAGCTGATAATATTCTTTGAATAATTTGATTTGTAGTCAAAAAAAGGTCAGGGAGAGCTGATTAGATGATGCAGCTATTAAATAAAATAACAGTTACATAGTAAAAGACACACTGAACCGAGCAAGGACCATAACTGAGAATGTCACTTTGTATTGTTGCGGCTATTTGTATAAAATGAAGATTCTGAAATCTTCCCACTGTCCATTTGTCCCTTCAGACACAAAACAGCTTGCTGGCTAGAGCTGGTGAATATGTTGTTTATGTCAAACCAAGAGGGAATTGCAAATCTGCTTTGAATCAGCAGGAGGAGAGCTAGTTAGCTGTTCGTTGCTAGCACCCAGTGAGCATCAGTGTACAGCATTTGGTTTGGGAGAAAAGGATAAACACACAGCAGGACTGAGAGGTTCAGAAGAACATGAAGCAGTTCAACAGTGAATTGCCGTTTACGCTAACAGCACAACAAGCTTACATTCTGCTCAGTGCAGTTTGGTAGTAAAAGTTTCAGAGTTTCAGACACTTTACATCAATGTAATTTTTACTAAAGTGGCTTCAAGGCACGGAGATGTTGATACAAAAACTAGACAAAGTGAAATTAAGACAAAGACACACTGTTTTGCAAATTGTGTGTCCTATTTTTTTCTTAATTTTATTTTTTACTGTTTACAGATAACTTTTCTGTTTTGCCTCAGACCTACTTCTTTGTATAAAGCTAAATGAATCTAACTTTTTACTTTCTGAAGATTATTTTATTACAAACTATAGTCTGATTGGCATTTGCCAGTAAGGCTTCCAGTAATCAGTGATTGACCCCAGACTCCTATTGGGAATAAAACTTTAAACTGGTCATTTCCTTTGTTTTGATTTTTTGGGGAATAGTATTTGAAATTATTCTCGGTGTAGTACCAGTCATGATGACTTAATGAATTTTAATTTGCTGTTGGAGCACTCCCACATACACACCTGTAAAACCTGCCCTGAGTATAGTCACTTTACCCTGAGTCACAGCATCTCAGGTGCTTATGAATTTTTAATAAAAACTGCCATGGATCTAGTCAATGTTATTTATTTAAAAAAGTGTCCAAAAAGAACTGAAGTATTCCGGATTACTCCTCTTCAAGACTGTCTCCTAAAATTAGTGAGTTACTTTTCTACAGAGACTGACAGAGTCCAACCCACTTGCACTCCACTTTTTTTCAAATTAATAATGCCTCGCTGTCTTTCCATCTTTCTGTTTTCGAGGCTCAATCCACTGAGCCATCAAAACACAGGTTACTGGGCCAAGATTATCCTCTCTTTCTATCCAGTGCCGGGCCAAAACATCATCCACTTATCCTCTGAACACATGAGATTTTTTTTTTCTCTCCACTACATAGGTGTTGCCTTCTTCCTCTCTCTGTCTGTCTGACTCAACCATTCTCTACCTCAGAGCTCCCCTTTCCTACCCAGTGCCAATCTTCTACAGTCGAATGAAAAATGTGTCCAATATCCCAGGGACAGGGCAATAATGACTGGAAAGCAATAGAGGTGAAGCAGACAGATAGTATCCAGCTAGTGATAGCAGTCTTTGCTTCAGTTAGCACTTGCGAGGAAGTCAGCGAAAGGACTTTTTTTGCAAGGGTGTCTATTTTCTTGGCCTCCCTTTGTTCACATATCGAGGTTTTAGCCTTTGGTACCCATAACACTTGTAATATTTCACTTAACTTTTACATAATGAGTAGAGCTAATAAGAACTAATGACATTTTTAACATTTTATTTGAATTTTAAGGACAGAATCACTTTTTTTTTTTTTTTAATTGCTTTGGTGAAAAATGCCCACAGAAGAACTTGCTCAGTGGGTTTTTATTAGTATGGTTCTGCTTTTTCTGGTACAATTCTGCCTCACTGTCCATCATGTTTGATTTCTGTTAGGAAACAAGACAGAAAAAGACAATGGAAGCCCCTGTCAGCTACACTGACAGTTTGCTTCAGCAGGATTGCTTCATCATTTTGAAAATTTATTTAAGTATTTCCTTTTACTACAGCATTTGTTAACTACTGCAGCCTCTTGTAGTTGTTAAAAAAATATTGTGCCGAATGACAAGGTTTCAATATTTCATGCTACCGAGAAGCCACTAATTGCTAAGAGTGGCCTGTATAAGTCCCATCTTTTCTTATGACACACTGTGCTCTCCCCTCTCTGTCATAGTAGTAGCAATGTCAACAGCTAAAACTTCTTGAGTAAAGGTAGCTTAGGTGCATTAGCAGTGCAGGCAGGCATGGTTTGTAGGGAAATGGTGAATGTAAAAGGCCATTAGGAGGCACCTTGTGTGTGTGTGTGTGTGTGTGTGTGTGTGTGAGTTGGTGCCAGATGATGGATGGAGTGTGCTGACGTGTGCAGCCCAGTGGACTGTGAGACTGGACATGGCTGGTCTCTCTCCGTCTCCCTCCATCTCTCTCTCCCACTCTTTGCCTCACTCCCTCTTTGCTTCACTTCCTCAGGGCCAAACATGTCATGTCGCCATGGCTCACTCTCGCTCCTTTCTCTCTCTTTCTCTCTCTTCCTCTGTCTACCTTGCCTAGTCCCGCTCTCTCCCCTGTTCTCTGACATTTAGTGGTGGTGTTGCGGGGCAAATGGCAGCTTTAAGACATCAGACATATTTTTATTAGACCTACCTGTCATCCACTTGAAGCCAAAGGCAGGTGATGGTCATCAGTTAGACCAGTCTGTCTTTCATGATTCCTCACTGTTTTAACTCTGAGTATATTCACAGGTGAATGAAGAGATGAATGAGATTTTTGAAATGGAAAAAACAGATAAAAAACCTCTCACACTGACAGATAAGTGGGTGCTTGTGACATCAAGAAAAACAGAGCTTAGACGAGACAACACCGCACACTGTATGTATGCCTCTCACCACACACTTGACAACCAGAATGATGCTCTAAAATTACCATAATGACTAATGCACAAATCTAATGAGGCTCTGAATGAGTCATGCATTTAACTTTTGCGTTCATGGATAAAATAAAAATTTCCTTTCCATTTAAAGGTGCAGTTGTAAGAATCTTCCAACTGTTGAATTCAAACTCCAAACAAGAAGGGGGCAGCGTATCACCAGAAAAAAACATCAACTGCTGTTAACTGTAGCTGCTGTTAGCTGGTTGGCTCAGTTAGCCGTGCAGCTGAGGTCTTTTTAGCAGACTCTGTCTTGAGTGGGAGCGCGGATCACAGGGGTGGTATTGGTGTTTAAGCTGCCAACACAAGAGCTTTGGACTGCAGGGAGTGGTTCACAGCAGCTCTGACCCAGACTGTGACTCAAGAGATGGTGAAGACAGGGCCAGTTGAAGCAGGGGCTGCAGTGGAGGAGGTGTGAAGAGGAGCCTGGGAAAGGACAGGCATCAGTTAGTGTCCACCTCAGGCAGCCTGAGTGGGGTTACAGCAGTGTCAGCCAGGTGCTAAACCCAGCAAGAAAACCACCTCTGGGTTGTTGGAGGAGTGGGGGAGGACTGGACACTACAGTCACACACTATAGTCTCTTAATATACAATGTGATAATATAGAACAGGATGGGCCAGGGTCAGGTGGTTAGCATGCTAACTTCAGTCAACACAATACATAGACCTCTCAGAAATATTGTTATTGATCTTTCAAAGATGCTCTGTTGATCATTTGGATATTTCTTGAATGTTTTAAACTAAAAATTCCTACACATTGCTCCTTTAAAGCATGACTTTGAAAAATCATGGAAGCAAGAAAATTTGGTAGGTAATTTATCTGAATATGAAGAAATTTTGTGTTGCAGCTTTTTCTAATCTGCACATTAAAAGTTAACATTTAACATCCAGCCCTTCTTCTCCCTTCCTCACAGCTGTTTGTCAGGGCTGTCCTTGGATTTTTCTTTGGCAGAAGTTTATTAAGATCTTCGCCTTCTTTATTCAGTCTGTCATAATTCACTTGAGGAGTTGCTCAGTCTGCTCTGTGTTTATTTTACCTTGCCACCACCGTTTGATTCCTAGCAGAGGAAGACTTTCAGGATTTCAGGGACGTTCCTTCTCTTCTCCAATCAAGCACACTGTCACCGAGCAGGGAGTGCGTTGCTAGGCAACTATGAGAACCCAGTGACAGGGTTCAAATGGTGGTCTTGTGTCTGCTGACAGCGTGCTGCCTCTGTCTGTATCACTGCTTCATTGGATTGATGATTCTCGTTTTTGGAGAAATGGCATTGTCTTTTAAACTCTATTACATATTGATTGTCAAATTACTCTTATGTAAATTATTTGGAAATGATTTAAATTGATTTGCACTCTCTTGACAGATGTTAACTGACTGTGGTTTACACTGGTGCAGTCACAGTTCAACGTCCAACTTTTTTTTCAGTGCTGATTGAGTGTGACTGCTCCCTATTGCCCCCTCTTTGCAAGCTGCGGAATAACAAGGACATTTGTATGAATGGATCTGACATTAGGGTTTAAAATCAATATACAAGTGTAATGGCCTATCTGTTTCATTAGCAACGTAACCTTTTAATTCTTCGGGGAGACACTGCGACAATGCAGCCTGCAGTCCCACATGCTTATGAACATGGGTGCTTATCTCCAAACATACTCAGATGTCCATGAGGATTGTCACTGTCTGTGCTTGATGATAAAATGATCATTTTGTGTTTTCAAGTCTTTCAACCATTCAAATCAATGTGTTTTTTCAAAAGGAATTAGTTTCAAAGTGGCAGAGAGCCTTTGCTTCTTCAAATATACAGACATGTTGTACTGTACAACAAAAAGAGACCTTGGTGTGCAGTGTAGTAGACAGTGCAGCATACTATGGAAAGCATAACTTTGTACATTGTAAAATTGAGTTGCCTGTCATGCATTACAGAGATAGCTGCAGGGAAGAGAATAGTAAGTAGTTTATCCTTAAGTTCTATATTAGAGGTTATTGTGCCCTTATGTATATAATGGGTAAAAAAAAAGTTTATGCAGTGTTTTTGCACATTATAGACGAGTAAAACTTTGAAATGCTTTGAAAAGAGGTACTAATGGTGGCAAATGTTGATGCTCCACAGGCTGGAGGCCGAGAAGGCCCGATCAGCAGCCAAGGCTCAGGCTGAGGCCCAGTCCCAGGTCCAGGATGAAGTGTCCAAAATCTTGTCTTTGGAGCGGGCTGTCGCCAAGGAGAGCCTTCAGCAGGCCATAATAAGAGAGAGGATCGCCACTGAGGACGAGAAGCATCGCGCTCAGCTCTTGGTAAGTCTGACTACAAACAGCTGCTGTGAACTTAGCCATGTCAGTCTATCTTTGCAAAACTGTTCCATACGTTCAAACACTTAGCAGGATGAACTTGCACCGCAGTATCAAACAGAGCCTGAACATTTTAACCCTGCGACACAGCGACTGATGAGTGCAATTTTCAGTTGAAGATGGGTCCCATTTTATGTGCACACGTTTCTGTTCTATCACACAGACACACAGAAGTGAACCTATTTGCTGTAATTGACAGGGCATGCCTTGAACAGTGGCAAATGTCAGGGCTGTGAGTGTGTGAGCATTGCTGAGAGCAGTAATTCATAGAATCGTGTCGACCTTCACTTCCTTAAACACACACACATGCAGAAATTTAAACATTTTGTCCTATGTTTGTTTTCAAGACATCTCAGCTTTATCTACATAATAGAAACTAACAGTTAGTTTTCAAACACAAATGGTAAATAAACTCCTCTTTGCTTTATCCACGTATTTTGATTTCGATTTCTTTGTCCTTTTCCATATCTCTGCCTCTTCATCCTGCTGTATTACAAAAGCTACCTTCATTTTAGGCAGCCTGTGTCTTTATTTCCTGAAAATTGCCCTTGTAAACGTTGTCAGATGAGCGTTCCTTACCACACATGCACACACACACACACACATGCACACACACACACACATGCACACACACGGGCAGTGAATTGTTTTCAAAAAGAAAACACATTTTCCCCGGAGTGCGGCTGCTGTTTACAAACCTATGCTATTGATTATATAGCTCATTTCACACGCTCATCGCTGTAATAGAAAAATGAATCATTTTATTGTGTGAGAGAGAGAGAAGGAGGGGAACGTTGACATGATTCCACGCCGCAGGACAAGTGTATGAGGGATCCCTCGTTTGGAACGGCGATCCAATGGGAAAAAAAAAAAAGGCAGCGAGAGAGAGATGGCAATGGAGGGAGACGTGATGTGACGTGATGTGGTTTTTTTTTTCTTTCAGCATCTTTAAAGAACGCTGCTTCAGTTGTTGGCTCTCTGAAATTTAATTTATGTTATTTTTTTATATAGAGGGAGACAGGAGAGACGAGGGGAGGAGTTGGGAGGAAGGGCAAGAATGTAACACCTGCTTTGTACCTGTAATACATTAGGAGCATCATAGGTGGCCCTCCTGAGCTGTCGTAGAGGAAAGTCCCCGTGTATGTCATTGCCTGCATGCTCCTTAAATGCTAACTCTCTGTACAGTGCTTAAGAAACACTATGAAGCTTTTGCTTGTGGCCCCAAAGCTAACCTCGGGCCATTAGCAGCCTCTGAAACTACAGACAGCAGCCCTGCAGCAGCTATGCATGCAGTATGAGACCGAGCATACACACACACACACATTCATATACATTCTGTGTTTCATTCTTTGCCCCTAACTTTTCTATACTCCCCCCCTCAGTTTGTCTCCGCTTTCTCAAAGCACACATATTTCTGAAAAAGAATCAGAAGGGTTTTTTTTTTTTTTTTTCTTTCTGTTTAAAAATTGTGTGTGTTCCTGCCTGTGTGATAATTTCCTCAGTTTGAGCATTCTTTGGAGTGCCGGAGTTTTAATAGAATCCGACGGGTTATCAGCGGCGCCGCATTGCTGTTCCCACCACTCATGTAATTGTCAAGTCAGACGTTTCCGCGCAGTCACTGTTCTTTTCAACTGGAAATGGACTTTTCGGTTTTTAAAAGGCAGCTTCTCGCCCAAGACGTCTCCCACCCCTTGTCGTTTCACTCTGTGATTGTCAAACTCCAGGATTGTCCAGCGCTACCCGCAGTGAACTCATCTTTGATGAAACATAAAACATGTTTTTAAGGATTTGTGTGTGTGTGTGTGTGTGTGTGTGTGTGTGTGTGTGTGTGTGTGTCCTGCCACTCTGTCTCTCTGTCTCTTAGTGTGAGAATTTATTTGCTCTTTACTTATAAAGAGAAAAAATAGAGCTGAAAGACTTGCTTCTAAGACACTTAACCTGAAATATGAGCAATGTCTTTTCCTTATTTTTATGTCAGGTGCTTTTTAACTACTCTTCTCGTTAAGTATAAGGCCTACTCCATAAAGGTTACACATCAGATTAAATTTACATTGCTATAAAGTACATAAGCATCAGTAATTTGGGGATAAAAAGGGTTCTGATTGCTGAATAAAGTCGTTAAGTTGATAAAGTAAAAAGCTCTAAAGAGTGGCTGTGGTTTGCTGTACTAAGTACATAATCTGGTGGCTGATAAAGCTTTCAGATCTGATTTTTTTTTCTGTCCTTTTATGCAATAAACCTGTTATCACCACAGGTATGATCATATTGGCCTTTCTCTCTGCACCCGTTATCATTCTGCTATAAACCAATCACAATCAGCTTGGCCAGCACTAAGCCTAGGATGCTTGTCCTGCGACTGGGACTCTGAAAGCACTAGCTGAGTGTGTCTGATCGAAAAAAATGTTGCTTATAGAATGTGGTCAAATATTTGGTGTGAATTTAGATGTTGTGATTGCATTTGTAATTTTATTGCACTTTGTTTTAATTGAATGTGAATTGACCTTAACCCCCGCTCTCATGTTCATTGCCACTGAAAAAACAATTGTCCGTAGCAGCTGCAGTTCATGTGTTCTTTGTCCAGCGCGATATTGATTTGTCCTTCTCATTAAGACACAGGTCACGGTTAGCAGCAGGACCCCCATATTTTCCCTCCTCTACTTCACACACAAAGAGAGCGATGCTGTGAGCAGTTATGCCTCCCCACGCTCACCTATAATGGCCATAACCCTCAGCAACCATAGCTGCACCAATTACAGTGATACCCACTCTGGAGAATTGCCCCGAGACATGGGGTTAGACTGGGGTTTGGTATCATTTAGATTTTATTGATTTAGATTCCTCTTATAGATTCTGGTTGTTGTGGTATCCCATTTCTTAGTCTAGCGCTGTGAGCTACTCAAAGCAGCGAAAATATATGGCAAGCTAAAGCTAAATCACCTCTAATATTAGCATACATTTTTGAAGTTATAAAGAATAATTTGTCATGTTAGTGAGCTGTCAACAAGCCTCTCTCAAAATTAAGCTAGAAGTACGTTGAAGCCAGCATGTCGTCATAGCTATTCCTGTATAGCAAGCAAACAGTTTTTGACACCTAAACCTTTCATTTAATGCAAAGAAATATGTTTTATTCTGCGGTAAAGTCAAGTTCAGCAGGTGCCCTAAATGTTTTCCTACCACCCTGCTGGGGGTGCTTGTCCTTCAGGCTTTTCCACCACGAGGCACACCCCACCCTGTCAGGCTGACTGGCAGTAGCCAGCTACCAGATCTACCAGTAATTGAAACTTCACAGCAGTGTAGGCAGTGGTGTGTGTGTTGTCATTGTCATTATTGTGTGGTTCCCGGGGTTCTTTTTGTTTGAGGGGAACATGTTCAGTGTCAGCGCTCACACATGTTCTGCCACTCAGGGGGGGGGTCCACACTAAAGGAAAGGGGAACACACTCACAGGGTTTATAGTAGTCTGAAGCACAGTGGTTCATTTCAGTTTTCAGCATAAACTCATGTTGCATTGTGTTTTTTGTGTGTGTGTTCTTTGGTCAGCTTTCGAAAGGATAGAAAACAAGCAGACATAATTGCTGTTTAAATGACTGACATTTAAATGAAAGTGTTTTCAAAATTGCATTTGTCGTTCTTAAATTCACTATTTACACTGATTTTGTCTGCTTGTCCAGAGGAAAAGGAAAAGCATAACAGGGATCACAGCACCAACAAATATCAAAGGGGTTGTCTGGTCAAATTTACAATGAAAAGGAAATAGTCACAGTGCTTGTTGCTGTGTCATTTCATCTCTGTGTCAACATTTCTAATGAAGACGGACTATATCGTCTTATCGTGTGGTCATTCTGAATAATTTTTAAATGAGTTTGAGGAGACAGCCTGATGTGGAGGAGCTCTGATTTGCGTCTTTATGTGGTCAAGATGACCTCATGAAGGAGTTAGTTAGTGGACTCATTACACACAAATAAACCCTTAATTACATAACAGTTCAATTAGTGCTTAATTCCCCAGCAACGTCAATTAGGAATATGTGATTCTTTGTAGAAGATACAAGCTGAAGACAAAGCAGAAAAAGACTAGTGAATAAATCAACTCGATATTAATACAATTTTTTCTTTATCTACTGACAAATGATGAGTTCTGACAGGAAGATTTACTAGCACATGGCATGAACGGGTTGGGCGACTCTCTTATTCACAGTGTAAATCCATCTGTCAGTCCACACATCTGTGTTTAACTCATAATGAAATCATAGACTTTCACCTCTTTTGATTTTCAACGACTCTGCTCCCCACAGAGCCAAACTGGCCCAGTGGCCAATCAATCACTGGCCTCGGTGTTTTCATCCAGACACAGGCTCCAACCCCGAGGCGAACTTTTCAATCAAACCCAGAGTCATCAATCTTTCCCAGCTCCAAACAGTAGCCTGGGCAGGGTCCACCTGGTGGCAGTGGTTTTGTCTACCGTTGGCAACAGTTCTAAAACACTCATATCTTACAACTAACTCAGAGAAAAAACTGGGCAACAGTTTAAAGAAGGCAAATATAGAGCAGAAGCAGAAATATATGGCTGAATTGGTGTCAGTTGGAAACCCAAAAAGTAAAGCTAATCAAAGTCTTCAATTGACCCGTTTCCTTGCAGGGATTCTGTTGACTCTATTGTACAAGTCAAAGGGACGTGCTCAGAAACATAAATAAGGCTCTCATTAAGATAACTAAAATGAGATGCCTGAAGGGACACAGCTGAAGACTTTTCTATCAGCAACATATAGGCCATAAATCATAAATCATACGCACATAATAGCAAAAGCATCTGCACCAAATTGTGACACCACATATCGACCTTTTATGAGACCCAGGGGCATTTTCTCAAGGGTTTGTGGGTTATTTTTAACTAAGGTTTTGCACAGATAGGAGAAACACCCTTAAGGAAAACCTAAAGGATCAGTGTGTAGAATTTAATGGTATCTAGCAATCAGGTTGCAGGCTGCAACAAACTCAGCTCACTCTCCTCTTTCAAGTGTGTGGGAGAACTGAGAGTGGCCACTAATAGCTTGAAAGGCCCTTTTTAGGTCCAGAAAGTGAAATAATTATGAATATTCCATTCTGCTAATAGGTCCCCCTAAATCCTTTACACTGGACCTTTGTTTGAAGACACACACACACATACACACACGCAGGTCAAACCACTGTAGTCTGTACAGTAGAGAAGACACCCTGGTCTTTGCATCTGCTTGGTTTTTTCAGTGCATGTAAAAGGTTAAAGTTTGGAAACATTTTATAGTTGTTTGCCCCCCCGCAAATTCTGCAAAGTTGGTCATCACTTTATCAATTAAAGTAACTTCCCAGGCAAGCCAGTTCCAGTCCTCAAAAATTTTATAAAGAGGAAAAGTGTACAGTACTGCCCTTAAGGGGTTTTAAGTGTATTTAATTTCTGACCACATCACCACAGCTAGGTGTGGTCAGGTGTGGTCTGATGTACTTGTGACAACAGCCAGCTTTGATATATTTAGCGTGAAGTTAAAGTACCATATTGCATTAGAGCAGTACAAGTTTTGGGACAAGCATGTTGTCACCACTAGTTGGCAGTGTGAGCAAGATCATTAGACCAGGTGCAGTTAAATTTGAACAGGTGCTTCTTTAAAATTCAAGAGTCAGTAAAAAGTTTGCCTCAGTCCTTAGTCCTCTGATCACAGGTAGACTTATATGACATAATGAAAACTAAGCATTTATTAGTTTCTTATCTTTACACAAAGCTGGGGGGGCAACTATGTCACCTCTTAATACTTGTGTTAGTTCAGTGTGACAGTGAAAGAAATGTTTGTGGACACTGAGATGTGTCCCAATAAAAAATGAATGCGACATGTGCTGATTTTGTTCAGTCCAGAGTCTCGTTCCATCATCTATCAGCCATGTAGTTATTTATCTTGCTTTTGTCGCTCCTTCTGTTTCCATCTTTATCTCTCTCTCATACACACATTCACACACATACCAGCAGCTAATGTGATTTTCCATGATTTTTCCACCACCTCCGCTTTCACAGCAAGGGATAATACAGCATACCAAGAATGTTTGTTTGCTCCCTACACACACACACTCACACTCACACTCAGACACACACACACACCATGTCCATCCTGTCAGAGCTCCTGGAGAAAATCAGTACCTGCTCTTTCCTTAAACTGTGTTCCATTTGATGCTTGGCTTGCTTGAAAATGACTTTGGGTAAAGCTTAACATTTTAAATGCAACAAGCTCCCCCGCTCAACCCGGTACCCCTCTCCCTTCCACCCCTCCAAAAACTGCAGTCTCCAGAGTCTCCAGCAAATGTCCTGCTGGGTATTTTTTTTTTCTTTTCCTTTTTTTTTTTTTTTTTCACACACAACCTTGTGTACTTCAATTGTGTGCTGTTGCATTTTAGATACAGCCGACTGGACCTAGCTGATAATAGGGCGACAATTTAATTTCCCATGTATTAAAGGAGACTTGCTGGGTTTTGAATTGGTGCCCGTTGGTGGTATTTGTAAAAAAAAAAAAAAAAAAAAATTAAAAAAAGAAAACACATTTCTTTTTTTTCCACAACTTATTATTCTTTCTCTCCACATCAGAGAGTATAAGGAAGATTGGGGGGAGAGAAGGTCCTCATGTCTTTTACGTTTGAATGAGATAAAGAGAGGTAGTGGTACACTGTGATTTACATATATTTTTGGACTCGCTCGGCTTCCTGAGGACAAATTGCATCCCGACTTTGACTCCAGTTCTCTGAGCTGTTGTAGGAGTAACCTCTGCCAGGCTTGATGTAACTGGATTTAAAGGAACTGTCAGTCTGTGTGAATAGCACGCTCTGGAGATGTATTATTGAAGTGGTCAGGGCGATGTGCCATAGACAGACTGGTTTTAGGACTAGAACTGAAGGTTTCTCTAAACAAAGGGGATCATCAGCATGCCAGGGCTGATGATGAACAAAATTTTTTCTAGTTCTTTTACTTTTTTTTTTTTTGACAAACTCTCATATCTAGTGGCTTTAGACAACCTCTGTTGCTCTTTTTCTGTTAATTACCTTATAACTTAACAGCACTTGAGGGGGGTCATTTCTAATACTTATTTACCTGAAAAAGTGAAATAAAAACTGTTATTTCTGTGTTTTTCAAATTTATTTATTGATCCTCAACACTTGTTTTGAAACTACCACAAAAATTTAAATTAGGAATGGAATTTTAAGTCTGAGAATTTTTTGATCCAAAATGCTATTTGGTTATGTAAAACATGAATGTCTGATGTCAGATAAGTTTGATAGGTAAACTTTTGTTGCAAATATTCCATGGCAATGAAATAAATCTTTACTTTTCCTTTTTTAGATAAATTGACTGTATTAGTGTATTATTAGGAATTAGTGGGGGAAAAAAAGTAAAAGTGGCACCACTGCTCTCCAGCATGATGAGAATTTCATTGACTGGCCCAGAGGGGGAGCTACACTTGCAGATCTAACAAGCAGGCACGAATAGGCCTGGAGGGGAAGTGTAGCTCTTACTGTGTATATATTATTAAGTTTACATGGGACCTTGCAAATTTAATACCCTCCACAATTAGAACTTGATAAAACCACTGAGAGTACAAAGTGACAACATGACAGTTCGCTGTTTCACTGTTTATTTTCTCTCGTATTTCAAAACTTTTTCTCACTTAATTTTAATGTGTTAGGTAGGGGAATATGTTGTATATTTGAATGCTATTTGCTCAACAGGTACCATGTGATTAGATGTTCGTATACTATTAGTGTTCAACCTAAATGAGCAGATATTCTGTCTGCAACACTGCTCTTTTGATTGTTTCTGACAGTATATGAGGCTACTTGTTCACAGATTTTTCTGTTTTCTATCTCTCACTCTATCACTCCTGTCTTTGTAATGCTTTTTGTCTCACATCTTGGAGGGTGTCCACCCAACTGTCCTTTACATATTGGCGTACCTCACCCCTGCCCAGGGTGTGGTGCCAACATCCTGCCAGTATTAGGGTTAGACGGGGGGGTCAGGCTCTAATTGGCAGGACCTGTGGCTGGTACTTTGCACCAGGCCCTTACCCTGTCAGCTAATTGGCATTGCGAGCGGCCAGCTGCGGGGCCGGGATACAGCAGCACTTCGATTGATGGATAGATACTGGTGTCAGGAAGGCTTCCTCTGACAAGAGAACTTGTACGGTCAATTTACTGCCACAGCCTCAATGGGGGGTATATATTATGCAAGTATCTTCCTCATTCGTTCTAAACATTTTGGAAAGCTGGCTGAAATCATCTTTTTCTGCTGTTTTTTTTCCACCATGTCCAAGCAATAAACACATTTTACCTGTATAAGCAGAAACTAACTACTGGATCACTTTTAGCACAAACTGCCTGACTAAAAATTTTAAAGTGTTGCAAGTTTGACTTCTCATTTTCCATATATTCTGCCTTCCAAATTGTGAATGCAAGAATAGATTGTTCCTTAAATTTTTTAATGATCATAACTGTGAAAGACCCTCACAGCAATTGTATGAGCATTATTTAGGGAAACATCAATGGGAGTTTTTGGATGTTTAGTTGTTGGGTTTTTTTTAGGTCAAAAGGGGGAGCTATGAGCTGAAAGTTACTCCTCAGTTGTTGGTGGTTGTTCTAGATCTAGAAAGGTGCCACCTGTTTATATGTTTGCCAATTTGACTCCTCACTAGGTCTCTAGAGGATTTCTTACCTTACTTATGTGTCTTTGTCATTAGTTTTGCCATTGTATTATTGGATAAAAAACAAGATAACAGTAATAAATGTATAGTTGTTGAGAGGTGCATGTCATTTCCCTGATATTGAGACATGTCTAAACTCTTCATGCAAGCATTTTTTCTTTTTACTTGTTGTAAAACTATGTGAACAGTAATAATGCTGGGTATTAAATAGTCACAACCTTTTTTTAGGCTGCTTTATTAATGAGAATATTCTTGCATTGTTTCCTGTGTGTTAGTTAACCTCTCTCTCACTTGGCTTAGCTGAAGTACAAAGAAAAGCAAGCTGCATGTGTGTAAGTAGATGTGTTGGATGTGTAATATGACAGGTATTTTCTTTTGAGCTCATCTCTTTCCCTTTTCTTGGTCTGGGTTCTCTGTGTTTTCCCTCTTGGCTCTGACAGGAGAGTGGTATTAATGAGGTTTCATAGATGTGAACGGTCAGCCCAGCTAATGTTGCTAGAGGTAGAGTTTGATGGAACGAGAGAAAGAACTCCAGCACATGGAGGAAACGAAGACGAGAGAGGAGTCAAAAATGTTGTGTGTGAACAGCCGAAAAATCTGGATGAAATATAAGAGCAGTAAGGCAATGGAAAAGGATAAAAGATATGGGAATAGACAGAGGTAATGACAAGAGTGAAAGAAATTTTCAATCAAAATAAGGTTACAAACTCCAGTGAGGAAACGAACCATTTGAATGCACTGCCTAAAACTACTTGAAAAGCATAAACTTTGAAGACAAGTCAAATAACCTGAGTAGAATAGCAGCAGCACTGTATCTGCAAGTAAGTTTCTCTAGAAAAGATCATGAAGCTTAAAAGTTGTGTACACAAAAGGTAAAGAAATTGAGATTTAGCAGAAGAAAAAACATGAAAAAGTCTAAATTCTGTGCATCTCCTATACGTATCAGCTAACATAAGACAAGTAGGGCATAAAAGAAAGAGGGGAAAAGGTGAATATTCAGCTAAAGAGGTTAGTGGATTGGAGGTGACCCCTCTGCTGGCATGAACTTGACAGACAGAAGCTTGAGGTGGACTGTGGCCCCCCTCCCAGCTTCATCAGGCCTAGGCAGACCACCTGCTGATGAGTGTAATGCATATGCATTAATACACAGCATGAGCACACGTACAAGGATTCAGTCGGTTACACATACATTAGGATGGTTTTAACCATGCAGGTAAAGGCGCGTATGAACCCGGGGTTGTCCATAAGGCTCAATGTCAGCTACACATCCTCAGGATGTCCGTTTTTTTTCCCCTGCATGTCATCCTCTGTTGTCTTTCTTCCTACGTTCCCCTTCACCTTCTTTCTGCTATAGGTTATTCCCCTTCTCTTTTGTCCTCCACTTACTCTCTCGCTTTTTTCATTCACTTTGCTCCCTAGGGACATCTGTTGTCCAAAGACAATATGCCTCTCTCCACTCTTAGGTCATTCACTGTGTCCTCTGCCGTCAAGCAAAGGAATTTTCCGCCCTCGGTTTGTGTCTGACTGAATGCTTACCAGCATTCTCCACGCTTATTTTCATCTGCCACCTTCTTCTCCCTGTATCCCATTACTCTCACTGTTCGCTGCTTAACAGGAATGTGGTTAGGAATTATACATGAGAGCAGATTGTATGTCCATAAAAAACCCCTCCAATGCATCCTGGAAGCAAATAAACATAGCTGGTTTTTTAATACCTTTCAAATAAAGGAGACAATTTATCATGAAAGTCTAGTTGTTTCCTCTCTTGTCAAAAACAAGGCAATGTTTTCCCAATTTGTTGTTGCTCTTGACTTTGACACCATCCTTTCTCCTTCTGCCTTCATGTACTTCATGTCTGAACAAGTATCTGTCTTTCCCTCTCTGCAAGCACCAGAGCATCTTCTCCCTTCCTTTCATCCTCAGCCCCTTTGTCCCCATGTTCCCATTGTTCTCTCGGCATGCCCCCTGTTCCCATCTTGGCTGAGACTTCCTCTATACATGCCCCCCATGTCTCGGTAATGAACCCACAGCTCTTCATCTCTCCTTCGTCTTCCCCTGTGTGTTGGACATGACAGATGACTGGGGACCTCCAGAGCTTTGCTCCCCAGGGCTCTAGATAAAGGCAGCTCCAACCGCAAGATGATCAATCAATCAGTTTACACCGCAGGCGCCTGATCAGCCAATTAATCAATCTCTGAGCCAGCAGATGTTGTTGCTGTCCCTCAGCGAAGGAGCTGGCAGTGGAGTGGTGGAGGTGGTGTCTTCAACAAAGGCTGAGAGGCTTGAAGTGTCTGGGAGTAGAAAGGAAAGTGATTTTTCATTTTTTCTACCAGGATTTCAAGCTTTGAATCGCTGGTCCCATTTCTTTTCACTGGAGGATCTTTTCTCTTCTAGCTTTTCTCATGTTACTTCTGACTTTCCAGTCCTGAAAACATCTTAAAGGAAGCATGATCCCAGTTTCCTTTGTTAAGCTTATGTACTTTTTATATTTTACTACTATAAAAAAAGAAGTATTTTTTTCAAACATTACAAGTTTGGAAGAAGCGCAAAGAGACGTGCATGTGTGAGCAGGATGACACTGCTGTCCAAGCATCATTAGGGCCAGCTGGTTCACATCAAGCCCCCTGTTGACCTCTGGTCACATTCAATGAGCTACAGACTCCGCAAGGACACTTCATTTTAATGTGTCCTTAAACAGCCAGTAGTTTAGATACACGCACCAACATTCAGACACCCACATTAACCACCTACACCTCTTGGCCTTCTGTCCCTGTCCTGGCCAGGTCAGCCCTCTGACCCATCAGGTCGCGGCATCATTACTCACTGTGCTAAGAGATCCCCAAGGGAGAGTATTTCTTTCTGCAGCTTGTGGCTTTGTTGTCTTTTCTACAATAATGTTCCATGCTTCAGGCATATTTGTCAAACGTTATGTGAAGTTACCAAAGTTTCCAAATGTTTAAAAGACTGTCTCAAGTAATTATAGTAATTTTACATCTGCTAAAATTACTTTTAAAAGTTTGATTCGTGTCACATCTGACAAATTAAAACTTTAACATAATTTCCACAGAGAAGTAACTAAGTTCTTGAACAGCAACATCTGCACACTGCTCTCAATGCTGGCATGCACACTGGGTCCCCTTCAGAATTTCCACAGAATAAAGAGGTGTCATCGGTCTTGCCACACGCGTGATAAATGCAAAAATAGGCAAATCTTACAACAGAGTCGTCAGTGGGTAATTTCTTCTGTCAGAGCTTCTTCACCACAGCCAGCCAGCTTGTTCTCAATGATTAATGACACCTCTGCTTCTTTATTGTGACCAACCCCAGCTCAACTGACATAAATCCCCATGAAGAGGTGTCCAGGATGCTGCAGTATTATGATGTGATAGAGCAGCCATGCTGTCAGGTTTATTTCAGGGCATACCTGTGGCCTGGCGGTCTGAGATGCAAGTAACTTATTCACAATCAGTCAGCCGCCTTTATTGCAAACTCCCACACTTTCTCTTTAGATTTCTTGTTGTTCTCTAAAGTGTCAAACTGACAAACATCACACAGAAGTGAACTCAGCTGACCTCATAAGCTAGTTGTGTTATTTTTGATTTTTCTTGGGCGGTTCTTACTGTCAGAGAGTCAACACTGCATCTGGCCTTCCAGCCATTACAGATAAGAATCTGTACTACAATTATAGAGTAAGACACCATCTGATAGTTGAGAACGTTTTTTTCAGAAATGGTTGTCAAACCAGATGTCATGTAATGGCTCGTGTTGCTTTCTTAGACTTGTGTGTGCTTCAAATCAAGTACTTCTAATTAGAAATTAAAGGTAGTGCGTCCCACAGTTCTTGTAACTTGTTACTGGCAGTCTAACAAGCATACCACCTGTGTGTAGTTACTGACAACTTGTGTGGAGGTGGAAAAGTGGGTGGAACTTGAACTTCTCTCATTTCTCTTCTTTTTGACGTACTTTTTTTCTGCTATTCGACTACTGCAGTTAGATTTTGCATGAACAAACAATTACAGCAGCATGTAAACCTTCAAAGAGAGACTGTCCATACGTAGGCAAAAGTTTTCCTCCCTTGTATGACTGATATAACTTGTCCTTCTCTGTAATTGCAGGCTGTTTGCAGTGCCATCAGTTTGGCTGTTCTGAACAGCTCTAAATATCTTTGGCTTTAGACATATTTAGACAATTAGTTGGTTTCATGCACATCAGGCCCTGTTAAAGTCAACTGAACAAAAGAAGAATGCTCTCACAGTCAAGTATTACTTCTTTTTAATTGTGCAAAAAAACTATTTTTATCAAGTTTTTATTTTAAAATTCACTTGTTACAAGCTCAGGCTCAGTGACTCAGCTGGAAAATATTTGAACTATAATTCCTATTAGAGGATTGTTAGCAAGAAAATGTGTCATTTTTCTCAGCTGTCAGTATGTGTGTGAATACGTCCTTAAAAGTGTGTTTGTCCTTTAGTGTTATCAGTCAAGGTTAAACCCATTAACTGACCACACTATATCTGACTCTATTACATCGTCCATAACCCTACCACCTCCCACGGAGACAAATAGCTAGCCTTGGACCTAATTATTATTGCTGCACAGTAAAAAACCCATGATGCTTATTAACCAGCAAAGTGAATGGTTTCTAATGGAGTTTTACAGCTACTGCTACCAGGACTTATGTTTTATTAGTGACTTTAAGGGTACCGCATAATACTGCCAGTAAGGTCTGCGTAGGTGATATCGTTTTACACTCCCATCACTTAGATTTGATCTGCCAGTGATAGCTTTTAAAGATAGAGTTGCACCGGTTTTAGAGGCAGTTATAGGATGTGCCAGGATTTGTGGGAGGGATGCGTGTCTGGAACCGCAGAGGGTGTGTATGTGAGAGAGATTTTTTATGTATTTGTTTGTGGCTGCGAAAAGTACGAAACTGTGTGTGTATATTTTTTTTTTATCAGCCCACCTCCTCCTTTAAAATATTCTCCTATCTCCAAGCTTGATATGACAGTTCTCCACACAACTGTCAAAAAAACCCAATTCTCCCTCCAACTATCTTGTCATCCATATTCCATCCACACATTGACCCATCTCTCTCCCTCTCCCTTCATCTTCTCTACCCCATGAACTTCCCCCTCCCTTACCTCCATCCATCTCTAACCTCCCACATGCCACCCACACCTCTGTCATGCCAATTAACACCAGAGCACGGTCACATTGTGCTGCCCTTTGACCCCCTCCCTGCCTGCCGGAGCACACAGGACCCGAGGCCCGCGGCTTCAGTATTAGTTTGTCACAGAGCCCTGTCGCGCAGGTCCATGATAGATGGGCCCTGGTGAGCAGCTCTGACCCACCATGCTGCAGCACTCAGTCGGATGGTGTGAGGGAGCATTGATTATGATGCTACTCGTGACAGGGGTAAATCAGGCCCGAGCTGACGGTGGCAGGACAAGACAAAAAGGGACCAAGGTTATGGATGAGATGCTGTTAGTTAATGTGATGAGATTTGATTTGTGCTCTATCGATCATGGCAACATTTTCATCCAGCATGATTTATAATCACGTAGGGCTTCATTGTTACCTGAGGTATGAAATAAAAAATGTAATATGCACAGATTTACTAATAGCCATGTAATGTTTTGCAATGAAAGATTGTCTTTTTCTTCAAATACTGTGGTGCAGAGTCTAAATTTATGCTGCTGGAAACTATTAAAATGTCATAAGTCAGTTTCTGTTGCTATGGTTCTGAATCTGGGGTCATGACCTCTGAAAGAAGTTGCGGTATCTGACCTGTAAGAAGACAGTGCAGGATATTTGAGAGTCAAGACTGTATTTCTCCTATTTTTTTCAGAATTTTATTCTCTGAAACTGTACTATGCTTTTTTTCAAATTAAACTGTTTAAAAATTAAAAATTACAATGATTTAACTGCCCACAGCCCATAGATATGTTTAAATTGTGACAGGGATTTTTAGGTAGATATGCAAGGAAGACACAAGCCCCGGAGGCATTGAACCCTTTGAAAACTTAATACCTAGTGAGATAGCTTAATATGTTTTATTTTATATGGGCTAAAACTAGATTAATTTAAAGTTTCTGATTCTAATAAATCATCCAAATTAAATGACAAAATATCCGCCCTCTAGAATGATATTAAATCTTTCTGACCCCCTTTCGAGAAACATCATTATTCTGGTACTTAAAAAAAAATCTGTTTTATGATATACCGGTGCTGCAGTTTTTAAGGTTTGGTTAAAGGACAAAAACACCTTATTAGGTTAACAGGTCCTGGGTTTAAATAAGTACTTAGTTATGGTGAGGGGACCCTTGTCATCATGTGGGCATAATGACTGTCATTCATGCTTTGAAAGTATAAAGTGTCTCAACTTAAACAAAAGGAAAATATTATAATAAGATGTAACTGTATTATCCCATAAAATGATCTAGGTTAAAACAGGCGGTCCATTACGTAGCCACACAGATTACAAGCACAAAATCACACATGCAGTTGCCGTAAGCCTGCAAAAACGCTGCAGGCGGGAGCTATTTTTATTTCAGTCCCTAGGAAATTCTTAAAAGAAAAAAAGCGAACAGTATGGGAGCAATTCAGTGTGAAAACAGGAGGTGGGCGGGGGGCCCTGACGCAGCAAACTCCACCTGTTTTCATCCCTCCTCCATCCTCCTTTTCCCCTTCCAACTTCTCCTCCTCTCCTCCTCCCCTCACTCCCAGCTCAAACTGCAGCAGTCGGCTAATTAAAAAACATGGCTGCCCTTAATTATTCAGCGTCTGGCTAATTGATATTCACAGAGGCGTTCACCTCCCCTAAACGATCCGTTTAATCTGACCACCACGGTCTCACTCTCAGGCGCCTGTCACCCTAAGCCATTGTGCTACTGTACTTCATAAAACACCAGAGGGGGGTGCATACAGGAAGGGGTTTTTTAAAAGTTAGCTGTTTATGTTAATATGGTTTCCAGCACTGCAAATACTAGTGTGCGGACTCTGTCTGCGCCCAGCGGGAGGGTGTTGCTGAGTGTTTGTATTTATACCGTGCTAGTTTTATTTTTTCCTCTGTCAGGGGTCGCTGCACGAGAAAATCAGACTGAGTAAGGCTGAATTAGAACTAGTGAATTAGCCAAAAATGAATTTCCTCACATCCTCTTCACTAGCAAAGTTTTGGAATTGCTCACAAAAGATTAAAAATGCGGTATTTTTGTATTTTCTCATGAGTGATTGACAGTTCTGTTGAGCTTTCGCTAAGCAATCACTGTCTGGAAGAAGTCTGGATTTCAAAGTTTGAAAGTTTAAGAACTCCGGCTATCCCTTTTTCTCTTGTTTCCTCCACTTAACTTCCACTTCTCCCTTTTTGTACTTTGCGATCATTTTCTCTCTTTATCTCCTTTTTAAAATCACAGTGACGCACTTGGCCCAGGCTCCAGGTCCTGTCTAACAGCCGCTTCTCCATTTTTGACACTCCCAGTGATAAATCACCTTTTATTGTCCTCTTCTTCTCTTTGTCTCTTATCTCTCCGTTCTTCCCAATCTCAAGTTCTTTTCCATTTTCTTGTCAAATTCCTCTCTCTTCCTCTTAAACCCCCACCCCCCCACCCCCCCACCCACTCTTGACCAATCTCTCCCCCTCCACCCGTGACCGCCTCTTCATTAGGGGAACAAAAGGTGCATGGGCAGTGGTGAAGTCTGTCCCATTGTTTGGCCTTTAGTATGATTAGATTATCTTTAAAGTCTGTTGAATGGGGTTAATCGGTCGGAAGTAATCCTGACTGTGCGTGTGTGTGTGTCAGGGCCTGAGTGTGTGTGTCGTCAAAGAGGAGGGCCAACCTGCTCGCATGGAAATTGGGCGCACGCACAGCTGCATGTACGCACAGACGCACACACAGACTCGCACAAAAGTGAGCCTAAAAAAAAGGACAATCCCTGGGTACACATTTTTGTCACAACCTCTCCTCTTTTTAATGACCCCTTTAGTCTCGCCTTCAGCATGCATTTATCTCTCCACCCGCTCTCTGTGGGTACAGCTGCTCCGGCTGGCGTGTGCGTGTCCGTATATATGTGTGTGCTTGTGTTGTGTGTGAGTGCTGATGTGTGCATTTAAGATCAGTGTCAGAATCGTTGTTTATGTCTGGGCGTCTGCATGCATCCTTTGTTTCTCTCTCTCTCTGCAAAGCTCAAGCCTTTAGTCGCCACCATCAGCGTAACATTGAGTTTGGACACACTTGCGATGGTACACAACCCCCTGCCAATCCTCTCCTCTGTGTTTCCCCTCTATCCCATCATGCCTCTTCTCTTCCTCTTAGATTGAGCTGTTAGTGGGAGACAGTTTTTTGGCACCTCGGTAATCCAGTCTTAGAAAAACTTTTCCGACCTATCATTGGATCCCTGATTGCATGCTTTGAATCAATACTACATTTAAAGGCCATTAAAGTGCTACTTCTAGTGTACTTACAGCACACTTTTAAGGGTGTATTTCAGGGTACATGCACCTAACACTGTCATTTAGTCATTTTAGCGAACTTGATTCCATGACAAAGTGCAGGCAGTTTTAGCTTTCGCACAATAGCACTTCAGACTTTGAAGGGGGCACAATGGAGACAACTGCCACAATGAGGCTGAGTAATGTGATGTTTTGCTGAGGACAGCAGCAATTTGGCCACAGCATTGCTTTTCTGAATATATGCTAGAATGGTAATAAGAGTTTTTCATTGTTGCTCTCTATCTCAATCTGGAGGTGACATAATGTGTGTGTGTGTGTATGCAGGTGTTTGCCCATGTTGGTAGGTTTCTGTCTTGCGCACACACAGTTGGTAAGCTCCGAGCATCCCCTTGACTTTGAAACTTCCCCCCCACTCATCTCATGTGAGAACAGCCCCTCGGTGACACTCGCCGCCACTCCTCATCACAATGCATAGAGCACACAGCTCCGCCTGCAGTGAGTAGCCAAACACAGATGGTTATCAGTGTAGTTGAGATTGGAAGGGGTAATGCAATTTTTTCCCTCAGTACGTTGTGTTTTCTTCAAACCCGCTCTCTGTCTCCTTCAGCATCCTACAGCGCTTAAAGCAAAGGCATCGAGGCGTCTCTTGGCTGGTGTGTGTGTGTGTGTGTGTATGTGTGTGTGTCTTTGAATTTCAATGTATGTAATTGTATGTGACTGCTCAGGTGTGCATACAAAAATGGTATGTTTGTATAATTGTATACATGTACCTCGTGTGTATGCACTAGTGTGTGTATGTGGGTGTGTATGCCGGTGAGAGAGGAGATTGAGAGGATGAAGTGCGAGTGTTCAAGCAGAACAGTGTGGTAGCCAGTCCCCCCCAGCCTCTGAATACTAAAGCTTTCCAATGTCACTTTGAAGAAGTTCATGGATGAATCAGTGCCTCTTTACATTCTTTTTTTTCTCTCTCTCTCTCTTGTTTCCTTTCAATACCTCCCTTATTCAGGAGATAGGAAGGAAGGTAAGTCTAGAGGTCTTTACCTTCCTTAGACTTTCCAGTTGTCTGTCACTGTTTCTGCATGATAGAGTCAAGGATTTCTTCTCCCTTTCAGACTCTTTGACGTGTAACATTTTTCTTTCCACCAGGTATTTCAGCTGCTCCAAAATTTGATGATCCCCTTTCACAGCTCTCTAGCTCCAAATGCTTTGCAGAGTTATAGATGAATTTATGATTTCGGCTTGTTTCTGAAGACTTATAAAAGAAGGGAACAATAAGACAAGAGCCTGAAGTTCACTTTTGCTTTGAATAACACAGCTCAATGTCTTTTCTAAAGGTTTTCACCTCTTTTTATAAACTTTTTTGAGAACACCTCAAATGTTATTTTTCCTTTAGTCCAAACCTGGTTTGCTACAGACCATTAATTCTGTTTTATTATTAATATTATTGTTATTATTATAATTAACCCTAGACATCAGTATACTAAAGTTTCCACAAGTAAATTATATAAATATATCCCACAATTTAAATGTGTTATCTTCCAAACCTTGCTTTTCTGCATGTAAAGAAGGTTAAACACATATAAGGATAAATAAAAACTTTAATTCCAATTTACATTTGAGTCTTTGGCCCTAAATCCTTGCATGAAGGTCTGCTTTTTCTTCCCTGGGAAGTGATACATCCAGGTGTTATCTGTTCTGTATATCTCCCAGGGAGTCAGTCGTACGTTTTCTGAAGGTCACAGTAGAGGAGAGGACAGTGGAGATTGGTAGCTGGGTAAATATATAAGCCAGACTATGGTGCTCCTTCTCACTGAGAGCTGATGTTATCCTCTTGACCTGATTGTGGTTTTGCTGAAGATCGAACGCAAAAGGACAAAGATGCACATACAATACATGTCAAGGTGTCGTCAGTCTCACATGCATGGACATCAGGTGTATTTTCTAAAATGTTAAGCAGTTATTTTCATACTTGCAAAATATCTGGTTTGCTGTGCCAAGTCCACTGGAGCTGTGCTGCTCTTGAAACTTTATGTATAAAAAAAACACACACACTTTTCTGAGTTCTCATAATAGGCCTCTCTCATGTGTATAAGTATGTGTATGTGTATGTGTTTGTGTTTGTGATCAGTTTTGCTAAAATTGGCAAAGCTCCACTGAGCCTAAAGTAATGGTTTTCATCTTCCCTGTGTGTGCTTGTGTGTACGCTGTATGTGATGCACATATATGGCTACATATGTGTGTTTGCGTGCGCATGTGTGTGTATGTGTTTGTGTGTTTAGGCCAAGCAGCTTGTGGCCAGAGAAGCAGATCTAAAAAAGCAGGATGCTTTCTACAGAGAGCAGGTGGCCCGACTGGAGGAGAGGGTAAGAGACTGTTTACACCATACACCGACTTAAATAATGCCAATATGTTAACATAGGTTACAATAATGACGAACCCATCTGATAAAAACTAGGCTCCATCAGGCTCTCAAAAAAGAAAGTATTAATGTTGGAATCAGCTTATATTAATGAATTATTTTCATGGTGCCACTATTAATCATTAAAGCTTTAATAAGCCTACACTAGGCTCAGTTCTTGGCCAGAGATGGAGAAATGCACTTAGCAGATTTTTTTTTTTTTTTTTTTTACTTGTTTTCCTCAAATTACAAATCAGAGATCTGTCCCCTGTTACACAGTGGTGATCATAACACTGTGAATTTAAATACCAAAACATTTTCTAGGAGGCAGAAACCCACTGAAATAACAGACAAGACCCAGCTAATGTACTCTGTGTACTGCATGTGGAGATATAAATACTACAAATGTGTATTTAACTACATGCTTAAGAAAGTTGGCTCATTGAACTCCGCTGTTAGCTAACTTAACTGCTTTTAAAGTTTTATTTTTATAATGACCAAGCAAAACGCTTCGGAGTAAACAAGTGTTGCTCTACACATAATTACCCAAATGATATAAAAAAGATAAATATTACAACATAACACAACCAAAGCAAAGCACAACTAATTTGATTATCTCAAAGCGGAGGATACAGTATGCTTAGCTAAAGCATAACATGTCTTTTTATATTACAACAGAAGATAAAGTCAAAGTAAATCCTGCATTATACAGTCAAAGGAGACGTCATTGTTGTTTTCTTGAACATCCATCATGCACTGCAGCTCTGATTCTTGCCTGGGGAAAAGTTCTCACAACATACCTCTGTCAATGTATAATGCACACGCACACACATACCAATGCGCACACAGATTCATGCACATAAATTAGCCAGCACACTTAGTGGGCTTGCTCACCACTGGGCTCAGGAAAAATACAGTTCCATTTATTCTTTTTTTCTTTATCCCTCTGCCCCACTGTTTTTGTTATAATCCTTTAACTTAAACTCTGCATGCTTTCCCCAGTGGGATGTGCATCACTCTCTCTCTCTCTCTCTTGTTCTCCACCTCTCCATTATTGTCTGTCTGCTGCTCTTTTGCTCCCTGACTCTCTTTTTTTTTTCATCCTCCATTCCTCTGCCTGAAGGATAAAAGGTTACATCTCATTCATCCCTGTGTGTGTCCTCCTGTCCCTGAAAATGACACTACCCCAATGTTCCTTGTCAAACTAGTGTCCTATAGAGGGGGACAAAGGTCAGTTGCCATACTTAGCCCACTTCAATTGGCAGCTCCATGCTGGTCCCAGTGAGAGATGCCTGGAAGACAGGGAACCAGGGTCAAATGCCCCGTTAAAGTGTGTTTAAAAAGGATGCCTTCATGCTGCTTTCAAATCATAAGTGTGCCTTGGAAAGGATACATTCCTCAATTTAACATGCTTAGAGTGACGCCTTCATACTGGGAAGGAGTTTTCTCCCCTTTGGAGGGTGCAAAAAGTCAAATGTCCTCTATAGTGCAGGCAGAATGGAAAGTTAACACTGTTGCGAGGCCATATGTTCGTTGAGAAAGAGGGCGACATTCTTAGTCTAGGAATAAAAACTTTTGTTATTGCCAAAAGAATTCAAGATAATGATACTGCTGTTATATACATGGAAGATTTGAAACAAGAAATAATAATGCTATTAGTCAAAATCATCTTTAACTTTGTTTGTTGTTGGTTTAATCTCTTTTTTTGGCAAATAAATTACATCCATCATGAATTATACTCCATTTTATGGCAGTAAGCAACCAGCATAAGGTGCATTTCCACCACATACGATAACAGAGTGAGAATTTTTTAGATATCACAGTTATCATTAGTACAGATCTATGATGACACCTCCAGCTCACGTAATGAATACATGGATGGCGCAACATCACATGCTCAGTGGGCACGCTGTCCTCAGAAGAAGCTCAATGTCACATTATTTCCTCTTTATGTAAATGGCTCAAATGTATTTTCTTGGTGAAATGATTTCTATGTCTTTGTGAATGCTTACCCATGTGTGTGCACACATCATTTTTACAGAAAAATTTCTCTTTTTTTCCATTTCAGAATGGTTTTCTTAGCTGATTAAACAAGCAGCACAACAATAGTAATTTACTATTGCATTAACCATGCTGTGAAAGTTTTTTTTGTGTGGATATTTGGTTCCCATTAGAGTCACAATAGTTTTCCCTTTGGGTCAATAAAGCTGTCAAGTTTTCCTTCCTTCACTATGGGTGAATTCTTATGCCAAGACGTTAAGCATTGAGTGGAAGTGGATTTCTGTCAATAATTGGAAGAGGGTTGGTTTTTATAAAGTTGTGGCTGGGTGGCCGAAAGGAAGACATTTCTTGATATTAAGGGAAGGTTTGAATTAATTGCAAAGAAGATTAATTTTACTGACTGCCACTGGCAGGTTAATGGCTTGGCAAAAGACCTAAAGATGTTAAATTAGTATGAGATGAAAGCTTGCACTCTTGTTGACCCTCACAGATCCAGTCGTAAAGCTGAGCTTATCTCTTCAAATTCCTCAGCTGATGTTGCAGTATTACATTTTTGGATGTCGTAGCTCTGCTGTGTTGATCTGTAAAGGAGCGCGGTAGAAGTGGCGTGTTCCGACAAACACAGGCCTTATCGAATTTGGACAGTGGCCATACATCAGGCCAGCAATGTTAAACTTGGGGTCAATATTCCAGAGATCAAAGTGTCAACAAATCACTTTCACACCTCAGAAAGAGACAGAAGATTGAGAGAGAGAGAGAGAGAGAGAGAGACAGAGAGAGAGATATGGACAGACATCAAGGAAACAGACAACAGGGAAAGAGATAAGAAAGATTAAGAGGAAAAAATGAAATTTTGGATTTCAAAAGATAAGACTAGATATAAAAAAAATACAGGACAGTAGCAGAATCTACCTCAGATGTTACCACAAGAAATATAAGATATATAATGTTAAAACAAAAAAGAAACAAAAGTTAAAGAAAGAGACAGAAAATTGTTAAAAAGATAAAATGTCTCTAAAGAGAGAAGAACCAGAGACTATGTTAAAGAGAAGGTTTAAAGAGCACCGCATCACTGAATATTGTTATTGCTGCTGAAACAGGGGACGTGAGATGCAGGAAGAGTCCGTAAGAATGAGCAACGTGCACACCGGTTTATTTATTGATTTATTTACAAGAATTAAATGATAAATTAATTAGATTTCACAAGCACTTTGTCCTCGAAATTTGCACACAAAACCCCACCATTTCAATTTGCAAATTCTACCAGGATTAATGGCCTGTGGAGACATAACACAACAGAAGTGGCAACCATGTGTGTGTTTTGTGCGGTGGTGTGTGATCCTGCGTGCAACTGAGGATCAATGGTGGGCATATTGCATGTTGTCTTACTGTGCAGCGAGCGGCTTGGGACTCCATGGGGGGTGCAGTTTGTTTGGACTGTGTTAATAACGCTCCTTTTTCTTGTTCTGGCCACAGTGCCCCGTTTGGCACTCAGTCCAGCCTCACTTCACTCCCTGTTCTCTTCACCCAACCTAAGCCCTGCAGTATACCAAACACAATCATTCTTGGCATGTTCTGCTCTTGTTTACTCACTGTAACTCCCAATTGATGAATAGCATCCACTACTGAAAAAGGCTCAATACAAATAGGCAGCACAGTGGACAACCAGGGAGGTACAAATACAGATTAACAGCTAAGCTACTGTATAAAACTAGAAAAAAAAGGTCTATCATTAATATATACCTTACCTACAGGAAATTTTGTACTGAAATAAATATTAAAGAAGTACCCATATTAAAAAAAAAAAAAAAAAAAAAAAAGGGGGTGGGAGGGGCCGCTCTTATTATACCACAAGATAGCAAAACCTGTGACCAAACACATATTAAGCACTTTTTGCACTTACAACGGGTTTTTTATTCC
>JAQMCX010000037.1:5383075-5535007 GCA_029814765.1 Acanthurus leucopareius | reverse complement strand
ACACACACACACACACACACACACACACACACATACACACACACACACACACACACACACACACACACACACACACATACACACACACACACGCACACACACTCCTCAGTTTCACTCTATCTCAGTCTTTTTAGCCAGGCAGACTCTCCATCCCACGTGCCACACATGACCACACAGACAAGAGGACATAAGGAGTAACACATGCACGTGCACACACCCACCCACCCCCACATCCACATCCACATCTGCACACACACACACAAACACACATAAACAGATGTCTGTATTTTGTTCTTCTTGGCAGCGTGCAATCCTAAAAATGTCAAAAGTCAGTTATTGCTCACCATATCGATTTTTGCCCAAAGCCATGCATTGGGTATTCATTGCATAACTGGAAGGAATACTTGTAAAATGCTCAGCTTGGACGTATCCTGACTGTAGCATAAAATGTATGCCACAATCACCTCATTTGTCTTTTCCTGTTTTGGTTTTAAAAAAAAAACAGGGAAAAAAGGAAAAATAAGCCCACATGCTTTAAATGAACATGGGGGTGTGGGGCAGGGAATGGAGACAAAGTGACTTACATTCAGAAGTTAACAATGAATTCAATTCATTGCCTTGGTTTGGCTGCAAAACTGAAGGACAAAAAAATGAACCTGTGGTTAATGAGAACTTCTCTTATGCTTTAAGTCTGCACCATCAGCTGGAAACCTCATGGAAACAGAAGGCTTCACTCAGAGAAGTCTCTGTCTCAGGCATATTTTACGGATTCTGAATATCCTGCTTGAGGAGTCGGTCCTTTCTGACTTAATCACTTTCAAACATAGTTAAAGGTAATTTTTTACCACCTCTTAGCTTTGTTTTTAGAGATTAGCTTAGCCAAAAAGTCATTTACTCTGTAGCAGAGAGCAATACAAGATGTTTGGTTTGTACGTCACATTTAAAGACATATGCAGGAGTTACTGTGGATTATCCACAGAGCACACTTTAGTTCCTATGAGGAATGTGGTTTCACTAAAAACTGTCTGAGGCGAGGTCTTTGGTGTAGAGAACAGACAGAAAAGTCAAAACTATATACATGAGTAACACAATCATATCTTTAAATACAGAGAAGACTGGAATTTTGCTAACACACAGAGTATGTAAAATGCTTGTGTTGAAGGAAATGCTATCATGATAACCTTTTTCTTCAGATATTTGCATCCAAAAATTCTGTGTCCTCTGTCTTCCACAGTTTTCAACCAGACATTTCAGACACTGTATAATGTCAAACAAGGCACTATAGCTCAGGAACATTGAATTTAAGGATAAGATGTGTATTTTTGTAGTGCTGACCTGTGGGTGCTGAGATAGTGGTGGGTGCACTGGTCCTGCGGCCCCTCTCGGCAGTGATGCTTACAGTGTACATCATGCCAGGTGTAAGGCCCCTCAGGGTGTGGGACTCCGAGCTGCCTGGGACCGCCTCCTCAGCTCTGTGGCCATCAGCAGATACATAAACCAGCCTAAAGGAGTCCAGTTTGGCCAGGGGGCGTTTCCACTCCAGCATCATGGTAGTCTCTGTCACCTCTATAACAGTCAGGTCCTTTGGAGCATCCAGGGCTAATTAGAGGTAGAGGAGAGGATGTGAGTGAAGGTTTAAGATATGATGCTGCTTAGGAATATATGAGACATTTTTTAAATGAGTTTAGCTAAACTGTTGCATGCCCCTCTGAAACATATGCAGTTTTTGGCCTTATTTCAACATTTCAATTCAAATAAAGAAAACAAAAACTGGGCAATTAGCTGAAGAGGCAAAACTCTGTTTGCCTACACAGTCACAGATTCTCATACTTTTACACTGAGTAACTAAACACGAGGTAATACTTGAAAAACAATGTTGATTGACATAATATTCTGAGGAAATGATGGAAAGAGACGCCAAAAAATGAGTGTATGAGTATAAGTAAGTATAAAACTAAAAAGAAAAACAAACCAAAAACTAAAACATACCCATTCAGTTTTTGGGGAAACAATTGAAAGAACCTGTATTTCTGCATATCTGGTGAATTCTTGTTTTCTCAGAGAATGAAAAGAAGTACTGTGTAGGTGAAGACATCTCACCAGTCACGGCATTGGTGGTCGTCGGCAGACTCTCCCGCTCATCTTTCACCGCAGTCACACCCATCCCATACTCTGTACCAGGTCTCAGGCCTACATAACAGGGCAAAATGAAAACACTGCAATACAGAAATAAAAAGCACTGTCATGCTTTGTTTGTTCAAATCCACAGAGATGTCACTAAATGAACGATGGACGGGCTCTGTAGTCAAGTGGCCAGCTGTTTCAGCTAATGGCTCCAGTGCCTATGGCAAACACAAAAACACTCTCATGTGGTTTGATTGCACAATAGATTGCAGGCTAATTGCATTTCATGGTAAGCCTGGGCTCACTGTGGAACATAAGTGTTGCATTTGCATTGATGGATCTATAGGGCCCTAGTCTAGGAGCAGAAATGCTACTTGCTATGATACAGCAGACTCTAGAGGCCCTTTGGTCTCTACAATTAAGCCCTCTCTCAGCCCGATCGCCTCTAATTCCTTTATTAACTCCCACAGAGGTCAACACATACAGAGTCTTGCAGCATGAAATTACACCTAATGCCCAGGAAACTCATTATCAATAAAATCACGAGCGTGAAGGCAATTACAGATAATAACTGTGTGAAAGAAGTGCTCAGAGGTGTGTGTGGAGTGGAGGGGGACGTCCGCTGAATGGACACAGTGCTTTATTTCCATGGGATGGGCCTCCCAAGGACAAAGAATTGGGCCAGACAAAGACACTACTAGCCTGCTTTTGGGAAGGGTTTTTTTTTGTTGTTTCTCATGGTGTCTAATCCTGCCATGCTGTAGCACACAGTGTAGAAACAAACAGAAAAAACCACATCCGCCTCAAAGCATGGCTTTATAATGTCAGCAGTGCAGATAGATGAAAAACACCCCGCTTTTCTTGTTTGAGCAAGATCTCACAGTGAAACAAGCAGCAGTGTTATTCTATTTAAAGTCTGAATGCCAAACCCCCCTGGGTGGTTTTCTAATAAAGTGGGCCTTTTGTAGACGGGCAAACATTTCACGACACCAAACAAAGGCAACCCATTTTGGAAATGAGCTGAATATAACAGTGACCATTTTACTGGAAGCACTGCAAACACTTGCCCAAGAATCAGTAGAACAAACACTTTACACTGTATTTTTTTTTTTTTCCTACAGATGCTTTTAGACTGTGTCATTGGGATGCAAAGTGCTAATGCGCTAATGTGAACTCAAAACAGAGAAAAGAATGAAAAACACTGCAAAGTAGCCAATTCTTTCAGCCCTTTTTTCACTGTAAAGCAATCAGGACTAGGCTTAGTCTCACTGCTCTGTGGGGTTACTTGTTGCAGGGTCATGAATTTACTCAACTCTTAGTTACTTAAATATGCCATACCTCTTAAAATCTGAAAAACACAAATATCAGACATTTCTATCCTGTTTACTCCTTCACTAGTCGTTAGTGCTTTTTAAATAGAAAAAACTTGAGTCAATAAAAAAGACATTCTGTTAATAAAGATAAAATTCTGGCAACACAGAAGTTGTTCCGATGGATAGCTGATGCTTTATAACTAGTTTACCAAAAGAAAAGCAATTCTTTTCACAAAACATTACTATTATTACCATCATTATTATTACAGCCTAAATACAAACTTTAGCTACAACTTCTAAAACCTCAATAAAAGATTAGATTTTCAGTTCTGTTCTATAAAATAATTAGTAAACCACAGAAAAAAAAGCACCCTATTAACTCTTAGTATGGGGTGCCTTATTAGAAAGTGCTAAATAAATTTGCACAATGTAGTGTCTAAATATACTTCTATAATAAATACTAAGATTATAACTATATAATACCATACAAAGCTTGTGATATTTAGTTTTTTTTAAAAATGACTTAAAACTGTAATTTCAGTTAAATGTGCATTAATGAGGTCAATGTTAACGGTGGTGTTGTACTCAACCTTTTCTATTTTCACACACGAGGGGGGCAGAATATTAGAAACAACTCCTACTTTCATACAGTCTGGCTCTTCACCACCTTGACTTCGATGCTAAAACACAGATTTGAATTAAAATCTCTGTGACAGTGTTACTACTATGAACTGATCATTATCAGCATCATAAAAGTGAACTTTATGGCAGAAGAGTTGCATTGGATTCCATTAAATATGCCACTGAGTGTAAATGTGTATTTAGATAAATGAACATGACATTTATTGCATGTATATCTGTAACAACTGAGAAAACCCCATCCTTTACAGGAAAACCCCGAGATGTGTTTGAAAGTTTGGCAAAAGTAATAAGCCGACTTTCAGTGAACATCACTGGACTTGGAAAAAAGTTGAACACCAACAGGCCGTGCCTCGCATATGATCATCTTACTATTAATCAGAATAGTTTGCCTGTGTGTGCGAATGTGTGTATGTTGGTGTGATCTGGTACCGCTGATCTTGGCCTGGGTGCTGTCCTTTGAGCCTGAGGGGAACAGCAGCTCTCCATGCTCGCCTCCTGATAGAGGTCCAAACTTGATGCGGTAGTTATCCACCTGAGCCTGGCTGTTCTTCCACTCAAGAGTGATGCTCTCATCCGTCAGCTCCACTGTCTTTAGGTCTCTGGGAGCATCCAGGTCTAAAACACGGAAATGGCCTTTAGAGAGATGCAACCCTCACCCAGACACGGTTTTATCTGTATATCTAATGTAGGCCCAAATCTAAAGTCAAGCCAAGACTGACACTGGGGGATTTTTCACTTTATTAAATGCTTGGGAGGATAACTGGTTGTTAAGAGAACATAGACGTCCACAGACACACATCAGCAGGATATGTTCCCTCATAAACATGTAGGCATGAGTAAAGTATGTGTGGTCCAGGCCCCCCAGCTGACAGACAGCTCATTAAACTTGGCTGTAATAAGCAGCTAATGGCTATGACTGTTTTCCCTTGGGGAAGAGCGCCATAATGTTTTATGTAAACATTCAGTGGATCTTTTTTTTCACATGAAAAGTACAGCACATTATTGAATTATTTTGCGTTACCTGTGAGAAAAGACTCATAGACAGGGATGCTGGTCTGTTCTCCCCTCCGAGCCATCAGAGACACCTCATACTGGGTGTCAGGGATGAGGCCTCCCAGGTGATACTGGGTGTCAGTGGAGGACAGCTCCACCATGTTGCGATCGACGGGGTTGGAGCTCGGCCCGTAGGAGATGCTGATCTTGTCGACCTCGGCAACAGGCTGGAACCAGGTCACCAGTGCTGTGGTGTCTGTCATGTCACGCACGTCCACCTGGCTGGGAGCATCAATCACTGGAAAGGAAAGAGGTGACACAGTCAGAGCTGTTCACCTTCTTCACAAAATTCTTGTTTCTTCTGATTTGCATGAATCTACTACCAACAATGTTCGATTTGTTTGAACAGGTGAGTTTAAAGTCATTCTGCATTTTGAAGCATTTAAACTGTAAAGTGTCTACTCAGCAGGTATAAAACCTTTGCTGTCAGACATTAAGTTTTTTGTGTTTGACTCTTGTAAGTTGATCAACTTTTAACTATAGTTAACTCAATTTCTGAACACCACAAATTACATGATTCTTTGTCTTCAAATAATGGGGCCATCAAAGCAAAGGTTCATGGTTCATTTACATTGAGAGTGCTGTAAGAATGGATTCCTTAATGTCCAGTCAGAACAGGAAACAGAAATAATTACCACAACACAGTGTTAAAAATAGGCACCTGGTTCAAAAAAATTGGGAACTTGTACTTTAACTGAAGCTTAATTTCTTTTGACAGTGAAGCCTGAGGTTGACCTCAGTAATGATTAATATGTTTGCAAAAAAAATCAAGTGCCCTGTCTAGATAATTCTTTTGTAAAAAAGCCACAAGACATGCCATGTCTGTTAAATGTTTTTTTAAATGAATTTTATAATATAACATCACACACTGTGCTCCAAATTTACAGCAACCTTTTTTTTACATTGCAATTTTCAATCATCTATAAAATAAAAAGGAAATAAACATCAACAATGAAATCATTTCTATCATAAATGAGCAGTAAGGTCTTGCATATGGTACAATACAGAGCCCTGTATGAGGCTTTACACTGTACAACATTTGCACAACTACTAATTCCACATTCAGTTAAAAAGCCAATGTAATAACATAAAGCAGTTAACTAAAAGTTAGTTTGAACTTTTTAGTGAGAGAACTATAAGTTACTGAAAAGTACCTAAAGCTCTGCATTTTTCCATTATTTCATATCTGAGATACTGTAAGGCACATGTGCATATTTGAAAGAGAACGATCAAAAACAAGCCTGAGTCATTATTCTACTTTTGTTCTAAATTCTTTTCTTTACAGTTCAGTGCAGAAATATGACATTATAACTCTTTCTGAATAAAATAATGCCTTCCCTGTCTGACTGGGAAATCCCAGAGGAACTCTTTTAACCTTGTAAGTGTGACTGCTTTGGTCTAACTACAGAGGAGAATATTGGTACAAAAAGCTGAAAATTGCCTTTTCCTCTGTTATTTCTTCTGAAGTTCTTCTTCAGACTTGCTGTAAAAATGTTCTGCAATAGGTTGAAATGGTTTTCTTTATGAGGTTACAGGTTGACTGGTGAAAGAGCAGTGCACATCAAGATTAGATAATGTTATCATGAGAAAACATCAGGTGCATTCAGCCATTCATATTCGAGCCTCAGCCAGTCCCAGACTGGGATGAGGAGTCTGCTGTGCACTAAAATCAGTGACTAGATGACGTTTTGGAATTGAAAGTGTAGTTAGCATCTTTTATTCATGTTGCCTGTTTTGTTGTGGAGGAAGGAATATGAAATCCTCTCTCTAGTGACAAACATTGCGTGAATAAAACTCTTATCTGTCTGAGGTGAATATAGTCGGTCTGGACACATATTCACAGTTTCCGAGTGAGTATTTTAAGTAATAGAGATGACCAAACATACCAAACACAAAACCTAGCTGAAATATAGCTACCAGTTACACTGCTCTAGTGAACACATCACATGGCAGGTATTAGAGTTCCTTCACATTAGAGGACTGACACAAAAAAAGCTGGACATCTCTGCATATAGTGAATTTGTTCTAATTGGATACAATAGATTTAAAAAATTACTTGTCTCACTGTCAAACTTTATGCTTTTGTTAGTATTATTTCTTTTTCTGCTTTTGTGTAAGGAAAGTAAAAGCAGACATGTTTAATTATGGGTTTAGTGGTGCTGGTGCCTTGCTCTACTAACTGTTTAAACAGGACTCTATCCACCGAGGCAGGAAGCACATGGTTTAATCGTGGAGTTTGATAAGTGGTGAACGCATAAAATGTCAGTGTTACATGTATTTCAGCAATTCAGGTGCTGAAAAATGTGACAATCCTTTGTATTTATGAGGTTATTCACGCTACATATAGATCAAATCCCCACCCCATGAAGGGCGTCTTTTCATCGACGCTGGAACTGATTTGTCACACGCAAGCAACTTTAGGAAAGTCAACGCTCTGTGCAGCGCTGATAAAAGAAGAATCTGCATTTGAGCTTAACACAGATTTGTCTTCTGAGGAGGCTGTGAGCGTTTCATTTGGGGGTCACGATACCATTCTCCTGGGAGGCCAGCGTCCCCCTGAGCCTGTCTGTTTGACTGACTGGTGCCTCCCACACATGGTGGATTGGGTTCGAGGGGAAGGAGAGAGGAGAGAGCAGAGATTTGCTTCACACAATTAGCCCCTCAGCATTCAATTCCCACAGTGCGCAACCCGCAATACAGTGTAATGAGAGACATTAAGAGAGTCTGAGTAACATGGAGAACTCTGAACCTTATTATCTATGCAGTGCAGGCACGTGGACATACATATGTGTGTGCATGAGTGCATGAATTAACCATGAATATAAAAAACATTCATCCTCTTTGACTTTTTCACTCTTTATGCATTGCAAGGTTTGATTAAAATACATATCATGAATTTTTATTCAAGAATGTACAGAAAGACTTTGGCTATGAAAAGCAATTGCCCTATTAATCAGTGTTCAGTGTTGTATAGTTGCAAAATCCTTTATCACACAACACCACACGCACATTCACGCTGACACTAATAACATAATAAAACTCTACAATAACTCATTTCTTCTATTGTGACAAAAAAAAAATATGCTAAATTCTTATCAAATCATGTCAGAATTTCAGTTTGAATGGTTTGTATATTGCATTAGTAATTGTAACAAGTTTCTGCCATCAGTTTTTACAAGAAGCACTTTTTGTCATGACACTTCTAACTTATGTTGTTTATCAGTGAACTTTCTCATCCTTGAATAAAACCAGCATACCTCATAAAATCAAGAAACATTCATGCCACACCATAAATTAGTATGTAGTTGAACCAAGAATTATTTCATATGCTGTTAGAAAGAGAAAACCATCCAGTCAAAGCCCTCAAAAGAGAGGCTTACATTCTAATGCCAACTCCAGACCAGAGACTGTACATTAGAAATGATGATGTGTTTGACTTTTTTTTTTTTTGAAAATACACTCACTGGCTTTCTTGCTGAGAGTATTCTAAAGTCAGTATCACTCTCATATGTGTCTGTTTAATATAAAACCTGAGGCAGGATATGATCATGCTTAGCTTAGCACAAAGACTGGCAGGAGGCAGGAACAGCTAGCCTGGCACTGTCCCAGAAATATTTTTATCCAGATTTGAATCCAAGTTGTGGTTTTTGTAGAGGGCATATGTGCTGGTGTATTTCCTGACCGGGGCAGTGACTTCCTCAAGTCTTGACTTTTAGTCCAAAAGCCTCATAGTGGAAGTATCAGTCAACTCATTTTCCTGAAGAAAATAATAATCTCCAAAGTGTCTAACTATTTATTTAAATGTGGATTCAACATAGCCACCTTACTCTCATCAGCATCGCACCCCTCCTCATTAGACCACGTTTTCTCCTGAATGCATAGTGTACCTGTCTGAGGCATGCATTATTGTGATGTATAAGTGAGATATGTATGTGAAAAGGATCTTTGTTGAAACATGAACCTTATTCGTTTCAGTGATAAACTGACCATGTTTTTTTTTTAAAATCCTGATACCAGATGACATAAAAAAAAAAAAAGGGGGTGGGACGGGCCGCTCTTCTTCTACCACTAGATAGCAATACCTGTGACCAATCACATCTGAAGCACTTTTTGCACTTACTACGGGTTTTTCCTTCCTCTAGATTCTTGCTTGTGTTGTACGTCGCTTTGGACAAAAGCGTCTGCTAAATGAAATTGTAGAAATTGTAGAAATTGTAGAAGGTTAAATTTTAGTGCATACTGCATATTAAGGGTTTGGTCCCCTGCACTATAAAGGCAGTGCAAGACTGCATGTCAGTGCAGAGAACACATTGTAATGAAGAGTAAGCATTGAGTGTATGCTGTTTGACTCTAGCTATGAGTCTAGTTTACTGGCACTCTGTTTTTGAGAGTCTTGAGTGCTCTTTCGGCATTTATTTTGCCAGTGCCAACTTGCAATTGCCTATTAAATTAAGCCCTCAGCCTACTGTAGTCTGTGGGAGTTAGCTTAACCATATTTCACAAATGATGTGAAAAAGTTTAACAGACCAGTGTTGGGTCTAAATACTAGAGACAATCCTGTATAATCCCAAAATTCAAGATTACTGATCTTTCTTTAACCCACACAACTCTACAAAGTATGTGAGCTGCAGGTGAAGCCAAGAAAAAAAAAAATTGTGGCACATCCACTTTGTGAACCATCTACATGTGTGTGTGTTCAGTAGCTAAAATGTAGCTGAAGCTCATGTGTTGCTGCCTTTGTCAGTTTAAAGCGGTGTAAACTGAATATTTTGGGTCATGGACTGCTGGTTGGACAATATTTTTTGACATTTAAAGTCTGGAAAATTATCACAGACATTTTTTCCAATTACCTGACATAAATTAAAATAATAATTAATCACTTGAAAAATCAACAGATTCACACACTACAACATGTGTGGGACAGGAGAGTGATTTGGTACTGCAGGGGTACAGATTTTGTTTGAAGACGTCACATGCTTTATTTAAATATTCATTAGAGTGATGGTTTGTCAGAAGACACGGTGTGCATGATGCTTCGTGTCCATGTCCAATGCTGTACTTCATTTTTGGTTGCAAACCCTCCGTTTTACCAGTGCGAACGCCGTAAATTTGATATCACTTGGAGTACACTGCCAGCGTAATATTATCTCCCATCACGTTCATCACGCTCCCTCCATCTGCCCTCCGGTCCCTTTACCTCAGGATTCCCCTCGCATCTTCACACACCAGCAGCAAGCAAGAGGCACCAAAAGAGAGAGAGTGAGAGAGTGAGAGGAATATAAGTCTGATATATATTACACGTCTGTTCCAATCCAACATGGCCATTCATCAGAGGGGCTTCCAGTGACAGGCCATCACAAGGCTCCCAGGCAGCTCAGCCCGCCGCCTCTGCTGCTGCCGCTCATTGGGGCCACAGCTACCAAATAGCCCCTGAAAACAATATCTATATATTTATTACATTTTCACTCAATACCTGCCCTGCTGTAAAACAATCTCATATTTAACAATCAACTTTCCCATGTTTTTTCCCCTTTTTTTCCCCTCCTTCCATGTCTCTTTCCAGCCCTCCCTCCTGCCATATCTGTCTCTCTATATCTCTCCTTTCTCAGGTTTTTTTTTTTTGCTTTTTTTTTGAGTGGTGTTTTTTTTTCTTCATGCCTCAATTTCATTTTTTTTCAGAAGAGATTTTTCTTCTCTTTTTTTTTCTATCTTTCTTTTCACCTTGTATATCGATGAAATTGGATTTTTCTGCTCTCCCATGGAGGACAATCACTGCAGCAATTGCCATCTCATAGCAAAGTTCCACAGCACTGTGAAAGGAAGAAATACAGGGGAAAGAGCATTAAAAAACAGTAATAGCTTCTATCTCTCTATCTCTGTCTGTGCTTCTGACATGCTATCTTCATCTCTCCCTCGGCCTGTCATTTTTTTATCCCTCTCAGTCTCTTGCCCTCTGTCTCTTTTTCTGAAGAGTGGAGCTTTGATTTTAAGCACATTTTGCTTGCATTGTGTTAAAAATGGAAATTAAAAATATAGAATTAGAGCAGCTGTTTCTGTTTTTTTCTCGTTGCTGAATTGTAGCAGTAAAGATGTTTCAGTGCTCTCTTTTACCATGGAGCGATCAATGTAGCCCTTTTCTGGCTTTGCTAGTTTTATAACTGAGGACACAGTAATCCAGATTGAAGACATGACAGTGCGCTGCAGTGTCAAGTTGTTGTGCCTGCCACTGTTTGCTGTTATAGCTGCCTGATGGGATTCACAGGGATTTAACGGGAGGTCTTTTCAAGGAATGGTGATTTCACGACAACGGAGCGGCACATTCAGTAACACTCCACAGGCTAAAATAATAATAACGAAGAGATACAACTTATTTTAAATGTCAGCTTATGAGGCTCAGTTTGTGCTACACCATACTGAAAGGTGTATTTCTCTGTCTTTATGTGTAAAAAATGAATATGAAGGCAGAACACATATTACTTACCCGTAAAAGTAGCTAGTTTTGCATTGCCAATGTTTTATACACATTATGTCAGCCAAGTTTTAAAACTTTGGATTGCTTATGTAAATTTGAGATATAGCTCGACATCTTGGGAAATATGCTTTTATGCTTTCTTGCCTGGCGTTAGATGGGAAAATTGATCACATTCTCATGTCTGTGATAAAAAATACCACTCCCAGGTTGATCCTGCCAAGATTAGTTAACCCTTAAACTGTTTTTTGACCTATGTAAGAAGAATTGCTAAGTGTTTTGGATGGAAAAATATGGTATATCATCTGTGATTACTTACCTACTTTTTAGGAGTAGCTGCTTTCTACTAAAATGCAGCAGTAATGAGATGCACAGGCTTTCTTTGTCCAATGTAGCAAAATGTGTGACTGTGCATGGCCAAGAAATAGTCCGACTCATAATTCATTTCAAACTACAAAGTGTTGTTTTTTTCATTTTGGTGTTTGCCTTGAATTTGACCACAGGACTTTTGTGTTTTTTTTCCCAGTCTGTTTACCAACCAAAGACATTAGCTGTAAGCTAAATAGCAAAGGACACCCTGACCCTGTGTGTGGGAGTGTGTGTTCGTTTGTTTAAGGCTTAGCTTCTGACTGTCAGAACAAACCAGAAGCCCCACTTCTTTCAGTCATTTTCTTACAGTCTCTCTCTATTTTCCTTTGTCTATGTAGGTTTATTAAGTAGAACTATAAAGCCTTCACATATTTTTTTTTTTTTTTCACAAATGGAAACTAGTTCAACCTGCACAGATAAGCCTGTCTTTCAAGTCACGTCGCTCTGGTTCAATTCTAATTACTTCAGTGACTTTGTATGCAATGGCCACCTCTAAAATTCGCCTTGCATTCAGTCTGGACACACCGTTAGGGTGATGGTAACCTTTTGCTAATGGTCCTTTAAAGATTTCAACATGGTAAAGATGGACAGTGCTATTTGTCTTTTAACTATGTACCTCCACTGCAGGATATCACCAGCCACTTAAGTCAAATCTTAGTCAACGCTCAGTCAACTCTGTGTGTGCAGGAAAGGCTCGATAACCGTTTACCAGCCTCTTTTCTCCTCTTAGAAGGAAGTTGCAGTGAGTCACACAGCAGAAGTCTCATTTTCTCTCGCTCTGCAGAACCGTAATGTTGACCATGGTGGGGTTTCTCCTCATTTGGGCCCTCCTGCTCAGCAGCAGATAAGAGAAAGACGGCATCGGTACGGGGAGTTATTTGTTTTATTCATTAAAAATTGGAGGCTTTTTCTCTAAATTGAGCTGGAGCCTGTGTTGGTCTGCAGCTTCTATCTTCTCCATATCGCTGCGGTGCATTAGCAGTAATGACTTAATTTGTCTATGACACCCCCTACCAGCATTTTGTTTGGCTCCAGATGAGCTAAAAACCTAGTGGAAAGCAAAAAGAGTAAATAGGATGCAAATAACAGAAACACTGCTTTAGAGGTAGATTGACTGGATTGCACATGTGGTGTGCACAGTACACCTACAAGGTGCTTGTAGCTGTACAATTCTACCCATTCATTGACAAATAATTGGTGGATAGCGATAAAAAAATCATCTTTTTGTGAGACTTAAAACAAGGTTGTATTTAAAACTTTTAAATTTTTTTTATATTTTAGTCCAGTGAGGAATGTTTTTTAGCCAAAGCAAGGCAAGGCTCTTGTCTCTGTGCTAACAAAAGGTCAGAGCTACCCTTTAAATCAGTTGGGGCAACAGCTGGAAATCACAATTTGAGACCACTCAGTAATCACACAAATTACACTCTTATCTGCCCGGTGTTTAGCCAGTGTGTTCCTTTTTTTTGTGCCACACTTGTTATATCTGGCCAACAGGATATGTGGAGACACTTTTGGCAGCGTTTCCACACATGTACCCATGCTGTGTGTGTTAGTACCTCGTTTTGGTCGGTGTATTGCATGGATACACGTGCATTGTTTGTGTGTGAGCGTGTGTGTGTGTGTGTGTGTGTGTTGTAAGTGGTCCTGCAATCATTGTCTAACATGGCCTTTTTGTCCTCCCCGGTGGATTAGCGTGCTGATTAGTGCTAGCTCTGCCATTTAGCCAGGTATTATTACCTTATACTTAGTATTCTGGACAGAGACACATATCTAGCTCCTCCTGAATGTCTCTTTCTCTACCAATGGCTCAATCTCGGCACACAGTGGAAGTCTTATTCTTGCCTCTTTAGCAGCCTTGAAAATCTCTTTTTAGTCTTTTTATCTGTGAATAAGCTTCTCTCTTTAATCCTTTTCCTTAGCTCTTGACAGTTTCTTTGTCTACACTGAAAACCACTTCAGTCAGGGCCAACAGGGCACCGATACAGCATGAGCTTACAAGTTAACTATTAAACTTTTGGCATACTTCTTTGCATTGTTTTACAAACTAATGTCTGCCTGAGGGACAACTGCAGCGAGATGGTACAGTGGTCAAAGCCTTTTTTGAATGTTTAATGTTGGGAATTCTTGTCATCAGTCTGCCAAATTATAGCAGAGTGAAAACACTTTAAAATAGAGAGAAAACTGCTGCAAGAACATCCCTGAACATGTGCATATCTGAGACTTTAAAGGAGAGTCTCTTGGAGTACGTGTCTTACACGTAACTACTCATGGGACTTGGGACACTACGTATACATAAATCATTTCCAATCAATTAGATGTGACACTTTGGCTTGAGAAACCTCAGGACTGAGCAGAGGAAACAGATTGTATCTGTTAAAATTTGAGCAGGTTGATAACTTATATCTGTGGTTCCATGGAATATTCAAAAGTGCAGGACTGCGAATTCACATCAGACTCTTAGAGTAAGTGTTGATTCAAATGAACAGGAATCAAATTGGAATGAGACCCCTTTGTCAACATTGTCATATCCCATCTTCCTTTAGCTCTACAACACAAGACTATTGATCTTTTCAGCAGCACAGTTCATTCTTATTGATCTTTTCTGAACTATGATGAATGTCTTCCTTGCTGGCAGGTTATGTTAGGGCAGATGGGACCAAGAAGCTTACATTTGTCACATTTCCACTGTATCCAGAGCAAATTATGCAAGATGATTTAAGGGCTCAGTTTCCAGTGAATGTAACCAATTCTGAGGCTTAGTGATTTTCTGGCAAAGATATACAAATTTATTTTAAAAATATGTTAAGATTTGATTGAACTATCAGCTCCTAAATTTCCATTGATTAGCCTGAGAGGTCTTGATTAAGAATTCTCATCCCAACTTGCAACGCCAGCTAAATTAGGGTCCTTTTTTTTTCTGAATGTTAGATTGACCCCTTATTGCATGTATCATCCCTGTGAATGTCTGCTTCTGATTTTGGATATATACAGCCAGAGAGCTCTTTAACCAAGCACTTTATCATTCAATGCTAATTGTGTTGCACAGCAATGAAAGTTACCTTTTATATTAAGCCCTTGGCATTGGCAGACCTCATCTGTGTTTCCCCTGGATTACAACGCCTATAACTCTCAATTGAGCCGTCCATTGCACTTTAGAATATTTCACCATTTGATCATAAATGTGCAGAACAGCTGCTGTGGGAAGGCCAAACAGATTTTCCTCAAGTGTTATAAATTCTGCAAGACCTACCAGGATCTATGGCCATGTTTGAGGATGTAATTCAGGTCAAGGGGTCCAGCTACTTGTTCATTTGCTATGGGTCACTGGAGGATTGAGACCAGTGGTCTGTACGTTGTTGACTGGAGACCCTTTGAACTTACTGGATTGCTCCCTGTTATTACAGCAGTTGTTTGTGAAAGGATAAGCACAAACACACACACACATAAACAAACAAATACCCGTAATTCACACACTCACACAGAGAGGCACACATGCATGTTGCACAACCATACTCCCCCGTTTATGAACCTATACATTACAGATTACAAAGTTAGCCTCCATGTTATGGACAAGAAGCCCAACTGGTAATAGAGCCGTGCCCTAAGTGTCCCTCTCCATTAAGTTTTAATGGAGTTTGAGTGGTGCTAAATGAGGCCGGACTGTGTGAGCTCAGCTGCACTGTACTGGACTATGTCAGATCTCAACTGTTACGAGGCGTCACTCTTCCAAATGTTGCCTTTTTGCCCAAAACTCTTACCTGAAAGCAGGAAAGATGTGAATACATTGAATGGTCTTTTTTTATAGAAGAGATGGCAATCACATTTCAGTTCATCCGTCTCACTCACTGCTTTTTTTCCCTGCTGTCTCTCCACAGAGCTCTCAGTTCTACAAGGTCACCACAGAGAACTACCATAAAGCTGCCGACCAAGTGAACGCCAAGTTTAAGTAAGTTCACACACTGTCAAGTCAATGTAGATCAATAACTCTGCATCACATACTGTGATTTAGCCCACTCTGTACAAATACCTTCAAAAATAGAACTTTCATTGTTGCTTTCTTGTTTCTTATAAATGACTTTTTCACAAATAAACTTTGTCATGCATAGTAGGTATTTATATTATTTTATCATCTTGATATGCTTGATGCAGATTATTAAAATTATACGTACAGATTTGAAGTCTTTATGGGCCAGTGAACACACTATTAAATTATGTGAGCCACATTCTAACCTATGGCTTTCAATCAGAATCGTATTAGCCCGCCCCATTAGCTGATGTTGATGATGTGGTTTGCTGATAAGCCTGATCACGCATTGCTGATAGCTGACAGGGCTTTCCGTGTTCTCCTCTCATGTTTCATTTTTAAGAGAATCATTTATTCTGTGAAACTGGATCTTTAACCAGACCTGAGTTTGACAGGATCATCAAATAAGTTGTTGTGGTTTTATCATCTAGGAAGCATTTCCCACTTGTTGGACAGGAAGTGTAAGAAGTTTGCATTGACTTTCTGAAACTTTTGACTGTTTTTCTCTCTTTGGTATTGCAAAATACTAACTACAACTCATGTACTCTTTTGTTATCTAGTACATGACAGTACCACTAGTGCATGTATGGTCCTTATGCCGGAAATGCTGCGTTATTCTCCAAATACACGCTAAGGCCACCCCTTACAGTGAAAATAATGGTTACTTCATTGAAGCTATTAACAGAGGAGTTGATATTAAGCATCTGAGCAGTCATGGATGTAGCACATATCCGACACATATATGTAACTCAAGAAGATCCAGAAACTCTCCCCATCCGTGTTCCATCTGTCTTCTTAATAAGAGGCCATTAGGCTCCATAGTAATGTAGGGAAAGTGGATGAGGAGCCTGCAGGAGGTGGGGCAAGAATGGGCCCTGGCTTTGAGCTCTCCTCCAGGGAGGCTAGGCTAATTGTGTTAGCTTGTCATTAGCCAGCGCTAACACTGGGATCATTGTCTCCCTCAGAAACGATGGAAACTGATTAGCCTAGCCCTCCGAGGTTTTAGCGCTAGACTCGTGGAAGCCGGAGCTCAGACTTCCCAAATCACATTAAAGGAAAAAAAAAAAGATCCACTGGAATAACATTAGTGCCAAACGACAGTGCTAACTGCAAGCGAATGTTGGGCTAACGTGCGGGCAGTCATGTGACACAGGCCTTTGAATGAAGAGCAGCGATTGGCTGATTTGATTATAGAGGTGCATTAGCAGGGTTGTGACTGGGTTACAGTTGTGTAAACGTAGCAGCGGGGGAAGCATCTGTGTGTGTGCATGTGCGTGCGTGCATGTGTGTGTGTGTGTGTGTGTGTGTGTGTGTGTGACTGGGTGTGTTCGTGCACTAATGAAATGGCGGAGTGATCTGGTGTTACAAGACAGGGGCAGGGATACATTGAGGGGATCAGAGCAGAGGGTTAATTGGATTTAACAGGGTGTGTTTGGCCCATCCTTTCTTATGTGTGTGAGTTATTGCGAGTCAGTGCATGTTTGTTTGCATTCATATGTTTGAACATCTTTTCCGAACGTAACACACATGCCTTCCCTCACAGCTCTCCTTCTCCCTCTCTTATGACAGAGACCCTACAGAGATAAGATTCTATCTGTGGCCTGTGTTGAATAATAAAGGGAAATATTTTTTGTCTCACACAGGCTTTTGATTTCCTCAAAGTTGAAAATGTCCCCCCTAGAGATAAAAAAAGAGAAGCTGGAGCCTTATCCATACTTGATAGAATCAACATTAGATATGGTAATATGAGGATGTTAGAAAGTGTAGGAGATGACATCTTTTTCATTAGAATGTCTCCATTTCCTCACTCTGGCTCATGTCAATTGCACTTTTAAGAGAGTGATAGTACTCCAGGGATTGATTAGTGTTGGGGCTGATATTAGGCTACGGTTTATTATGGTAGAGAAGATGATGTGTGGGATGAGAGGAGGCTGTCTGTCAAGGCTTCTGACGACTATGTATGTGCTTTTGAAAGTTTAAATTAGGACTGTTAATTAGTTTGAGTTTACAGATTATTGTTGTCACCTAAAACTAAAAGTAAGACTAGGTGTGAGATGATATTTAGTTAATTGATAGAAAAATAAAAGAAAAATGACTGAGGCAATATTGTGTGCTTACAAAAGTAACGGAAATAAAATAAAAATATACAAGAAGTGTTTTTTTTTTTTGTCAACCTGGTTAAATTCATCAGTGCAAAGCAGGAAGACTAAACTAAACTCTAACTACATATTTTTATGCATTAAAAGCCAAACTGTAATCAACAAATCCTCTCTGGAAACTGACTGAAATAAACTACACTGAAAACAAAAATTAAAAAAACAAAAGAAAAATGAATGAAAAATGAATGAAAAATACAAAACATATAATAACACTGGGTTACAGTAACGTGTGTGATTTCAGATCAGTTGGAAATGTGTTGGACCTCCATCGGACAAAACTAACATCACTAGTGACAGATTGCCAGTTCAGGACAAAAAAGAAAGAGTGTGGACGGCATTTGGAAGAGATGTATGTGTCATAGTCATACGCAGCACCTGTTCTTATGCTCAGTAATAGTCAGCATGGGAAATAATTACTCAGATATGAAACAGGGCTGGAAGTGCAGGTGCTTGGATCAGGACAAGACATTCTTGTGAGCTAAAAATATGTTTTACTTGAATTACACTGATTTCACTCCTGTGTCACCCTCTTTAGTGTGCCTCTTTTTTTTTTGTTTCAGCAGCACTTTTGCCTTTTATGGGCAAATCCAGATTCATCGGTGGTTTGAAATATGCACCAAGTTAACCATGTAATTTAAAAATAGTCTTCAGAAAGTGGCCAGTGTGTGTGTGTGCGTTTCAGTTCACTGCAGTGGTAGAGCATGATCATTTTCCTTGGCGATGCCGAAAGATATTAAAGTGTGGGATGTAGCTACTCAAGGGAGTGAAGGGCGGGATGGGAGTCTGCTTGTGTGTGTATGTGTGTGTATGTGTGTGTGTGTGTGTGTGTGTGTGAGCAATATGAGAATGCGTATGTGTGTAGTTGTTTGTGTACATGTGCTGTACAGCTGTTCCCTGCTGTTCTCCCGAAGTATTCCCGCCAGAAAATGATGGAGCTCTCCCGACTGGAATGCTTCTGCATCACCGTGACCTCATTACATCCACTCCACACAAACACACACATTTATTTACACACATCTTTCACGTATTCTCACAAAATATTACTTTCTACAGAAAGCCAGAACAATACCAATACATTGCGGTTACAAAATTAACATTTTATAGGTTTTGTTTTTCCCCACAAAATTACGGAACCATGAACAACACTGTCTGGAATATGAACACTGATAAAACTGTGAAAAGGCCTCTCTAGTGTCTGAAACAGTTACCATGAATCAGAAACTGCTGGAGGGACTTAGACAAAAGACATTTGGTGCATAATTTTTCCACAAACGCGTAAATAAGCACAACATGTAACAGATAATGTTATTCGACAGTATGTTAGACAAACACGTACACATGGAACAAAAGCTGTTAGTCACTTCCCCCGTGACACCGGACGTAGATAAGAGTTTGCAGTCGCCTGTGGAAAGGAGGCCATCTCTCTCTACGCCCTGATTTATATCCTGCCACCGTCACCATGAGTTGTTTATCCAAGTCTGACGCATTATCGCACTGTCCAGCCGTGAATGCGTGACCTTTACTGCACCACATGTATGTAAGGGAGCACATGTGTGTTGACTTTTGTAAGTGACGGCGAACGATTCTGAGTGTGCTCACGTATACGCATGTCTTCGTGAAAATCTCTTTAGGAATATGTGTGTGTGTGTGTGTGTGTGTGTGTGTATGGCGACTGGATGCAGTGACCCAACGGGGCTTCGGTTTGAAATGCAAGCTGACAGGCATGGAGGAAAATGATAGATGTGAGATTATGCGAAAAGATGGAATGGGAATAAAGGAACGGCGGCGTAGTCCTAAGCCTCCTGTCAGCGCTAACCTTTGGTGGGGCTTTGAGCTTCTTTGTTGAAGCTGGTCACTGTCGCTGTTTGTCCGGAGTCCCTGCAGAATTGAAATGGGACAGGGACATCTTATAACAGTGAATGGGTGGGTGTGACAAGGCTGTGTAATGCCGGAGGATTGAGACCATCATCTCTTATGTCTTCATCCCCTTTTTTCCCAGGTTTCTCAACAACTTGGCTAAGCTTTCAGCCTTGATGGTGAGATATGTGATAAAACCAGAACGGACTATGTATTCTGATGCTTTGTGTTTACATTTAAAAGTGCACATTTACCGTTTCTTTACTATACAGTCAGGCATAAAGAATAAAATCTCATCGCAGTTTGTCATTTCACTCACTTCTCTCCTCCCCAAGGCTGCGCACTCACTCCCTTTGTCGGTTGTTTATTTTTTTTCCTCTTTTGAATCAATCTTTTTTTTTTTTCTTTTAATTTAATCCAGCTTGCAATAACAGCAGCCACAGTCCTCACTTTGTCTCTCTGCATATATACACATGTGCACAAAGGTGGAATGAGGAGGCGTGGAGCAAAACTTGCCCTAGAATGTAAATGGCTTGTTGTTTTCCTTCATAACACTGGTGTGCTTCACTGCCTCAGTTAAGAGACTGCACCTAATAGTCTTTCTTCTCCCCACTATGTCGGAAAAAGTGGCGCCCACTCTTCATTTTACAGCCCCTTATAACCACGAGCAACTTAAACAACTTCACATCTGCTTTCTTTATACATCAATAATAATATACTGTATAATATGATGAGTGAAATTCTTGATTAGGTCACTGCATGTTAATTTTTCAGCACAGCATTATTTTAAAAATGTTTAACAGTCATGCAAATCTTTGCCTCTTGTCATAAAAGTGGACATAGATTTAGGAAGAGTGGGTGCAACCTAATGCAGTCCAACACAAAGCTCTGCAAAACAGCATTGCAGTAAGACTGTGTTTCTGTGCGTTTGTTGTATCTTTCACATTACTGAAGAGAATAAATATGCTGGAGAAAATCCAGCAGGTTTTCCTGCAAAATCCACCCCGCTGCTACAAAATGTAAATAAGGGCAGAGGCAGGTAGAAGCTTTCCATTTTCTTGACAGTGTTTCTGTTTGTTTAAAGGAGTAATACCAATGTCCCCAAATTACTGGAGTAATCATTTATTGATGTTTAATTGAGCCGAGCATCAGTTTTAATTACTAAAAATGACAGGAAGTAATTTAGAGAGCAAGTTATTGCTTAGTACTTCTGTTGCAGTCTCCGAGGTGTTTTGGTTTTTTTTTTCTCTCCCTCTGAAGTAGTTGGCGGTGAGGGAGGACAGACTGAGCAGCGCTTTGACCCCTCGGTCAGGTGAGGGCAAACCACAATTCCGTAGCTAGGCAACCCAGGCGAAGGGACAAGATGGTGGTCAGCCGAGGAGACAGAAGTCAATAACTGCTTTAAAAGCTCTTCTTTTTGGCCTTAAGAGCTTTGCTGTGCCGGCTGTAAAAAGCACACACAAATTTGAGAGACCTGCGTGGGCGCACACACGAACACACAATGCACACACACTCCTTTTAGTGACTGATTCAGTGACTTTGCTGCATTGGAAATGGCTGGGAAACCCACTCACAGCTTTTATTGCTTTTCTGTATTATTTTGTTGGTTTTTTTTCATATCATAAACTGCACAAGTGTTATGAATGATGGAGCAGAGAAGAAGTGACATGCAGCTTTGCTTGGATGTGCAGAAAATGTGTGAGGCATATTTACCAATGCCACTCTCTGTTTTCAATGAACCTCGTGATTTTAAGGATGTCTTTCACAATTAAGCATCCTTGAATCAGTAAAGCTCTTTAAGCTGCATGTTTGGGAAATTCTACCTCTAATATGTTCCTCCTCTTCTTCTTCTGCTTGAGACCAGATGCAAGTCCTCTTGTAAGAGCTTGTACACAGAAGGGTCAAAAAGGACATACAGTCGCTTTGCTTTTACCCTCACCCATTCATCCTTCTTTGTCTCCCTCACTGCTCACTTAGGAACATTGTTTTCTGTCTTAATTTAAATTTCTCTCCCTCACTCCCACTTTGTTATCGTCTGCTCACTCACTCATACGCTCTCCCTCTCTCTCCATTCTTTGGCGGTCTTTTATCCCTCACTTTTGACACTCTCTCTCTCTCTCTGCCTCTCTCTGCCTCTCTCTCCCTCTCTTTCATTCAATCTCTTATCCATGCTGATGGATTTCACTGCGGGGGGTCACCCAGGTCTGCTTTTTAAAAGCAGTGTGAGCAAAATGTGTGTCATTTTTCTCCTTAACTGGATCATTTGTATTTATTTACCCCCCTCTGTACTGATGCCTGCCTTAACTAGAGAGAACATGAGGGCTTTTTAAAGGGGGAACTGCAGCCACCCCTTAACCCTATTAACCCCTAAGTGGACCTAAATGATGATAAATAGAGAATGTGGTGATTTAGAACTCAATCTGGTGGCAGGCGAAGGTAATCCATACTGTTGATGGAGCTACAATATGTGTCGCTTATGTTTGTGTGTGCGTGTTAGTTTTTTCATGTGTGTCTTTGGGTGAAAGAGTGACTTAGAGGTCGAGGGACATTTATACCGGCAACATGTGTTAAAATCTAAACAAGTCAGACCATAAAATGGCTTCTGCCTTCTCTTAGTCATGTGCTTTATAATTGTAATGGAATAAGTCCATTAAAGTCATGTGACAGCACAACAAATGGCCTCTTCCAGGGTGGGGTTGCAAAATACGATTTTTACATACAGATCATTAAATAAAAAAGAGAAAAAGGATATCCCCATAAATACATTTGTAATTTCTTCTTTGTTCCTTAACAAAATGTGTCCATAACACCAAGAGCAAATCAAGCAAATCAAACACTGTCACCTACCAAAGTCTGGTGTCAAATATCCACTTATTCTTTGGTCTATTCAGTTGAAGAGACTGTGTTTTATTTAAGAGTTTTTATTTAAGAAAAGTTCGAACTTGTTATATTTAACATTTGAGAGATGTGTTTGCTTGTATTTTTAATTTAATAACCATCAAGAGCAGTTTCGTCTCATTAAACCACCAGTTTTTGTTAAATGATGCAAAGCCACGAAACCTAGTAAATGGCTGGACCGTGTACAGTCTGTGCAATGTCATTAGCTGCTGTTTAGGCCCTCTTATTTTGAAAGAGCAACAGATAATGGTGAAACTCCAACACTTGACTGGCCAATGGTCTAACCTCGTCATTCACTTAGTAGTTCAGGGAAAGACAAAAATTGGCACTGCTTTGCTGCAATCCAGCCAACTAAAAGGTTTCAAATGTAAAAATTTTATTTAAAAAAAAAAAAGATGGGTATTGGCATGAAACCCTAGAATAATATTGCAACACAAGAACCGAAAGCTGTCAGACGGCATCCAACCTTAATATAGACAAACATACAGCACCAGGTGTGTGTGGGGTTTTTTTTAACATGCTACAGTTTCTGCATTAATCTTAACACAACCATTTCTGTTTTTTTATCTCGTGTAACTTTCTTAGGCACTAGCTGTTTGTTAAACCCCTTTCACTGCCTGCCATGGTAGTCTGTTGGATGAAGAAAGAAGTGCTTTTACTACACTTGGAGTAAAACTTTCACAGCAATCCTCTGGGGCCGGTCTTGTGCAATAATACTCCTTTTTGCAGGAGACAGTTCAATGCTACTCAGTATTAGAATGGGCAGTGTTTGTTTTTCTGTACACCTGCTTGTCCCTGTGGGCCAGTGTGTGTGTGTGTGTGTGTGTGTGTGTGTGTGTGTGTATCTGTGTGTGTATATCTGTGTGTCTTTGTCCTGAGTTGTAATGCGCCTCAAATTATGACAAATGGACGTACATGTTTCCAGATGTGTCTCACACTTTGTTCAACAATTGAAGCATGTTGTATCCGTAACAGAGATCTATGAACGTCATTTTTTTTTTGCGCACGGCTCTACATGGTTACAGCAGATGGTAGTCATGGTCAATATGCGTTGGTTTGAAAAATGTACTGACACTGATCCTCCGTCTATTGGCATAACACATGCATATTGTATGAAAATCCCAACATCGATCTCAACACGTCCCGCAGCTCGCGGTCAATATGTTCTTTGAAGGATGCAGCCGTAGCCATAAACCTATTTGAATATGTCGTCGTCGTCGTCCCCCCAGTCACCCCCCCGTTGAAATGTGCTGACTTGAGCAGCGGGAGGCTTGAAAGAAGGGATTGTATTAAATGATATAGGGACACCTTGAGGAGGGAGACGGACAGTGAGAGGAAGTGAGCAGGTAATCTGTTCTGCTTTATTACATGTTAAATGGGACACATTCACCCTCTCATATCGTGTCTCCCCCCACCTCTCCCTCCTCTTAACCTCCTTTTCTGCTCTCTCCTGAAGGGAAACTTTACAAAGGAAGTGAGCAGAGAGCTTCAGGAGGGTTTTGTTGAGGGTCTTCTTCTTCTGCTGCTTCTCCTACATCTCTCTTCTTCAGTCTTATTTGTCCCTCCGACGCCACTTTTCTCTTCCTCTTCCACACTTTCTTCTTTGTCTCAGTCTCCCCATTAAAGCATCTCCCCTCAGCAGAGTGTCCCCCTCCTCTGCCCTTTTTTCTATTCCCTCCCTTCATCTTTCTGCTTTGTGATTTATGACACAGATCAGAGGAACTGTAATGTAGATATCTAAAGGAACCTCACCCCTCCCTTTCATTTCTATCAGTGGATCAAAACAATGGGGTCCTGCTTGGCGTGTGTGTACAGTATGTGTGTGTTGGGGTGGATAAGGTGTTGTAATAGAGACCTTTACTCTTACTGATGACACGAAGCGAACCCCTTTATGACTGTTTAGATTTACTGTCTCTAGGGTACAGGGATGCATCACAAACACACACACACACACACAACCATAGTGCAAATAATAACCAACTTCATCTGCTGAGATGTCTATATTTGTTTCAGTGTCTTGCACCACATGACGTTTTATTAAATATCCCATGAACCTCTGGGGATTGTGGGAGGGAATTAAAGAAAGAGGAATAAAGGGAAGATGGAGATTGGGGGGAAAAGAGAGAGATAGCAGTGTGTGTGTGTGTGTGTGTGTGTGTGTGTGTGTGTGTGTGTGTGTGTGTGTGTGTGTGTGTGTTTAAGGGACATTTATTGACAATTGCTGCTTCTAAAACCTGTGGAGTTATCTGTTGATGTTTGTGTTTGTAGACATTTATTCTTCAATGATAAATGTTTCGCCTCTGCCTGTTTGCCTTAGTGTAGGTAGTTTTGTGTGGTTAGCTGACGAGCAAGTGTGTGTTTATTTGTCCGTGTTAGGTGATGTGTGGGATGGCTGTATGGTTAAAGGGCAGCAGTGTCACAGAGAAGGCTTGTTTTTCCTAACCTGACATGCAGAACCACGTAACCATCTGGGACATGGTGCTTGGAAACAGCTTGAAAAAGGGAAGACGCTTTGAAAAAATGCTGAGCAGGTTACTGGACAAAGCATCCGCCTATCACAGTCTATCACAGGCTAAATTCAACCAATTAGACCATCGAGAGCACTGCTAATACTAATAGAGCCAGCTGGTAAACTAAAGTGCTGAAAATGGTCGAGACAAGTGTGAAGACATCTGTTTCATCAAGAAAAGCTCTGCGCTGTGAAATATTTTCCTGTTATTTTATAACGGTTAATGCTATTCTCTCCAGGAGCCACCATTGTTGTTGCCAAACAAACTCCCACTGGTGGTCACACTTAATCCACAGCCGCAGCTGTCTGTAGTTCATCAAAGGACTGTGCTTGAACTCTAACAAGATGGAATTGCGAGATCAAATTGTAACTTGATCTTGCAGTCCCAGCTGCCTCACAAGGTAATATTTCCCCAGATGTGGCTCACAGGATGAAAGCAAAGGGTCAGGAAATAAGAAAAACTAAACTCTAAAACAAAAATTTTTCAGTTAGTGTTTCAATTTGTTTCAAAACCCCAGATATTCGTATTCAGCTGTCACTCTCGGTTTGAACTCAATTTGAACTGCTCACAGCTCATGGACATGCTACCTTCAAAAGAGGGGTCATTAAGTGGACACTACTTTATTATAAAGAGTCGGAAGCAAAGAAAATTTGTCCTCTACTAATAAAGAACTCCTGCACATCACAACCTGTTAACCAAAGTTCAAAACTAATTCTACATGCAGACCAAATCAGGGCTGAAAAATTATGGAGATGCCTCTGGCCTTCATTCTTTCTTCATTTCCTGTAAATCATTTAACCATAGCCAAAAGAGAGGTTTTGCTTTGGGAATGTGACACAGTCTCTGTGTTTACGAATGCCTTGCTGCTCAGGTTACATGGGAACAGGATGATTCATAGTTGTTTTTGACCATATTCATTATTATGCCCTGTGATTCCCACAGTAGAGGGATCTACTGTGTAACCCTCTCTGCTGTGTTTTACTCCTGATCCTTCGAACCATCCTGCTCTGAATTCTACATTGATTCGATAACATTTGATATATGATATAGCTTTGTAGGAAGCTATTGTTGCTGCAAATTTTATATACACTCAAGGATCAAACTCCTCCTCCATCTTATCCAAATCAAAGTATAATTGCTGCAGTGTTTTTCCATAACTTAAAACACAGAAAAGCTCTCAGTTTAGATTATGAAAAGCCTATTAGGAATATATCATTTGGTCTGATATATTGTATGTAGGAACTCTAAATTATTAAGCTAAATATGTGGGTGAAAAGGGGTAATATTCTAGTGGTTGTGGTTTATAGTGTATTCATGATATGACATGCATATCATTTCTGTAGCTACTCAGAGTGCTGCACGGCGCCAAAGCAGACATGCTATAGTAAATGACATGAGGGCACCTAATGTAAAACTGAGAAGGAGGAGGGAGGTTTGCACTCTTTGCCTACCAGCTCTGTGTGGTTGTTGGCAGGAACTTAATGTTAATCTGAATGATAGATGATAGAGGATGCAGCGTGCTGCCACAGAGTGTGTGTGACAGTGTTATTGTCTCCATGATTAACTCAACCACTGTTTCAGCCCCTTCCCCACAGAGAGAACCAGAGAGCCAAGCAAAAATAGAAGAACCACTGTCTAGTCCTGCCCCCTCTCTCTCTCATTCTCTTTCTCTCCCTCCCTTCCTCTCCCCTCTTTTCTCTCTCAGAGGCCATTACTGGTGATAAACACTGTGGTTTGTATCAGCAGGATGCACCTGGCATTAACGCGAACGCTTAAGAAAGTAATTAGTGGGTGTATGTGGCTCCCCTCGTCCCTGTAGATGCCCATAGGCGCTGTAATAAATGAGTGCCAGGATCCATAGGAATAGGATGGCAGCGATTTCTGCTCGCGCTGCTGTCATCGTTCAATACCCTGACGCAGAGCAATGGCCTTGTCATGCCTGCTAGCAAATGGCTGAATTTCTCCCCAATGGCCCCACAAATACAGAACTTTCTCCACAACCAACAGAGTAGTAAGATCTACTTTGCAATCAACCAAATTGAGAGAAAAAACCCCACAATTTCAGAAAAATACTTTTTTATTGACTTCCTTGCTAAGATTTAGATGAGAAGGCTACAGCTCCCATTTCTATACAGTGAATAAAGAGAATAAAAACAGCAGCTGGTTAGTTAAGCTTAGCACAAAGACTGGAAACAGGGATAAAAAGTCGGCATGGCTTTGTTGAAGGGGGACAAATTTCTATAAAGCTCACAAATTAAAATGATATAACTTGAATCCATAAAAACACTGAGGTGTAACAAATGACAAGTTGTGCTCTGTGAAGATAAGACCCAAAGAAATAAGTGTTTGATCATGAAATGGTCCTGCGTTGAGTCTCAGGCTTCGCTAAGCTACAGTTATCCAGGTTTTAGTTTCGCCTTTGATTTACAGACATTAGAGGGTATTGATCTCGTCATCTAACCACACAAGAGTGAGCATGTTTCCCAGAAACGATGAACCATTCCTTTAAATGTCCAAGTTGAATATATGTACTTCTTTAAAGTGTCCCTCCCTAACTTTGCAGTATTTCCCACCATGTTTTTACCTTGTTTGTTGAATGATAAAGTATATCGATCAATCACATTACCATTGACGCTGTTGAAGGTGTGAAGAGCACCTCTCGTGGTGCCACAAATTGTCACTGACCCGCATTTACAAGGACTATAGATTTTTCTAGCCTCCCTAACAAATATGACCATGTGGTAAGGCACATATGTACACATCCCCGCTGCACCGGCTTCCTGCTGCATTTCACCCTGGGTAATGACCCATGCGACCAATCCCCTGCTTTGTATCCAACAGGGGGGGTAATTTCTCACTCCAGGGGGCAAATCAAACATCTGATTCTGACTACAGGGGCTCTGCTTCATCCCCAATATTCCTTTGAGATCTCCAGAGTTGCTGATAGGCAAAATCTCTTTCACACTCATGCAAGGCATTTAGTGAGGCAGATGGAGTGTCCTGAGCACTGGTGTGAACAAAACGATGACACCACCATTAGCATAATAGCCCTAGCATGTGCATGTGTCATCATTATAGATTTTTATGGGGTGTGGGAAAAGACAGACAAAAGCAGTTAACATTGGATGAGGTACCAAGGCTGTAGTCGCTTGGATTGGATAAAGGATCCAACTCTTTCTTACATCGAACATACAAGTTACATCTGAATGCGCTCAAGTTTAGCTTAGCATCTGCCATTAGAAATGCTAGCAGTTGTACTTTACCTGCAAACACAGCAGCATTTTAACTGCAGCAGACCTCAAAGACAGTACTGAGCATGCAAAGCTTGTAATGCTTATCCTTTAACCAGACATATTAGTATTCACAGTTGACAAAACAACCTTCTCTTGGAAGCTTAAAGATTGAATTTTGCTATTAAGACCAGTTCAAGGTGACAGCTACCCAGTAAGTAAATGGTTGACACTCAGGAAGGCTTCCCGCGTCGATGGATGGATTCAGTGGTGCCCAGTAAAAGAATCAATACTCTCTTCCGTGAAGCCCTTTTTAAAGGGTTTTTAGTGGTAAGACATAAGAACAAAGGCTAATTTGCCAGTAAAGTGTACTTAGCTTGCCAGTAATTTTAACCTCATCATCATTATCATCATCACACTATAACAAAGTAAGCTTTATTGCTTGTTTAGATTAAACCAATGCCCCTTTTTTTGTTTACTCTGCAGTACACATTGATTTGCCGGGTTAGCCTTTCTTCCATTAAGTCCCATGGCACTGATGAATCTCCCTTTTAAGGGTGCAAAGCCATTGTTGCAAGATCTATCTGACACCTCTCATTGTCTGTTTCTGAAAAACCCTCCGGCCTGTTGTGATGCACTTATTGGCATGGTCATTGCAGCGAGTCGTGGAGGCTGGATTCTGGCCTTTGACCTTCGTTCTAGCCGATACAGTAATACTGATTCTTGCTTCAGGTGTTTATGGACTGGAATGACAGTAGTTATAGATAAGGCAAGGGGGTGTGCACGCACTGTCGACTGCAGCATAGCTCCGTGGGCTCTAACAGTGCATGGACTCTCTTGAGACAAAGATGACCATCGATTTGCTCATTTCCTAAACCAACAATGTTCTTTATTCCTCTTCGCTTTTGCTCGATTTCTATATCCCATATCCCTTTTTGTCAATTCCTCTGCATTGACCACCTTTATGCATTTTCCACTTTTTTCCCTCCTTCTTCTATCCACCTTTGACTCTTTTCTCGCTCACATTTATCACTCCAGTCTTTTCTACACTTTTACCCCTTTCCTTTAACTCATTTTCCTCACGCTGTTACTCCTGCTCCTTCCTCCCCACCATGTTTACACCATATTTTCCCCCATTTTAACACTTTTTCTCTCTTCTTCTCACCCCTGCAGGAGGTATGAGATGTATCCTGTGTGTGCAGACCTGCAGGGCCAGATCCTCGCATGCTACAAAGAGAACATTGGAAAAACCCTTAACTGCTCCAGCATAGCAGCCCGTTACCTACAGTGTGTCAACGATGCAAAACAGGTGTGTATTTTCCAAACTTAACAATGTTATTTTTTTTTTATCACTTTTCACATCTTATTTGGGCATCATTTGCTACACTTGTTACTAGCATATTTAGTGTGAACGATATGTGCAAGTGTATCGCATGCTTTGTAAGTGAAACGAATTTGCTTTTAATTGTGTGCAAATGTATTCTTTGCACATCAGGAGCACATTTCAACCTTAAACTTGAAACCTTAACAGAAAGTTTTGTAATAATGTACTTTTTCCCCTCTGAAAAGAATGAAAAGTATGTGCATGCACCCTCTTGGACGGATGATATGTAAGTTGTAGCACCTGTTAATCTTGTAGTCTAGCTTTCAGTTGAATTGAATCAGTTTTACCAAGTAGCCCCGTGTGTGTGTGTGTGTTAGCCACAGTATTTGTTATTTGACTGATCAGTGGTAGCCACAGTAGAGCAGCTATTCCCTTTTTAAATGTCTGAATGAATTCATATAATGTACACACACACACGTATGCACACTAGCATCCATTTACATGCTTGCTTTTAGACAGGAGAATACAATTTCCGATGAGCTACTGGCGCCTGAATAAAGCTCCCCTCTAAATAGCCAGTTTAAACCTTGCAATCTATTTCCATAATACCTGCTGACACAGGCGTTCCCCCCCTGGCTGTCTCTGTATGTGTTTTAATGTAATAAGACCAAGGGGTAGCTGATGCTAGTTGGGCACTGTTGTCCTCTCTGTAGCTCTCCCATTTCATTGCCCAGTGCAAATGTTTTTTTGTCCTCTGTCTCCCTCAGTCACACACTGTATGGTAATAGAAATGCCACTCAGGTTGATATTAACTTGATCCCCCCCCCCTCCTCTCTCACTTTGCAGTATGTAACATCCGTCGGCCCCAACAATGCTCAATTTACATTTATGGAGCTTTTTTCTATTAGATTTTTTTTTTGCATTGTTACAATTGCATTGTTTCGCCGGAGATGAGGAAAACTGAGTTTTGTGTCTCTCGCTGGCTCTCGTGGGTATTAGTATTAGATCTAAAAGTCAGATGCTGGCAGATTTTTAAGCTATACATCATGTAAATTGCACCATGTTTTATTCATTGTGCGCATGTGTGTGTGTGTGTGTGTGCGTGCGCACGTTTAAGAAAAGCTACCTGTATCTTCGTCAAGATGCAGCAAGGGTACGTTCACAGTCCGGATGCTGTTATGATGTTGTAAATTGTTTGCAAGCCCGAGACGATATGGTAATCCGCTTGTGTTTATCACCCCGCGGCAATCACAGCACACTCCTGTTCGTCTGTGCTTATCTGTCTAAGACTTGCTTTTTGAGTCATTAGGTGCAAAAAAAAAAAAAGAAACAGTTCTGTGATAAGGCTGTAAAGGAATAATATGCAGAGTTACACAGTCGACAAAATAGGAGGGGAAGGAATGAGGTAGGATTGATATGAGCTGATGCAGCTTCTTGATTAGGATGTTTACACAGCTTTATCGGAGCCGAGCAGGAAGCTGCTCTGAAAACAAATGTGAAAGGACATGACTTTGACCTCCTGAGGTCACAAGATCCAAAACGTGCCCCCCCGAAACAGCCGTCTCTCATCTCCTTGCCCTTTCTGTCAAAGACACTTGATAGCATAGCTCAGAGGGTTTTCAGACAGCAAAATCTCTTTCCCCTTCTTCGTCCTTCCCCTTCAAATCTTAAATTCCACTAAAAAAACTGCGGCGCGTCGGGTAAAGATAGGGATGTCCAAGATGCCATCTAACTTGAGATAGAAATCCTAAATCCCCACCAAATCTGGGTTTTACAATATTGACCCCTCAACCGGAGTCAGCCAAGACAGAGCCGTTGTCAGCAGCCCGGCCTTTGTCACTGATAATTAGCCTTCTTATCGCCACACTCAGTGATAACATTTAGACCCACTTTCACTCTCTTTTGTGGCCTCCGTGCCCCGCCACCATGCTTCTTTCACTCCCTCCATCCACTATCCCTTCATCCGTAGTCACATTTCTAATGCATTCAGCACTTAACAGGTCCAGATAGCAGACTGTGAGGAAGAGGCAGTCGAAGGACAGATAAAGTCTCTTTCCCTCTCCCTCCATGGAAAAAAAAAAAAAAAAGAGTTCATCACGGGGGCCGATCTCTCCATCCACTGCTTGCCTCCTCATTCCATATTCTCGCCGCATGACCGCCTCTTGCTTCCTATCTTTTTCTTCTCCACTTCATTTTTTAGACTGACCCCTCCGTCTCCCTCTCTCCTCTCTCTGAGGGGCCAGGCTCGATCCCTGTTTGTGGTTTCAGAGGGCGTTATGTTTGCAAAAGACTGAAATACAAAGAGAGGCGCCTCATATAACTGCTCCGCTGTCATGTTGACATTTCAATCAAATTTGTAGAAAAAGATACAATTAAATCTTTTTATAATTTGTCCTTTGAGGGTTTTTTAACACTAGTTATTTTTGTCTTTGTCTATATTTTTGTTTTTAACCTCATAGATGTGTTTTGGCCATCTCTCTGGTGTGTGCTACATCTGAGTCTGTCACAAAATGCATTATTATTAACCTTAAAAAAGCTATAATGTACAATTTTATATTAAAACCAGTGTGAAACAGTGTACCAATGTGAAAAGGTTTTGCTCGTGGTGCTTAAACCTACAAAGAATTATCACCTGAATCTGCAGCTCCCCTCAGCTTTATGGAGCTTTTTGGTGAGTTTTAGCTCATTGTTCCAGCTTACAGTCCGAAGCGTTCTTCAGACTGCCCTCCAGACGCCAGTGAAGGTGAGCTCATGGACGCAGCTCAAAGGTTCAATTTCTAAGCTCAGGAAAATCTTTAGAAAATAAAGAAAAGTTTATTTGCTGCATGATCCTGCAGTGACTTTACACTTTATTGATGATCAAGTTCAAGCTCAAGCAAGTTCGAAAGCACAAACCACAATGTTCATGTATTAATTCGCATGACAGGATTATGATATAGTGCACATTAATAATAGCTAAACTGCCTTACTTTTGTTTTTGATAATATAGGTAGTATAGTCTCATAATGACTTTTATAAATTCCATCTATGTGTTTGCACCTTTTTCTCTACAAAACTGAGAGTCACAAATAGCACAAAACATAATCAGCCTCTGTGAACGTGTCTCCTGTTATTTGTGTGTCTCTCCCTTACATACGAACACAGTGAGGAGAGAGATGCCTCTTCAGAACACTGGCACAAAACACACAAACTGTGACTCCAGCTTGCTGTATCTGCTTGATAATTACACTGAAAGCATCACATCTGTGCCTGAAACCCAGGATCAAAAGCCTTTGTATATCTCTCTTAGTGTTCGTTCGTTCACATTGGGACTCAGGTTTTAGTACCATAACAATCTTTGTCCTCATGTCACCTCAGGTAAGCATTTGGGGCCAGATGTGTATCTGTAGGTATGATTAGCTGAGGTTTAGGAATCATATTAAAATAAAAAAGTTAGTTTAGCTACATCCCTAAAAGGTGAGATGATAAAATAACTTGCAAACAAGTCAAGAGTTTAGCCATTTACTTAAATCACATAGTTTAGAGGTAAAAATCCAAAGCTGTGGTGCCTGAAATGTCAATAAAAATGATGTGCTACAGCAAGAATGGTGCATTAAACTTTAACTAGTAGAATCGCTAGTGTTCATAGCCTCTTTTGAAACTGTAGCGATGTTCCCAGATCTCAGCACATAATTTTTGTACTGTAGATATAATGAAAAAATAACTGAGAGGAATGATGGCCAGAACTACAAAACAAAGCCCGAGTTCAAACAAACTGAAAATTTCCTCTGGCTCATCTGCCTTGTCTTAAGATTTAGGATTTACAGTGTAGTTGACTGTTTGGCCGGCTGTTTTTGTCAATAATCATTTCGCGTGCGGATCAATAATGCTCAGCGTAAACTGCTTTGCAGAAATGAAATGTTACGGACATGAACTTAGCTCGTCCACAACACCATCATAATGCTGATCAGTGCTGAAGAATGTATTTTTCTTTCTCACTTTCTCTCTTACCGATTTCCCCCTCCTTCAGTATCGTGTTTCTCCTTCTTCCTTTCTTTCTTTCTTTTTCTTTCTTTCACTTCTCTCCTCTCAGGCGGTTTTCATCCACTGTCATCAGCTGCAATAGGCCAGTTCAAATGGTTATTGACAGGGAGTGCTGGGGATTTGTGGTTGCACTTATCGCTAACATGGAGTCCACTGCCCTCGGGTCCCACTCACTCCTTCCTCCTCCCTTTTATTGGACTCTCAGGCCTTCTTCTCTCCGTCTCGTCTCTCCTGTGTGACATAATATCTTTGTCTGCTGTTTGTTTGTCTATTAAGATTTTTTTTTTTCCTGTTCGCCTCTTACTTTTCTCTCTGTTTTTTTTTTTTTAATCTGCAGAACAAGTTGAGGACCGGAGGTTAAGAGAGAAAGAAAAGAGGGAGCAATGAAGAGTTTATGGTGTGGGATTACTTATTATCGACCAACTGACAGACAGACCGAACCAGAGTGGAGGAAGTGAGGAATGAGTCAGCACCGAGACCAAGACACACACCCTCAAAACCCCGTGGAGAACCAGAACTGAACCAGACCAGAGGCACCGAACACAGCACCCTGAAAGAGAGAGAGAGAGACACACACACACCTTTTTCCCAAAGATCCTTGTCTTCTTCCCCACCTCTTCTACCTCTTGTCTTTCTCTCCTGTGAGTTCGTAGCGAGTGACACTGTCTGCCAATTGTGGAGCAACAGCAAAGGGACCGACGGGACCCGGCAGCCTGAGCTCGGCCCCCCCTCCCGTTTAGAAAGACAGAAAAAAATGAACCGCGACAACCACGGAAAAAAGAAAGCAAGCCACCTTTGTCACAGACCACTTGGACCCATCCACTCCCACTCCAGCACCGCTAGGAAAATAAAAGTCTATTTTTACTTACAAAAGTCTGTTCTGTTTTGTTGTCCATAAATTGCCTAAATATTTGTTTCCCTGCTCCTGAGGCATTATCCTGTTCACATACACCCATGTCTCCTTTGTATCAGTTTGTGTGTGTTTGTGTTATGTTAATGTACCGATGCTTGTCGAGTATTCACCCAGTCCAACGCTTGTGACAATGTCTGATCAGAGGAAATAAAAAGACGAAACAATGCACGAACTATTGTCGAACTATTTATTCATAAATATTTAGTGTGCTCCATCTTTAGAGTGTGTGTTTGTGTGTGTGTGTGAGTGTGTGTTTTATGGTAATAACAGCCAGCATTGTACATCTTTGATGGAAACGTTGCTCTCATGTTGTCCCGACAACATTCTGCCAAACGGAGTGAATGAGCCCAAAAAGAGAAGGAGTGAAGCGCGAAAAGAGTGGGGGGGGGATATATCTGATGATCTGGTTTATAAACTGTCTCTCTCTCTCTCTGTTGTGCGTCTCCCTGTCAACCTGTCTGTCTCGCCTTATGCAGCTCTGTTGTGCGACTCCTCTGTGCGCCGAAGCTATTCAGTGAAAGAGCAAGTTATTATGCTCTCATTGTCCCCTCTTTTCTTTTACTTATCTACTTCTTTCCGTCCTTCTCTTTGTCTCTTCTTCCTTTCTGGAGTGTGTTTCTTCTCTGCTCAGTCTGCCAGGCTAATGTTGCCTTGAAGGAGACGGCTTTTCTACGCTGTCTGCACTCTGCCAGACTCTCTGGGCTGGGTTTAACTGGAAAGACAGAGTGTGTGTGAGTGTGTGTGTGTGTGTGTGGGTGTGGGTGAGGTAGCAATGCAGCCATGCGTTCACTTTCTATGCAGTAAGAGTGTGTGTGTGTGTATGTGGACGTCAGAGGGACACAGTCTGGGTGTGATGTGGAGGCAGGTGATCGCAGAGGAGACGTTATCTTAATACTGCATCAGAAGAAGAAAGCGCGTGTGTGTGTGGACAGAGAGAGGGAGCGAGAGGAAGGGTGTGTGTGTGAGTGTGTGTGTGCATGCAAGCATGTCATTCGTTGTGACTAATCCCCCCCCCCCTCTGTCTGTCAGTCAGCTGTCCTTTCGCTTTTTGACTTTTGGAGTCTCAAAGGGGTGAGGGGTCGACTTCTGTTATGCAGCCTGTGTGTGTCTTTGGAGAGGTTTTCTAAAGGTTGGGGATAATGAGTGTCAGAGTTCATAGCAGGTGTTTCTTCACAGAGCAGACCAAGGCCAATTTTTTTTTTCTTCCCCCCCTTGCTTATTTTTCACTCTGTGACTCTGACAGAAGCTGCACAAGTCGTCTATCTGACCCAGTATCACAGAGCCAGGATAAGTAATTTAACTGCGTATTCTGTCCGTAATGAGATTATATCCCCTCTAATATAATTAAAGGATGATTAGGAGATCATGAGATCCTAACATGGGGCTTACCTTTTCTCCACCACAACCTTAACAACCTTTTAAAGTAGTTTGGATAGGAAACAGGGTCCTTGAAAAGTGAAGAAAACCAATAATCTAAATTTTAGATCCCAAAATGACCTAAATGTGTTCTAGATGTGAGTTAAAAAGTGTTATTTTAATGTCATTCTCATCTGGGAAAGTGCATTTCAATGAGATCTGGCTTGAGAGCAGCATATAAAGAATACAAGGACATTTATGCTCTTGGCAAGCAATTCTGGGAGTTTGCTTTTTTATGCATTTTTTGCCAGTGTAGACATGAAATAGGTCTTAAATTGCAGTCTTGAAAGTCATAAATTATGCTCGTTGAAACCTGCAGAAACTCTAATGGAGTTGCTAGTTCTCTCTCCAATTCTCAAGTCATGAAATCAGAAGCATTTTAAAAGCTCTTTGCTTTAGTTCAAAGTGTTTTTTTTAAAAGAACCAGTGTCTTAGAAGAAAGCATAATGCAATTCACGATTAATTTAGCACTAAATTAGCCAGAATTCAAATACGAGCGGCTGTTAAAGTCTTTAATTTGACAGGTGGTAAAAGTAATCAGATTTTAATGTAAGTTTTTTTATTATATATATAAAGTTTTCAGAATATTAGATTAAAAAATAAAGAAAAAATAGAGAAAATTTTTTTTTCCATTTATGTTGGACTTCAACAAGTGCAGAAGTTGAGACGTCCTCGAGCTTCTTCCAGACACTAAATTGTTTAGGCGTTTTCTTTTGAAGGGTCCCGAAGGCCTCCAGCTGCCGGGTCGAGGTGATGGAGGCAGTGGAGAGTGAGGAGGACAAAATTCGAAAATACAGTAACAAATATTTGATGTGAAGGTGAATCAAATTTGACTTTGGTTTTCTGGTTTGTTTGTTTGTTTTCACGGAACAGACAGGAAGGGAAATAAGGACATCAGCTTGTAAAATAAACGGAGGCCGAGCACAAATCTTCTTTCAGGATATCAAATCTGTGTGACCTCTAAAAAGTCATTCAACTGTGTTGCCTTTGACAAACCAGTGAGGGCAGAATTTTTTCTTTCAGCTCAAGATAAAAATAATAATAATCATAATAATAATAATAATAATAATAATAATACATGATGATATTGCAATTTTGAATAAGAAAAAGTTCACAGTCACATTTTTTTAAGTGTTTGGGAGCTTTTTGCCTTTTTTCACATTTCCTTTCAACTCGATTTTAATAATTCTATCTCTTGGAGGTTGCTAATACCTCAGAAAAATCTGTTCTTGTGCAGTCCAAAATTTTTTTGTGCCAAAGCATTCTCTGATTATTTCTTCTGTGTGTCTGCCATGTATAAATGAGGTGCCCGGTGCTATCATGAATCACACATTTACCCACTAAAAGGGCCACACAGTTCTCCTCTGCCAACCTTCTTATTCATGATCATCTGTGCTCATGACAAGGCAAATTGTCAGATAAGTTTCTTTTGGTTTTAATAAGGGCCCATGAAGAAGAAGAAGGCGGTGGAAGGTCAGCGCTGCTGTCAGGTCTGTCTCATTATTAGCCACTGATGAGAACAGAAGTCACAGTCATGCACAGTGTAAGGAGGAAAATTTGGATACATTTAGAAAAAAATGAGCAGTGATGAAACCATTCAGCAGAAAGAGGGTGTGGCTTAAATCCAGCCAACTTAATGCATTAACACAGTGTTTTTGGTTCCTGTTTCATCAGCTATTGCAGGCTAGATAAAGGTTGGTAGCATTGCTAACGTCTCCTATCCACCACTCAGCTTTGAATGATGCTGAAGCATTCATAAGTGAAATAAATGCAAAGAGGAAACATATAATAAAAATAAAGGATGGACTTGATTCCACCTTGAATATCAGCAACCTGAATTCCAACCACTACAGCAATGCTTTTCATATATAAAGCCACTGTTTACTGTCGACCCCCACAACACTGTCACACTCCAGCGTGTTTTTTTAAGTATCCGCACTACATTTTCATTTCCCACTTTTCACTTCACCCGTTCTAAAGCCTCTGGAAATAGAATATGTTAGTGCTCTGCGATGCTGAGGATTATTTCACGCTATTCTTTCTGTTCATTACACCTCACCTTGACCCAAACTGTAGCCGAGGCTGTTTGGACTGTTATTTATATCGACTTCTGTCAGTGTGGCTTTTTTTTTTTTTTTTTTACCGTCTCTATAAGTGCTCTCCACCATCTGTCCGTGTATAAAACGGTGAGACTTTGTCACCGCCACCGACACCAGTTCCTGTGTTGGACTGTATAAAGAGATTAGGGATAAAGCTACAATTTCATTTCAGTGCTTTTATGATATTTCTGTCCTGCGTCGCCTCTGTTCTCTAAAGGAGCTGACTCGGGGAAAAAAACAGAAAAGAAAAAGAAAAAGGAAAAAAAAACCAAAACAGAATGCACTCAATTTTGCAATACAAAAGACAACATCCTCCACCATGATGACTAATCACATTTGATTTAATGACCTTCTCTGAAGAAAAAATAGCTTTTCCCTTTAAAGTTTTTCCCCCCCACACTCCCTCTCCAGCTCTTATCCGTCTGTGCGTCTCTTTGTGCCTTTTAGTGTCTCTCCCCACAGTCTATCCCTATTCTTGTGTTTGCATTTACTCTCCCTCTTTTGTTCTTTTGTATTATCTCACTCTCCCTCTTTTTCTTACTTTTTTTTTTTTTTTTACCCCCCTACTTTGTTTCTTTCTCTCACTCTCGAACTCATCAAGGATACTGAAGAATGGGCCGGCAGCCTGAGGGGCGGATCTGCTGGCGGTGATTGGCTCTCCTCTCTTGCCAATGAGGTGTGAAGCGTCTGCCATGCTGCTGTAGCTCTTCTCCGAGGGCCACCCTCACTTTTTTTTTCGTGTGTGTGTGTATTCGCACACGCACGCACGCACGCACGTGCACGGATGAAAATTTGTCACAAATAGATACAAACACATGACAAATGCGTTCAACCATACAAATTAAAAACACAACCAAAGATGTTGTGAATACGTTGCTGTGATTCTGTAAATGCAGAGACTTTTTTATCCGGTTTGGACTTCAGAAGGAGTGAAGACAAACACACACAGAGAAACGTTCCTGGTTGCCAGCGATGCCAGTGGGGCCTGCAGATGAGAGAAGACCATCACACACTCTGTTTCTAGTAATGGGCAGGCAGATGGCAGGCTGCTCGGTAGCCTCTGCTTAGGCTGATGGCTCTATTCATCAGGCTGCTCGCCCGCCCTGCAGCCCTGCACCGGGTTACAATTTATAGCTCTCACTCCCTCACACTCCCCACTGCTATTCTCTCTCGCTGTTATTTATTTGTACTTTTTTGTTTTAGTCTGCACCTCTTATTTTCTCCGAGTCTGTGCTGGTGTCTGCTTGGGACCATAACAGGCTGTTTCTTTCCTCGAACTTCTGTTGCTGGGTGAGTGAGTTATTGGCTCTGTGGTAGGGAGTTCTGCTACCTTCCTGTCTTTCCTTTTTTTTTTCCTTCTTTATTTATTTATTTATTTTGGCAGACTGAGGTTTTAGTCATGCAAACACTTTTTGGAGGCAGAGCTGCTCGGTGGCTCAGGAAGTCTCACTGGACTTAGTCAAACTTTGGTAGATGTTATTGAGCCAAAGCCTGTTTACTACACCGCAAGTTATCTACCTTAAAATAAAAAACAAGGGCTTTTAAAAGTCCAGTGTGGAGGATTTAGGGGCATTTTTTTATGTAGAATATTCAAAATTTCAAAAGAAGGGAAACAAAAAGCTATCTGTCCCTCTTTAATACACAGTCTCTGTTGTACTAATAGCTTAGCAACTGAATATGAACATTATATATTAACGACGACAATTCTCAGCTGATTGCGTAAGTAAGTTTAAGTGCTTCTCCTCTTGCCAGAGGTTAATTTGACCCAGCAAGAGCTTTTTTAATTGGCAGCCATCCTGTTATGAGGACAACAAGTACACCATGTCAATTAAACAAGCTTTTAATTATCTATAAATCACAGGCTCGCTGTCCTGGTGTGGAAAAGCTGCAAAGATGAAGAATTATGCGTCAGATGAGTGACAGAATACGAGCGCAGAGTGGAGAGGAAGAGTTGGATGATTAAAAAAATGTTGTGAGGGAAAGAATGAAACATAAAGTGCTTGATCTATATCATGAAAGCTGTTTAAAGCTGTCTGACATTAGCTATGCTGGTAATAGTGCTGCAATTTATGGTTGTGCATGTGTGTGTGAGTGTGTGTGTGTGTGTGTGTGTTGAGGGAGAATGAGGCAGTGAGTGAAAGGTTGGCTTTGACTCTCAGTTTCCCTGTAGATATAAAAGTGAGCCATAATGAGGCCCTGAGCAGCTGCACTGAGGAGACTGCAGACCTGCCAGGGGAGGATGATGACCTTGCAGACCACGAACACACACAAACTTGAAGCATCAATCTATTTGTCAGTGTAAAAGATCACCAGGAGTTGGCGTTTTTTGTTCCTGTTTATTTTATTATCATACTAAATGTAAAAAAAAAAGCCTTTTACCTTGGAAAAAAGTGCCAAAGTGCTGTGATGGATTTTGTTCTCAATGACCAGAATAATAGAAACACTACCTTTAAAAGTACTGTGACTGTGATATTTTCATTTAAACAGACTTGCAATCAGTCTTTTTTTTATCTTAAGCTTGTGTCGAGACTTTTAAAAGATGTTGATTCAACTTAGTGAGAACTTTTGAAGACCCAGTTTGTGATGGTTTTGTGGTTTTCGTTCACCATAACTCATGCTACCTGGTCTAGTGGGGGGAAAATAGCTTCCCAAAGGCACAATAAAAAGCTATACAGACTTTAGTTTTATTGTGAGGAAAGTAACAGATTGCAGGTTCAAAGTGTGTCTACGGTGACAAGACTCACCATATTGCAACAAATCTTTCTCTTACTCCTTTCTGGGCTGCAAGACTTAAAAAATTGGCTTGCTGTAAGGCTGAAGTCAGAAAAACAATAAGATAGAAGTTTGGTAATGAGAAAAAGTTCCACCGTTAACAATGAAAACTTTGTGTATGTTTCTGTTTGACATTTTATACCTCCGCTGTGCAAAGAAAATTTTACATTGTTTTTTTCTCCGGTACATTTTTTTTTTTTTTTTTTTTTTAAATTGATTTTCAAGTTGTTATATTGTGTTGCCCTTTTAACTACAAAAGTAAGTGGAGCTGGTTGTTTGGATTTTCCTCTCGGAGCTGCAAGGTTATAAATCTTGTTTAAATATTCTGGTGCTGGTTCCCGCATGGAATTTGTGCAGCTGCATCACAGTAATCATTACTCATTTTACTGTATGCAGTGTGTTGCTATTTTTTCCCCATCATGCTCCAGTGTCCTGACCTGATTTGATATTGCATCAGTGAGTCACAGTAATGTGGTCACTACCTTGATTGTACAGCATTATGGTGCCAGTAGCTTTTGGGGACCTTGATCATCCTGCTTACAATAATAAAAACTTGATTAACTTTTATTAATGATTGTGGTGCTGCTTTAAAACTACGGGCTGTAATAGATGGTTGGAAACAGGAAATGAACGACTCTTTACTGACGTTTTTATCTAGCTAGCTACATCACAAAATGCTGTATTTTTAGTAGCAGATATACATATATGTGCCATTTGATAAACTTCATTCACTTTATTATATGTATTGCCATATCAGCCAGTCATACGTGGTATCGTATAAATATAATAGTGATCAAATTAGCTTAAAGTCTTGTTAAGATTTAACTCTGGTACTTTTTGCAAGAAAAAATCCAAACACTTAAAGTAGGAAAAGCACTTTTTACATGCACAATCAGTTTCTGTGTATTCTTTATCAGCTGACACAGACTCAGCAGACTCTGGGCCTCACTAAGATGTCCATGCAGGAGCAAAAAGTTGCTCACGTTTGAAGGTTAGATACTCCTACATGAGAAGCATGCGACTATGCCACAAGCCAATGGCTACTAAACCTGTTACATGGCCTCGCATAAGCCTATCCATCCGTGACCTGTGAGAAGCCAGTTTAGACTAATCCCCACAACTGTAAAAAATGTTTTCTCATTCTTCATAAGAGGATTTAAATTACTTTACTCTTATAACTTGTGCTGTGGTTTGCCTGGGGTACACAGCAGTGTGCCTGGAGCAGTTCTGTTGTTAATTTGGTCCTAAAGCCTGATACATTGGGTGACTGCTGCCTATTTATATACAGTGTGCTCAAAATGTCCCTTCAGAAAAATACAAATGCACACACTGAAATGTATTTTATTGCAGCCTTTTTTTTTTTTATTGTTGCATAAGATGCTTTTAGTACATAAATACATGCGGCTGAGGTTAAACACAAACAGACACACACATTTTCACACAGGCGCAGACAGAAGGTGAAAACAGACACACATCATTATTATTATTTACAGTATGGCTATAGCTCATGCACATGCACACTCTCAGATTGAAACCAAAAGCCTGGAGGGCAAACATGAGATATTGCACATTAAAGTGCACACACACACACACACACACACACACACACACATGTTGTGGCACGCTTTGTGTTTTAGACCTCATCGCCCCCCACGGTTGCGTTAAGGTGCCCTGAGGCATTCCCAACGCAGACACACACTCAAACATGATTATCTCCATTTGATATCTGTGCTCGGGTCATACTGGGTTAGGTGACATCATGGAGTCATTACCAGCAATGCACACACACACACACACATATACACACACACTCACAAACAGCTATGTATAACCCAGGGGACGCCAACACATGGTCAACACTCAATCTGTCTGCACGACTCGCTGTGTTGCTTCGGTGCTGCATTGATTGTTGTGTGTTGGTGTGTGTGCATGCATATGTGGCCATTAACAGCGATGGCATACATTTTTAAAACTGCTTCTCGCCTCCAATATGAGTCCATAAAATCCAGAAGATGCATCAGGCCAGAAGCATCTAAAGCATCATTATGGCGGCTTTCAAATTATTATTTACTGTTAATGTTACATATGATGGAAAGCAATCATTTGGATCCACTTCAACATTCTGGCCCATCACACAGCAGGATTACATACACAATAAATTAGAATACAGGCTCTGCCCCACCCACTCGTGCTGTTTGGGTTTGGTCTCCTTCAAAGTCACAAGTTTAGCAGCCCGTCTGAGAAATATACCTTCATTTTTCTCATATTTTCTCAGTCTTCTACCATTTTTCCTTTATTGAGGAGGTTTATAAGATAGTTTCTTACATCTATTCATAAAGATATAAATGATATTGTTTATTTATTCCTTTTCAGAGTGATGCAGAAGGTCAGTTACATCATTAGGGAGACGGAACATGGAGAACAATTAGTCACCACTTCATCACAAAGCTATATTAAAATATTCACCTTTCTCCACTTTACCTGACTCGCATGACTTTGGGCTGTGAGGGGAAAATCAAAAACTCTATATAAAGATACAAAAGCTCTGCACAGAGGAGTCAGGGGCCAGGAGTTGATCTGTGAACCTTCATGCTGCGAAGTGACAGTGCCAACCACTGAGCCCTGTGGTGTCCTCAGACTAACATCTGTTCATATGAAGCTAAGTAGGGTCCGAGCTCACCGTACCAAGTATTTTGGCAGGGAATTTGGAGGTGTGACATTTTCCCCTGCTGCATCACACATGGATGGGTCTGAGAGATCGCACAACACCCAAATTAAATATAACTCCTGTCTGTTGCTATATAAAGGTTGCAATTATAGATGATCTTTTGACATTCCCTCTTTTGATGGTAGCACATTATTTTTTTAAATGCTAAAAATGCTAATCTGACTACCTACGTTTGACTTATTTTCCGACTGTTTTTGGGATGAAATGCTGAAAACATCCCAAATTTTGTCACATTTAGTGTTTGATTTGATGTAGCTTCATAATGCATGCAAGTAGCTAAGCAGTCCAACCAAAACAATGATAAAAACAGATCCTTTTTAATTAATATCACCCATAATGAAATAGCAACTGCCCACATCTCATTTTACTAATGATCTTTGGATGGAAACTTGCGTATATTCTGCCAGAAAATGTGTTGTTTTAACTCAGATGAGCTTGTTGGAAAGGAGACCATTTAGATCAATTTATGATTTGGGTTTTTGCGTGATTATCTAAATTTGCTGTGCTATTAGTTAAAAAAATAAAAATAAAAAAACACATCACTCTCTCTTTCCACAGCCCACACACACACGCACACACACTTTTTCCTCAATAGCTTCCCCATCAGGCCCTGCAGAGTTGCTCTTCAGTGGAGTGAGGCATCCTGAGTGTTGACTAATCAAAGGCCCTTTCACTGGGCAAAGACTGATGGCTTAATTAGGACTGCTAATGTTAATCACACTCAAATATTTATAAGGAGGAATTCTTTTGTTTAGCCTTGACCTTTCCCTGGAGCTCATTAACATGGTTATTATCGCTGCTGGTGTTGTGCTGTTGCTCTTAAACATGGCTGCAACACTGGCCCCGGGGCCATTATTGATTTCCATGGAGCAGGCATGGTGCTGTGTTAACGCTTTGTGCGAATGACATTGGCTTATCAGCGTTTGGAGGAGTTTAACCCTGGAGGTGTTTGTGTGTCTGAGTGTGCACACGTGTGTGTGTGTGTGTGTGTGTGTGTATGTTTGGGCAACACAAGGGGACGCTGGGTAATATGTCATCTATGTGGTGGGCTCATTGTGTTTAAGTGGAAGTGAAGGTAATAGAAGCAGGTCCATAAAAATGAGAGGATGTTTCCTGGCTTGTGTCGGCTCAGCTCAGCCCTTTGACTGAATGCTGGGATTGAAATGGAATTTACACACACACACACACACACACACACACACACACACGCACACACATGTTTTATGACTTGTATTGTTTTTGGCCAACACTCACAAAGAGGCCAGAGGCAAAAGGTTTTATTACTATAGGATGGACTGTATAGCACAGCTCTGGTAAAACTTGGGGTTAATTGTGGGTCACAGAGGATAACACCTTCTTCTTTCATCCAGAGGTGCACCAGAATAATCTGCACTGTCACGATCAGCACAGATACAACTCATTATTACTTGTGTTCAGCATCACCAATTGAATTTCTTCTGTTTAAAATGCCAGAACCTTATACTAATGACACGTGCTTCAGGGTAATAAACATCTTTTGCTCTGGGGAAAAATTATCGCGGTGTGGCGCCTTAATGAAAACCATTAATCAGTCATTGTAATTCTCTCTATTTAATATGTTCAGAGAGAGGGGTTCCTGCAAAGGCTTTCTTTTTTTTTTTTGGGATTCTTCTTAAATTACTTTTCACCAGCAGTGATACGCTGCCTAAGGTACTCCACTATTTCCAACCTAATTTTTTAATTTGGATTGGAATATTCTCTCGTGCACCGCTGATTATGACTGCATTATTCTGCAGTAATGTGTTTCAATAATTTACTGCAAAATTTTGCAAAGTTTTTGGTAAACATTTATGTAGTTTGGCATTGACTGTAGTGTTTTAAATATTTAAGAATTTCTGAATTAAAAAAAGGGTACAATTGTGTGTTATGCTCAGAGTTACAAATATAATAAATAAAAATAAATATAATTGTTAATGTGCAAAATTATGTAGAATAAGTTTAATCTTATCACATATTTGTGCTTAGATTGGTTCTGAAAAAAAAACATATCATCTCATTATTTTATTTTCCTGAGCTGCTCCATCTGTTTCTCTTCTTGCTCCCCTTGGTTCACTGATGTTTTACGGCTGAGCTATCCACTGTATATATTAGCTTCCCTCTCTTCCCACGGGAATAAATATGCAGTTGCAACATATGTGCAAAGCCACACACAAACTTTAAGGATAGTCTGCTGTAGTTTCACTTTGCAAGAATGCACTTTTAACCCGTACAATTTACTAGATTTTTCTTGCACAAAACTTTTAAAAAGTGTAAATGCAAGTAGCAGCTAAACCACATCGCAAAATTTTTCCTGCCACAGTTAATGGTGTCACAATGAGCACATTTTTTGTCTCTGCAGGTAGGTGTCAAAAAAGGTGCAGCCGTGTTACTGTAAAATACAAGGAGATGTTGACATCACAGTGCAGGGTTTGCAATTGTGAGGCCACAAGAAACACATTTTCCTGCCTGTGACTGTGTGAGAAAAAAAGACAGATTCAACATCAAATCTCATCCCACTGAATAAACAAGGCTTAGGATTTGTGCATTTGTTTGTTTGTGCATGTCAGAGAGTCATAATTGGTAAATACACTTGAAGGTTGGTTATGTGCAAGTGTGTGTGTGTGTGTGTGTGACTGAGAGAAACAGAAATGTGAATAAAAACGTGGCTGAATTGAATAACTGTGCTACCTGATTGAAAGCAGCCACTCTGTCTGGCAGCTTTGTAATCACCAAATGCTGTTTGGGAAGTGACCGTAAGCACTTCAAACCGCCGACGTGTTTCACAATCAGACCAATGAATAAAAGATTTGAATTTTAAGTGCCTGCATTTGTAATTTAAAATAAGTGGGGATGTGGGACAGTGGCATAAAGCCAAAAAGGAGCAAATAGAGTTTGTGGTGACTCCCGCCGCCCCTCCTCGCACTTTATACCACTTGTGGAGGCGGAATTGAAAGCTGCCGTCAATGTGTGTGTGTGTGTGTGTGTGTGTGTGTGTGTGTGTGTGGTTACACTGTCTCTGTCGTTAAGAGTGAGAAAGGGGGAGCAGGTGCAGAAGTATTTTTTCAATCTCAAGTTGTCTTTTTTGATGTTTTAGTCATTGCTGCATAGGCCTGGGACAGCTTTTTTATTTTGGTTTCTTTTTCAGTCCAGCACGCTCCGGCAGGATTTCTGAGCACAACTGCTTGATCCTGGAGAGAATCTGATTTGTTTCCTGCAGAGAAAATAACACACATGTTACCCTTTAAGGTTTTTGTTATTCTAAAGGAATTCAAATATAGTTCCTTTGCTGTTTAATGAGCCACATTTTTGAAAATGTTAGCCGGATACATTGACTTTGCAGTGCTTAATGCTGTGAACCAAGTGCATGTATTGCATTTAGCTTATCTTCTCTCTGTGAGTTAAAACTCCTCACCATCTTAGCCAGTTCACTCTCTTGCTCCCTCAGTGCAGCTGTTTGTGACTTGGCAGAAATATCCAGAGTTTATAGCGTTTGGTGAAATAAAACTCTGTTTCTAAGCCACCATCGTCTCAGAGAGTGTCTTACAGGGCGTCACCTTTTAATTCAATTTTGGAAATCCTCTTTCTTTTCCCTTTTTTTTATGTTGCTCATAAAATTCCTGTCAGCTAAATGAGCCATGTGAGCTGAACTCTGCTCTCGTAGCCTGACCGAACCTGGCCTGTTTCTGTATAACAGCTTTACACAACGCGCTGTCATAACGGCTTTAAGAGCAAAAAAGAAACATCCTCGGGGCTGAAAGTGGATAAACACATTACAGTTCTTGCTCAGTTTATCTTATTAACATTTATGTCCATTCCCATAGCAAATGATACAAAACCAGATGCAGGAATGTCACTTCGTAACAGCAGTGATATACTACATTGTCTATAGATCAAGTTATACTGGTTTTATGTAACTGATTTAATTCTCTACACAGTTTTTTTTTAAAATATGGGCCAGAAAGAGAAACAAATGATAATATAGTTTGTGCTGTTTGTAGTGTATGAGAAGGCAGTGTAGTTACATGTATACATATGCACTGTGAGCACTTTCAAATAATTTTACATATGAATTTTTTTAATACAAACTACCTGCATACATTTGCACCTTTGCATCGCATCCCACCTGTTGCAGCAGACTTCATGACTTTGCACTGAGGTTTGTTTGTGGAGAATTTAAGCAACCAACTACAGACGTTTCAATGGCTGGTTGCATTCATTTTTAGACTCTGTGCATTAAAGTTGGCAGATTTTAGGCCAAAAATAAGCAAAATCTCTATTTCTCTATCAGGATTATATTTTTGGAGGCTCTTGAACACATCCTAATGTTGTGAAAATATTTTTTATGAGAGACTGAAAGGAAACAAAAGATTGAGAAAACAGATAAAACAATGAAAGACACAGGATTTTTTTGTAGCTTGTGGCCGTGTCTCTATCACAGCCTGCTTGTGTGTGCAGTCGGCCATGTGCCTCAAGTGTTCTTTGGATGCACACTGACCTGCAGGTGAATGCTCATTACACACAGACAAACAGTGTAATAGACCCCACAAGATGTGAATGCAGCTGGGCTTAAATACTATTATCTCCTTATTTATCCTTTTTTTCATGAGCAATTGAGTGTGTAGCCAGCAGCTGGACAGGTGTTAAGTGCGATACCTCTTCACCCCTAATAACCACAGCGGGGGATAAACACATACATGTGGACACACACAGAGAGACACACACCCATCCCAGCCCAGATGTCTTCCACCAGCAGTGTCACTGTTTTTACTCAGCGTGCTGTGAATGCAACACAGAGACTGACATGTGGTGTTTTTTCACCTTTTTTTCTCTCTTTCTGAACTCTTTTTTTCCCTGTAATTCAAAATTATTAGCTCTATTATGAAACTTGAGAGGAAATAAGGACTGAGACACAGAGACAGTGAGGTAGCAAGTACAGGAAAGATGCTAGGTTTGATCACAGGCCAGCAGGGGTCCATATGGTAACAGAAGCAGGCGGATTAAACGCTATACGATCTCTTGCTAACCTAAATCCCACTTCTCTTGTCTCCCATTTTGTTCTTTCATTTCCTTTCTACCTTTAACCACTAATCTCTCTTCTTTCTTTTATCATGTCCGTGTGGGCCAGATTAGCATTTCCTCTAGCACTAACCACCTGTGAAAGTACATGAAGGTAAAGCAGAGTTAGATTTTATAGCTTTAACATTGGAGGGGCTTATGCTGTGTAAAGACTGTATGTGTGTGTGTGGCTGCAGTTTCATATGGAGGGAGGCACTGAGGAGGCTGTTTCTGCCTCACTGAAGCTCTGCAACTGAGGCTGCTGCTACACAGACATTCTAGGTCATATGTGTGCATGTGTATGCATCTCTTTTATGTGTGTAAAAAGATTTACACTCAGTACTGGGAGGGTTTTTTTCTCAGATTCCAGATATGGTTAAAGTTAGGCAACAAAAATGCTTGTTTTAATATATATTGATTGCAATCAGACATACTGCAGGTATATCACTTCCACCCTCTGCAGTAACTCTAACATTGGTATCAAAGTTAGGGAGTATAAGGTGTAGAATTGATCAGTGTTAACATACTTTAGGGTTGTTTAAAGGTATATTATTAAAAGTATTAGGCTTAATTGTAATTTCCCCATTAAAAAAATACTGGAATTGAATAAAGTTTGATCAAGGGCAGCAAAGAACGGCCCTCTGAAGACTAGTTTTTGGATTATTTAAATTATATTTAGTCATACTCTAGATAGTTCTGTAATTTCGTGTAATTTCTGTTGTATATTTTGTGGTTAAACATCTGAGTAATAGTTCAACATTTTGTGAAATATCCGAATCTGCTTTCTCATCTTCCAGGAGCAAGATGAAAAGACTGATTCCAATCTCATATCTGTGCAGTAAACATGAAGCTGCAGCAAGTAAGCCAAGTTCAAAGACTGAAAACACAGTGAAACAGCCAGACTGGCTCTTTCCAAAGGTAACTAAAATGTGCCTAGAAGCATCTCTGAGGCTCACCAATCAACGTGTTGTATCTAATTTGCTCAATGCTTCCAAAAGCAGAGGTATAAATCGACAAACTGTGGTTTCAGGGAGCCAGACTGTGTTTTTTTTGCAAGAGGTTGTAACTTCCTGAAGACTGCAGCCTGAGTAGGAAATAGTCAGTTATTAGTGTTTGGTGGCAGACGCAGATGTTTGAATTGTTACGTTTGCAGCAGGTTATCATGCAGTTTAAGTGCCAAGACTTTGTTTTTGCCTTTTTTTGTGCATCTCTGCATAAAAACTAAACTGGTGTGGGTCTGAACGGTCCTGTGCAGCAGGTTCAATATCTTAGCTGGTGACACGGAGGAGTGTGAAAGGAAAGAGAGGATGAAGCAGGAGAGGAAGAGAGAGATGAGAGAGATTAGAGATTGATTATCGATTGCTGTGGAGTTGTCAGGAGGTTGAGGAAAGATGGAGAAGTGCAGCCTATTTTCCTTTTGTTTGTGTTTTTTTTCCGCCACACACTCTTTCATCGACTGAGAGGGAGATTGGTGGAGAAAGAGGGCCGCGTTAAACATTCATGTAATTTCTCCTTCATTTACCCTTCTCGTTTTACTGTCTCCAGTATAGTTAAGATTGTTATTTTCTCAGTTTTTTTTTTAGAAAAACTGAATTAAAAACGAAGGTTAGACAAAAAGAATCAACGCAAGGCAGTAAGGAGGAAAGAAAAACGGATAAAAGAAAGGTAAAAACAAACACAGGCACATAAACAGTATTTATTTCATAACTAAACAGAGTAAATCAGTATGAAGAAAAGACGCTCCAGTTTCCAATTCGCAAATCAAACAAGCGCTCATTAAAACCCTCGTTGTTCCCCAGTCGTCGCTCAAATCGCTTCCACAAATTCCATTTCATGGAAACACACACATTTCACACAAAGATAGTAACCAAACATAATCCCAAGCTTCATTTCCATCCAAATAACATAAATCCAAGGGGCTCTTATCAACCATCACAGTGAATGGAGTTCACAGATTTCTCCGTCTGTCAGCGTATGTCAGTGTGAGAAGGTGTGTGTGTGTGTGTGTGTGTGTGTGCTTTTCTACATGCATGCATATGTCAATAAAAGCCCTAAACTCTATTACTCCATTAGGAGACAGTGCCGTGTAGCATGCAGTGACTAAATCAACAGCCTCACACATCTGCTTTAAACACTGCACAGTCAATAAGCCATTTCCAGTAAAGGGTGAGAGTGTGTATTCTTGTGTGTGTGTGTGTGTGTGTGTGAGAGAGAGAGAGAGAGATTGTGTGTGTTTGTGTCATTCTGAACGATGGGTGTTCCTATTCTTTGGTTGAATTTGTCCCTTTTTCCCAAGGCCTGTCTCCTTGGGCAATGGAGAACATAAATCCATGTCAGCCTTTGTAAGTTGTGTGTATGTGTGTGTGTGTGTGTGTGTGTGTGCGCGCGTGTATAATTGTGTATATGTACTTTAGGGTGTGTGGGAGAATGTGAAGGAAAGGCAAAAAAATCAGTCATGGTTTTTGAAACTGATTTGGATGTGCATGTCTCTTATACACACTCGCTCTCATACACATACTCTCACACAACCACACACACACACACACACACACATACACACTGACTGACTGACTGGCATGTCGAGTGCAGACTACAGCACAGAGTCCAGCTCTCCTTATTCTACTGCAGAAGGACTACACACTTAATGAGTTGTCATGGGACTTGAGGCTGTTTAACACACACTCAGAGAAGTACACACACACACACACACACACACACACATTTTTGCACTCCTATACTAGTGAGGACTCTCAGTAACATAAATTCTCTCTTGCTTTAAATCATAACCTCATTCATTCCAGCTGCATGCCGGAGCCCAGCCCTTCTCTTGACTTCATTTTAACCTTCACACCACAGTCTTGACCCTCAAACAGTCCTTGTAAACTTACAATAGGCAGTTTCTGCTACTAAAGGTGTCTCAATCAAAACAATGAAAACAAAAGACATAATGTGATAATATCATGAAGCAGCGTGGGATCATGAATTTGTTTATTTGACTGATAAACAGCCACCATTGCAGATGAAAATCAGATAAAAAACTTTTACTCACATCTGTCGACTTCCTTCCCCATTACATGACTGGTGTTACTATGGAGGTTAGGGATGGGTAACAGAGTAAAATGCATAGCTACCTTAAGTAAAATGAAAGATTTCTCTGGTTTTAGACATTGTTAGGGATAATTTGGGATATTTGAGGTATAAAACTCAACAAAATATGTGACAATGTAACACGTTTTTAAGACATCTTAATGTGGGATTTAAGATGTGAAGCGAAAAGACAGACTGTCCCCACATTTGAAAAAAAAAAATCAGATATCTGACATTAAACTAAATTCAATCCATTACGATTTAATCATAAAATTTGAATCCAGTTGGCATTTCTGACCAGAATTCTGATCAAACTGCTGTCAAAACAGGCTGCATATGAAGAACTCTGCTTCAGACCGGTGTGTCAGTGAGTCATGCTATGTGCTCTTAAGCTAATGCACAGAATCTTACCAACTCCAGCTGTGCTGCTTAAAAGGTTAGCTTGACCTTTGACGGGAAAAGCCAAATATCCTACAAAATAAAGAATAAAAACCGATCTGAGTGAGCTGTTTCTTTCTCTTTTAAATAATAAAAAAGCTTTGCTGACATCAGTGTTGCTCCCTTTAGCTTGAAGGATGGTGTTTCAGCCTTAAACTCACTTAACTTAAACTCTTCCAATTGACCAACTTGGTTCGTCAGAGCAAAAGAAAATTGGATAATTGGAGGTGCATTTCAGGGATTAAATTATCCTAAAAGAATGTAGAGTAAGATTCTTACTCTTTCACATGGACACACAAGTAGCCTGATATATCTTTATTGTAAGGATGGGCAGCGTTTCAGGGGTAGCAGAGGAAAAACAGCAGTTAAAGGAGCAATATCCTCAGTGTGTGAAACTGTCCCCTAAATGTCACCTTGTGAAAATGCTGCACAGCCCCTGGCTTACAGGCATGGCTGTATGCTGACACACACACACACATATATATATATACACACACACAGACAAAGAGAGAGAGAGAGAAAGAGCTGTATAGAGGTAAGATAATACAGGAAAACTTGGAAGAGCACACAAATCACCGGCTCCCTGCTCCCTGCTCATCAATGCTTTAAAGGTTTTTTTGCACATTTTTTTGTTTTATCTTGTTGCACAAATACACAGCTACACACTTTCTGAATGACTCGCTCTGCCTGTCAAACACACACAAAAATCGATATGTCCCAGAACTTGGTTGGAGTAAATGAAAACCACAGTTCATGTTGACAGCAAATCCCTCACAGCCGTGTTTTGATTTGGTGTAAATTGATACAAAGTTAACACAAGCATCAAAAAAGTTCTCTCAGATATTACAAATATTCTGTCGAAGCAATGATGCTCAAGTTACTGCTCGTTAAGTACCGCCAACCTGTAGACAGGAATATATGGATCCCAGCTTTGGCACTCTGTAAATATATGTACAATATGTGTGAGGAAGAAAGTGAGGATGAAAATGGCAATGATCACTCACACCATCTCTCCTCTTTCAATCAATAACCCTGTGATTCTAATAGACATTGATTGCATCTGAATCCCAGATCCCAAGTCACAAATGTGATTATAAAATGGCCAGTCTTGACACTTTATTGAAAACAATGAGGCTGGAAAGAGAAGCGGGAGGAGGGAGGGAGTGGGAGTGACTGGCTTGAAAAGATGGATTAATCTTCTGCTTGTCAGCTTGCTGAAGTCTTCTCCTCCATCCACCTCTTCTTTTGTGTGCATGTGTGTGTGTGTTTATGCGGGAGGAAATGTGCGTGATGTTTGCGAGATGTCAGGACTGGTGCGTGTACCGCAGAGTGTTTAACTTTTGAAATAGCAACAATATTGATGAGTACGCTGTATTTCCATTGCAGCAGGGCTGCAGTGAGAGAGGCTTATGAAGCTTATCTCAGCTACTCTATCGAGGGCCAGCAGGGGCTGCAATGAAGGCAAAGATGGACCTATCGATCTCTACATATCTGTCTCAAATATACTCTCGAATCAAGCCCAATTTGTATGGTGTATGTCAGGAATCCGTTTTACTGTTATCTGAAATATAACAGAGCAATAAATTGGACTAAAGTGAAATCATGTTTATGCTTGAAGCCCAATCACAACCCTTTTTTCCAGGAAGTTAAGTTTGTAAGCTTCTAATTTATCATCCCTAATATGCTCTGTTGAGGATTAAAATCCCTTCCTGGACTTTTTTCATAGGCAAAGCTTTTATAAAAATGAATGAGGTGTTATTTATGTACCACACATGATGCATGAGGAGGTGTTAGGGGTATATAGATGCCAGAGGCCAAGTTCACATCCTGATCCCCATCTACAGTTAGGTTTTAGTCAACCCAGGTGCTGCAAGTGCCAAAACATGCTCTTAAAAAGCTTGATAATGCTGCATTTGGAGCAGATATTGTATTCCAAGATCTCATGCTTTGGCATCGTCAGAGAACATTTTACTGATACCGAATATCAACATTTTGTGACTTGCCAAATATGTTAATTACAGCAACAACATTTTCTCATTATGTTGAGACAAAAAATGTAATTGGGGCGGAATTACAGTTCCTCCAAAAATGTATTTGTTGTGCTAATTAGCAGTGCATTAACATATTTTTGAGGAGATGGATTGGCACATGCAAGAGTACAGCAGTTTGACTTATAGATGAAAGATCAGCATTTTGTGTTCTTTTTCTGTCTGATTATAAACTGTAATTACTGGCTAAACCTACTGCTGTGTTTGTGGTTATTACTGATGTGAACATTTCTTTTACAACATAAAAAATTTAAATAATTTAGAGAAAGTCCTTGCGTTGATTTAGCCAAACTTTTTTTGGGTGAGTCATGCCACTCAAAAGCCCTCGTGGCATCATTTCTGGGCATTTATTTGGCACAACAAGGACCAGGCCACTATCTAAATGAAAATGGAGAGGGCCCTAACTCAATTTTCAATAGTTGCCTTGACATAAAAAGCGCATGTTTTGAATCCAGAGTCAAATTAAATTAAAAAAAGCTTAAAAAGTTTGGTCGCTTTTCCTCAAAACAAAGTTTTTAAGGCCTTTTTTTTTTCCCACAAGTTTTACTTCAACTACATATGCACGAGGTGTCACCTCACCAACATCTTATGCAGCTCAGGCTGGAGTGCCAGCATGATTGGCTGGATATTTTTCCTGGTTCGGCTGTCGTGAAGCAGATAATTGCCTTTTGGAGAGAACAACCATCATCTCTGGCATTATGGACTTTTTATTCAAAATGCCTCAAGTGGTTTGTTTCCTCTCTTATAGTTTCTCTGCTTTTACTCCCTGACTTAAAAGATCTGTCACTCATTTTGGGAGTTTTAGCAAGTCACACTTTTTGCAATTTGCTGGTGTGGCTGACCTCCTGTTTTCGTTTGGATTGCATACTGTGTCTATATAAAAAAAAAACATCTCTGGAGCTGTAAGCTGGAAGTTTTATCGTAACACTTGTTGTCAATGTGTGTTGTTTTAACTTAAAACAACACTAAACTGAGAAACTTAACCCTCACATAATGGCTGACAGCTGGCTACTTACTTTGGGGTCTTTTAGGGTTTTTTGCTGTGTGAACTCAGCTCCAGCAAATGTTGTGTGTGGAGGTTCACTTTTTTACATTCCTGTGTAACACCAGTGGGTGGAGGGTTGATGGGTGCTCTGTGTTTACAAAATACAGTGGAAGAAAAGCAAACATTTAATGAAATTTGAATAAGAAACAGAGAGAATTTACCCCAGTTTGGGCACGCTAACAGGGGTAAAGTGCGTGTAAATGCTCAGAAAGTGTTACAGATGCAGATACATTGGTTAAACAACTTTTCCATGCATTTACCCTCCACAACAGGCATGCATTGCATTAAAAATCCTTTTTATGGGACTGTTTTTATTGGTACACTGATGACATTTCCACTGGGTACAGAGGATTTGCACGCATGTCCATGTGTTTGTATGCACGTCTCTTGTCTGTGTAGGTGTATCAAATATGGGCTTGATTTTTCACTGAATGTGGTGCCAGTATCATCAGATGGCCATGACTAAACTGCTGTGTGGTTTGGATGGTTCTGGCAGGTATTGTATACTAGTTTACATAATTCCTTCTGCAATGAAAGCTGTGATGAAGCTATTTTCTAACCTCTCATTTGTGACACAACCGTACACTGAAATATCAGGTTTACCTTGTACGCCTGCACATCTTCTCTACCTGCAAGTAAATTTGCTTTAAAAAAAAATCGAGTTATGTGTTTTTTTTGGAGCTGGAATCTAAAAGAAATGGCTTTGTAATGAAGGAGAGGCTCAGCTTTTGTGTCACAATATACCCATTTGCTCCCACTCTATTCACAGAGAGGCTGAACAGTTTGTACCTGCTGTAATGTTATTGTGGAGTGATCAGAATAGATTTTCCCCCCTGACCTTAATATAGACATGGAAGCATGAGAATATACATTAAACTGTTTTTGCATGTGTGCTTGGTTCTTTTTCTTTATTTTTTTAATTTCTTTATCATAAAAAACATCACAAGCAATGCAGAAAGGGATTATAAAGTAATACTATGACTACAGGACAAATGATTCAATGAAGGATTATCAAAGGCAGGTTGGATCCTGGACGTACGCACCAAATGGGATTTCTTCAGTGACTGTGACTGTATGTGCAAACAACAAACACTGCATCTTGGGCATCTATTGATTTTCTTTTTAATAAAGACGCTCTCCTGCATATTGTTTGACAAACAAGTAGAGATTTGTTGTCACGGTGCGTTTTTACTTTGTCCTCGCTCAGCTTTTGTAAATCAAAAAATGTGTTTTGTCTGCATAGTATGTTTGTGTTCATGTTATCCAGTAGTAACGGATTATAGCAATGTGATGTTTTGTATTCATTCATGTATCTGTGGCTTTGATGCAAATATTTTCAAATGTAGCAGCCGTGTAGTGTTTTGTTTACATGCTGGAGAATTCTCAGTTAGTTACTGAACAAAGTGCAGCCGTGCCTCTGTCAAAACCACCATGCAAAATGAATATGATATAGTCTGTCACTCACTGCTTATGGTAACACGTACGTTTCTGGCAGGGTGCAATGACACTGCGTGTTTGTGACATGTATTCATGCATGCATAATTACACCATTTACAGCTCTTCCGTCAGACTTGGGAGACAATGATCAATTTAAAATGTAAATGTGTTCCCTCTGTGTTCAATCAATTAACAGCTAAAATAACATTTGCGGGTAATTTAATGTTTTTTTTTTTTCTTCCTGTTCCTCCCTTCTCATCTTATTACCAATCATACATCATCATGTATGGGCTGAAATGCAATGGACATAATAAATTGCATGCATTTTATCTAGAATCAGTGAATGTTTGTGTGACATATATTCGATTTTTCAGCAACAGCAGGCGCAGTAGAGGGGTGGGATGGAGACTCAAGGATGGAGCAAATGTGGGAAGGGAGGATTAATCATTCAATTTCTCCATCCATGTGTTTCAAGCTGCAAACTAGCATGCATCTCGGTCTGTGATTTGATTGTGCTGCCATGTCCTTGAGAAACTTTCCTGTCTTTGAATATTCAACATAATGTATTCAGACACATGTCAGACTGATTTTAAGAGACATGTTTGTGTATGCAGAGCATAGTTAGCGCAGGAAGCTGTATCGGTGTTTTCAGAGATGGTTTACCGCAGGTCACAGGACCCTAAAATAAACTCATTACATGCACGAAAAACATCCTTAGAAATGCTCGCTCAGTTAAGACAAGAATATCAGGGCAGATAAATATCACATCACAAAAACATCCTTAGAGATGAACCTACAAATAGAGGCTATTATAGTTAGAGGAGGTGAACACACATAAATTTGGCCGATGGATGTATTTCAAAGGGGAAATGGAACGAAGAATAGTGCTAGTGTGTGATGTGGAACGGTGCCATTCGATATCGTGCTGAAAGCTCCTGGTCAAGTCGGTGAAAGATTCTGTCGATACATTATATTCCACAAACCGCAGTGAACCTCCAGAGCAAACAGTGTGTTTGTGTGTGTGTTTACATGTATGTGACAAAAAGAGAGAGCACAGAAGAGTGATATATAAGTGCCTTCACTCTGGACAGTCTACTTTTCCTTGTTAAAGAGACAAAGATGGCTTTAGAATTTAACTGGCAGCAAAAAAAGACTTAGGGGCTGTGACACACAACAAGCTAACAGCGGCGCCGCTGGACCATCACTGAGCATCTGTTCCTCCTTATTGTTTACCTTTACCTCTTGTCTCCTTTTTCCTCATGCATGCATCAGACCACCAGTTGACAATTCAAGCTAAATGCAGAGCACAGAAAATTATCACAGACCTGGTTCCACCACTTCCCCCCCCTTTTTTTTATCTTGATAGTATTTTGAGGGAATGAAAATTCTGTTTATTCAAATCTACACTGACATGAAATTGTAGCTTACTGTAGTTTGCTTTGTTTCCTCTGCAGTTTTCTTTTGATTGCAAATACAGGCTACTGACTAGTTATTTCTTGTTATGGAGACGCAAAACATTCATACATGCATATCCGCAATCAGATGGCCTCGAATTGAGGTCTATGCACTCAAACGACTGAAATATGAAGAATGATGCAGTGCACGACTACACAAGTGTTGTCAATATTCCTTGTTTTTTGTGTTCAATGTCAACATTTTATTTTTACATCCAATTCAAGGAGCAAGACCAGAAACTGTGTGCTTACTTTGAGCCGGATTCCATTTTATCATCTTATTTTCGGTTGTGCTTGCCATTTGCATGTTATATGCCCCTTGTTTCCAACCCCCTGACCATCTGCACCTCCCATCCCAGTGGAAGAGTTGAATTCTGGGGGGACAGAAAGAGGCACAGTGGGGGTGGTTGGGTCTGGATCTCCTTGGACCATGGCTTGGATCTCTGGAGAAACGGCTGGCAAACATTGACTCACCTGGCCCTAGAGTGTGTTGGTGCAGACACACAAACACACATACACACAGCTATATGGACAGACAGACAGGCAGCTGCTAGCCTGATGGGGAGGCTGATGGAGATGAAACACGGATGAATAAACAAACACAGGACATGATGGAATAAAAACCGAAACACACATTTACACAAAAAGCGGTAAGTCATCAATATGCAAACTAACTAATTATAGGACTGAGTGACATATTCAACACACCCGTCCTTCCACCCCTACGCACCCATCCATGCGCACACTCGCACACACACATACAAGATATACAGAAATGTCAGCTTCAATATAATTTACCTTCCAGTGGCTCGCAAAACCGACAGAAAATTGAAAACCTATTTACAATCCAAATCAATAGGATATCAGAGTGTCATTCATTGCGTCCATACAGCACATAAAACTTCATTAGCTCAGCGACACGCTAATAGATTTTCGCCGAAAATGAGATATCATGGATGAGACTGACATATCCAGTGTTTCAGTGTGATTTAAAACAGGAGGCAGCCGGCCTTTGAGAGGGTGAAGTGAACGGGCAGACAGTTTTATGAAGATGGACAGTAAATCCAGCATCACCATTGGCAGCTCAAAAATATTATTATCCTCAGGATAGAAATGACTTGTAAATTGACCATAAAGCGGATATATACACACTTTGTATGCGTGATTTAGCAGTCTGCTGCATTGAGGGATATACAGTGACAGATGTGTGATGAATGTCTATTATGTTGGTGATACAGTGTATTTGTAGTGTGTGTGTGTGTGTGTGTGTGTGTGTGTGAGTTGGGAGTTGCAGGGGAAAGGGGAAGACCCCTGGGAACAGTGGGGTGATTTCTGTATCCCCATAGACTTAAGATAAACCATGTACAGCTGTGTTTAAAGGGGCTCACTGAGTTAATTCAAAAAGGACACGGGGACACGACGCAGGCTTATGTTTAGCTGCACACAAGCACACATGCACAGTTTTTCGGCAAGATGAGGAGAGCTGCTGAAATAACATCGTGCCAGCTGGCAACAGGATCCACACAGACGCACAGATACACACACACACACACACACACCTCCCTCCAAACGCACTTGACTGCATTAAAAAGGAGGCTTCATCAAAGCTATTCATGTTGCCTCCATAAGTCATCATCTTATTTGCAAGACAAATGGGGTAGTCAGATTGGTCAGTGCATTTTAATAGAGAGCCGTACTCCAAGCTAGCATCCTCATCTCCTCCTCTGTCCTCACAGAGGCAGGCATCAACAAAGGAGAGCCAGATCTACTCAAATTTTCATATATCAAAATTCAAATTTATACTTTTACACATCTCTAACAGTAACCTGGCAGGTCCTGTTGCCATTTGTCACTATTTTTTCAGGTCAGTACAATTGACATGTTTTTTTATGTGCATTCTTGTTGGTAGAAATCCTGTCATGGGATAAAACCTCAATGTCTTTGCTTAAAGTGCTATAAATCTATACTAAGGTTTTAAAACCAGCCTCAGACACCAGGAATAACTAAAAGAACTGACTTTTAATTTCAACTTTTAAGATAAATTGGACAAAATGCTCACAAAACTGACTTGTGGGTGATTGTTTTGCCAACATCTACAGACCTTCCTTTAATCAACTCCACTGGTATTGGATGAGAATAAAAGATGGAAGGGAAACATTGTTAAAAAGAATTTCTAGAACAAACAAACATTTGTTACAGAATAATCTCAAAGAAACAAATAAAGGTGAAAAGCTTTTGAAATGTCTTTTGCTTTTTAGCTGCCAACAAATACACTGACTGATCTGCAGAGCACTCTTATGAGTCTTGAATGAACATAAAGTTTCCTTTATCTAAAGGATCGCTGGCATCTTTTTTACGGTCTTTGACAACAATCTACCTTCCCATATTTGTCCTAAATTCCAAGCCTGTCATGGAAGGAAGTGTTCTACTTATCTGGTCTTTAGATTTTTGACTGTAAAATTAAAAAAATGTATGTTTTTGAGCTTTCAAAACAGACCAGTATTGAATTTAATGTATGCTCATGCTGCGCACAGATAGGATGAGCGCCAATGATAAAACATAATTATCCTGAATCATTATCTTTTGGTGCATGCGTGTTTGATTTACTCAGGGACCAGTCACCTTAACCATTATTTCATAAGGTCATCCTGATCCTGACCCATCATGAAATGACTATTGTCACTGTAGATTGCAGCTCTATTGATTTGCTGTGCTTTGAAAGCTATCTGATATTGAGATCAACAGACTGTTGATTTAGCTCCACGCTTGTGCTGAATAATTAAATAAAGTCAATTGGTCTGTTGATATCTATGCATTTTCATCCCTCAATGAATCCAAGAGATACCCTCAGTGTCTGTCATGGGGAGTAAAGTATAATGAATGAACACAGATCTGACATTCTGAAATCAATGGCCTGTCAAAGAGAGAGATTTGAGCAAATAGCAACAACCCCCAAACACAGCTATTGTTTATTTATTTGTGAATTGATTTACAAGAGGTCAGTCTTCCTCAGAGGTGACCTTGGACTGTTGGACATGAAAAGATATTTCTCTATTTTCTTGTGTTTATTTATTTAAAAAGAAAAAAAACATATTCCATCTTCTTTGTAATCATTCTTGAACAGCTTCTAAGTGTTACCCTGTCAAGAAGAAGAATGCTCTTCCAGTCTCACCAGTAGGCCCATCTTTTAAAAAAATTATCTGATCTGGCTGGGCATATCAGACCCACGGAACTTAACTTTAAATTCTGTTAAAAAAAAAAAAAAAAAAAAGTTCTAAAGTTTCCAAGGATAGCAGCTATATCAAGCTGAATTTTAAGGGGATTGCATATACAAAGATGCACAAGACCTAATATCTCCCACTGAGGTCATTAAAAGCCATCACAGCTCCAATTAAGTGGAACAAGCAGATGCAGAATATGATACTGCATACAGTGTGGAATAAAGTTTTCTACATAATTAAAGACACCTAGGGGCAGAGTGAAACTTTCAAAGTTATATCTGCAGGCTCATTTATCCATTTTTATCAAGCCTGTTTGTGTAAAGTTTCCTTCCACATATCAATATTATTAAGCAATAGGCTGGCTAATTATATGTGGGCTACCTTTTATGTGATCGCATGTACTATAGTAGTCATTTTAAGTTCTGTGTTTATTCTGCAGTGGCTTTGAAAGGGAGCCTCAGTCACTGAGGCAAGTAAATGCAGGTGGGCCTATTAATTAAAGTCACGTGACTCCCAGGTGGCGTTAGTTAAAGCCCCGTAGCTTCCTCTTGGTTTGTTTATTTACTTTAACGCTACAACTGGAGTTTAAATTAGTTCTTAGGGTGTTTTTTTTAACAACGGAGTTTACTTTTTCGGACAAGACAGCTGTGGAAAATGTTGGCGGTAAGTAAAGCGTTAACATTTTTAGTGCTGTTTTTGGTTTTTGAAAGACCTGTGTTATCATTTACACCGCTACCTCAGCGCCATGTTGACACTTGCTAGCTTACGTGCAAACCGCATTGGCTGTACTAATGCCACTGTTTGGTGTTTACTTGTTGTTTTTCGCCTTTAAAATAGAAGTGTACATGTCACTTGCAGCCTCCTCTCAGGAGACTAGTCGCCATTCAGAATATATATGTCAACTATGTCTGCAACAGCCTCTTGTGCTTCATTTTTAATCTCATAATATGACGCTGTTGGGTCCATTGGTAATTAGCCTGATATTATCTGCATGAGAACTCACGTGTGTAGCCGAACAGTAATCTAGCATGACTTTCATGTGATGTTTACATAAGATTTGTATCGTTTCAGTTTTTTTAACGGCTATCATAAACCTTAGGTCAAAACCTTGGGGAAATGTTATTGGTTAATTGTGGTCATAAATGGTCACCGAGTGCCGCAGAGCCGGTGTGGCTCTTTTTTTTTTGCCTCAGTTTGTATTTGTCAGTGTCAGTTGGCTGTAAAGTTTCTTTGGCCTGTAGGTGGGGCTCTGATGCAGTGTTTCACAGCGAGCATACCCTCTGGAAGAGAGAGCAGTCAGAGAGGGAGGGAAAGAGGGACGAGAGGGACGAGAGGGACGAAGGGAGGGAGAGGATGCTGCAGCAGCCACGGATGCTTCCCCAAAGACCCCGCACCCCCCCTCACACGCCGTGCGCTCACTGCCTCTTTGAGCTTTAGGGATATAAGATGAACATTCAAGGGGCGCATGCTTATTTTTTTTTTAAATTTTTAATCTATTTGTTTTTATTGAGCCCGTTGCTAAATCCCCAAACCCTCTGTGATGTCACTGACTGCTTTAAATCCCAACAATTTAGGGCTAATTTGAAAGTTATCTCATGAGATTAAAAAATAAATGAAACCTTAACATTGAGTCAATATAGTGCGTGATATTTAGTGGACGTTTATAGATTTGTTTTGAATTGTCTTTATCTGGAGATAACGAGGAGGCTTAATAGCCTTTTTATGGAAAAAAGACATTATTCCTGTACCCCCATGCCGCTTATTTCGTTAAAGACGTGATTACATAATTAGGTCTTTTGGAATATTAATTGCTTAAAATGTATGGGGGGAGGATACACACTCTGAAGCATATTAAAAGATCATCAAAGAACAAAAATGCAGATTTTAATCCCCTATAACTGTGCAAGTATCGTAATTATGTTGCTGTGTTGCCTAATCTCTGTCTTTAAATGATCCTGCGATTAGATATTCAAATCCGATGATCTGATCATTTCACCCCAGTATTGTAGCGTATTTGTGTAAATTCCCCTTTGGCATTGCCAAATCCCATTCTCAACGGGATGGATGCATTACATAAACCTTGCATAAACCCCTGTTTTAACAAAGCATAAGCTCTATTCTGTTTCAAATCCTCTGTCATATTGTTGTTTTCTTAGGTGAAAAATATCCCAAAAGGGTGGATCCGTTAAATCCGGAAATCAACTTTTTAAATTCTTCTCAAAAGTGGTCTGCAAGATTGTTCGGAGACCCCGACACAATAGAGAAAAAAAATATCAAGCACTGGACACTAGTTCAATTGTTTCTCTTCAGTTGGCACTTTGTCCCTGTCTTCAACTAAATCAAATCATAAATGTGATTACGGTAATAAATGTTTTTTTTTGTTTATATTGCATGGTGCTCAGGGTGTTTTCCAGAGGCATGAAACCCAAACGTTGCCCCCTCCAGACCTGAGATGTTATTAAGAGGAAGTCAGGACCCTCTGTTTAAAAAAAAAAAACAAAACCCTAAAACACACAGTTGCTTTCTGTAACGGGCAGAGAGCCATATACCCAGTCCCTCCCGAGCCTCAAGATCCGCCGAGAAGCTGCAAACTCTGAGCGCATCTCTCTCACTCTCTCTCTCCGTCCCTCCCGCACTCCCTCTCTCTTCCTTTCGCACTCCGCTGCAGCACCCTCAGCACCTCAGTTGAGCAGGAGCACCGCACTGAGTCACATCTATACACACACGCTCTCTACACGCACACACACACATCCACGCACACACACGCACACAAGCACAGCCTCCTGCGGTATCCCATACGGCGCAGCGGCTTTTCCAACGGCATACCAAGTGCGTCCTCGCCGGGTGGGAGGTGCAGCTCCCGGGTCTCAGAGAGCTCAGAGCGGCGTATAGAGTCCTGCTGATCGGGGATGCTGCTGGAAGTCTGCTGCTATTTCTTTTTCCCATGCCGGAATCGCCTTCTATCTACAGCTCTACCGGGGATTTAAAGTGGACAAGCCGTTTGATCAGGATATAACATTATTCTAAGCATTTCTCATTTGGGGGGGACTCAAAGGAGTTGGGGATTGCTCTGGACGTGCCTCTTATCCGCAGTGTCGATGCGGCTGTGAAGTGATATCTGCATAGATTACAGGTAAGGAACGAGGCTTGTCATGTCGTTAGTTTCCACATCTAGGACTGCTTTTAGAGTGTCTTGGTGCCATTATAGCCAGTTTTGGGTGTGAGGTTGCCACTGCACCAGCCAGGTGACGGCGGCGTGTTGCACCTGTTCTAGCTGCGCCAAGCCCGCTCTGCGCACTCCGGCGATCGGGCGGGTTTCACTCCGAACCTGTCCATTCGGGCCGCACAACTAACCCTTGAGTGACACAAAAATGTGTCGAATGTCTCTCAACTTGGGACCCTATATTGACCAGATTCCCTACATTTGGCGCTTCATATCTCCCATACAGCCTCTTCATCTACTGTAAATCAGAGAGAGCTGCATGCCCAAATCGTCCCTGTTCCTTTCGCAGCGTTAAACTGTGCAGGTCAGAAACTGAAAGATTTGTCGAGGCTTCCGCGGCGGGTTTGAGCAGTTTCCTCGGGGACAAACCCCTGCGCATGGGACTGGCATTTAGAGGCGTGGAGACTCATGAACTGCAGTTGGGGTCTCAGCCATGGCTCGTCTCTAAATCATGAAACGGACAAAACTATGTGATATTCTGCCTCACGTTTTTATTTCCTGAATGCTCCACAGCTATGTTTCAGTGGCATGTTAGAATTTAGTTATGTGGATGGGGAAACATTGTGAATTTGAACGATGAACACAGCGTGGTTCTTTTGGAAAAGTTCTTTAATCCATGTAGCTTTGGAGCATGTTCTGCATCTGTAGGGATCGTAGTTGGAAAGAATTATGTAGCTTTAAACTATTGATGCGCGGAACGATGAGGGACCTTTTTAAACGGGTTATTTTGTCGTATCGGGGTTTCACAGTTGCTCAATCACCTTTACTAAGATTTTCTTACATTTCTGCACTGAAACATCTGGTAAGAGGCGCCAGTGTATATTTTAGAAACTTGCTATAGCCGCTCATTTATAATTTTTTGAGTTGCTGTGTAAACTGAGACATGCAATTCGTTGAAATCGCGAGCTACATGTCGCAAAATTAACCTTAACAGAAGCGTTTCTCCCGTGTGGCGTCCAGGATCGCTGGGAAACGCTAGTCTCCTCTCAGAGCTTTTGAACTTGACCGCAGGGCTTGAGTTTAGGGACACCCAAGTCAGAGAAAACACTGTACTGTAATGTCTCTGTAGGGACTTGGTCCCCCTGGTATGCAGCAGACTACTGAGTTTAATGTGACTTTATCTACAGTCTTGGTATTATTTTAGTATCATTCAGGGTCACATGCTGTTTGTATTTAAGGTTAAACTTGATCTTATTAAGAGAACTTTGAAAATTATCTGAAGCATTTTTGCTTTGATACATTAGTAAAGTGGACAAAAGAGCTAAATGTGTTTTTATTTATGTGTTTGTGCCTCTAAACTTTACTGTTTTACTGTCATTAAGGTCCTTGAGCGAGTTATTTTAAACCCACTTGCGGTGGTCTGTGAATGTTTCCAGGATATTTGACATACTGAGAGCAAATTTAATTGACTCACTCACTAAGCAAGGTTTTTTTATGGCACTTCTGAATTATGCTTAAACAAATTTATTGTCTTTCATTGCAGATGACTTAAAGGTATTTCGATAAACAGCATTCATGTTGATCACTGTCCTCTTGATCGCTCTGCACTTCTCCCTGTGCTGGAGTTGCGCCATATGTGGAATAAGCCAAGAGACGTGGTGATGAGCAATGATGAGTAATTTTTCCTTCAGGCTGAATGTTTAAGATGGTGTTACGGTCAATGCTGTCTCAAAACAATGCATTTGTTCTGTCTGCAGTACCTGACTTGGGTATCAAAACACTGCTGTTTGCCTGTATTCTAGTTGTGCAGCTGGTTAATCATCCCCTTTGGCACAGCGTGTGTTTTCCTCGTAGGCGCATACATTGTGCCAAAGGGGACAGGTCTGTGTGTCATTTCCTGGCGTCAGTATCATCCATACTTGAATGTGATGGTTTGTTGGTTCTTGAGCTGATTTCTGGACATTTAAGCAAAGGAAGTAACAGTGCAGGCTCTCCACAACCCACTGTAATGTGATGTAGGTCCCTGATTTCAACTTAACTCTCCAGCTTTTCTCACCTCCCTTTCCCCCACCCTGTCTTGCACTTCATGCACAGAAAGTAGCTGCTCCAGCCTATGCAAAATGCAGATCCTGAGTACAGCAGTCATGCTGAGTGCTCCGAGCCTCTCTGCCGGTTTTTTCCCTCCCTCCATCCACCTGCACTCCAGACTCAATGCATCAATTCAGTGTCGCCCCTCCAAACGCTAACTCTGTACTTAATGTACATAACTGTGATGTTATAAAGCTATCTTTGAGGCACTGTGATGACACATTTTGAATTGTGTGGGGTGTTTTTTTTTTTTTGTCTGACGTCCAAATGAAAGGATTACATACTTGTGTTTGGTGCACACTTAACAGAGTGTGGCTGAAGGGACGAGGCTGTATCCTGGAGAAACCATGAGGGGCAGTGTGGCTTCATAGGCTGGTGCAGTGGTAGATTGAGTTTATATGCTGGATTTTAGTTGACATTTTAGTTGACATTAATTTTGTTTTTGTTTCAATGGCACAGTAACATGAATTGTGATGTGTTTATCAAGATATTAATCAAAGATCCATTTCTTTATTAGCATTTATAACACATTTTACTGATGAAATTATGCATGCATCTTAACATAGAACAGTTTTTTTATTATTTACACACATTTAGATGTGTTTTGGTGTGGTGGGTTAAATTATTGTGATATTAGTTGATTTAATGCTTTGCTGTATGCTGAGAGAATCTGCATTGGCACCAAGTAACTGTGATGGCTCTATTGGTTGAACACCAGCTTAACAAAAAACATCATACTACTGGTTGATGTGAGATTTATTATTTGATGTTTAACTTTCTATTGTTTTTAATCAGGAGGTAAAGGATAGTAGCTGTTTCATGGGGTAATTTTTTTCCCCAGGCTGAGGTACCTCAGCTTGTCTGTGTTGGTGTGATGGCTGACAAGCTAGCTAGTCATTGTTCATGTGTTTCTTAACTCGTCCCTGAATGTTCAATTTCTGTACTTGTCCTCTTAGAAGTTTTTTATACTTGTGTGAGTTTGTGTGGGTGTTCTGCTGCTGTCAGTGTCTCAAGGAAAAGTCCCTGAGCAGTTTGATAATCCTATCTCATCTTTGTCTTGCCGTCTTGTCCTTTCACCAAATTCCAGCTCAGTTTTAAACTCTTAAATGCTGTAAGAGTATTTTGAACGACTGAGCCTCCCTCTCTTTTCCCTCTCCTGCTGTGTGCTGTCTGTCAAGGCCTGCCTATAGGAATTGGAGCAGCAGCCTTTATCGGCCTGTAAGCACCTCGCATTGACATACTACCCTCTGTCTGTCGGCCAATGTTACGGCTACAAGGATGGAGTTTGGACCTGCAGAGCACGGCCCTGTCAATATTATGGCTTGCTAATGGATAAACTCTTACTCCAACCTTGGCAGTAAAGACATTCATTACATTTTGGGGGCGGTACATTTCCATGAATAAGCTCCATAGAAAATCTTTGCAATGCGTTCGTGTCAAGGGGGAAACTATGAATGAGTATGAATGGGGGATCTTAGTAAGATTCTCCATAGTGATATAAATGCCTGGTAGCAGCATATGCAGGACTCAGCAAGAAGTGTGCTTGTGTGTCTGCGTGTGGGTGTGAATGATACATCTGTGACTGGCCTGGCAAGGCCCTATTCGAATACTCTGGTCACAGAGATGTATCGTCATGTCAGACTGAATGATGTGTCTGTGGATTGGACCTGAATGGCACTCTCTGTTTGTTCTCATTCTCTCTCTGTTGCTCTCTTCTCACTTGCTGTCTCTCTCTCTCTCTTTCTCTCTCTCTCACTCACTCACTCACTCACACACACTCTCATTCATACACATACACACACTTAAACCCCTCTGGGCTGTGACAGGACTACCAGACGCAGGCTAGTGTCCAATTAAATCCCCCCCCCCCCCCATGCTACTAAACACCACAGAGAGGATTGCAAATTGTATTTCCGCGTCACCAACTGTTCCTCCCACCAGAATCTGTCTTCCATATTTTAGGACAGTTAGACACATGATTATTTAACAATGGCTGTAATCAAATGTAGAGTGTGTTGGTTTGTCTGGAGATTTATCAGTTTATTACTGGAGGTTCATTTTTCATATTATTTCAGTTTTTCTACTTGCCACATGAAACCTTTTTGTCTTTGTTATCTTACTTGTAGGGTAAATCTTTAAGTATGCTTCAAACCTGGTGCGTGAGGCACATGCATGATTCAAAGTCTATTAGGATTCAGTTGACACTACATGAGAAAGATGGTATCTCTGACTGACAGCTTGATGATTTTGATCTAAATTCCAATTTGGGGGAAGGATTCTATGCTACATTAAGAGAGTAATTGCTTACAAGTATGTAATTAACCCTTTGGTAATGCACCGCAGAGCTGCATATTGATATTTGCCACAGCAATGACAGCAGAGATCTGAAGTGAGGATCTCTAAACAATAGGCGTTGTGAAGAAATCAATACCCGTCACATTGTCCAATTTACCGAAACCTTTGTTCTCCTCTGATTAGTTTACTCAGCATATGTGTGATGCTGACAGAGAAGATATACAGTATTTGTGTATGTGTGCACTCACCCTGCTGTTCAGAACTTCTTTTTACTTCCTGGTAGCCCGAGTCCTATTAAGCTGTCACGTGCCTTTATAATGGGGCCCAATACATGTACATGCTCCTATATCACAGTTGCACCAATTTTATTTTCTCCCTCCAGCATTCTCTCACGCTCCCTTTCATCTTTTCTCTCAATCCTTCTCTCTCTGACTGTTTCTGCCTGCAGCTCTCCTGTCCCATATCTTTCTGGCTCACTCTAAGCTGCCAAGCACATAACTTTATCTGTGTGTTTGTGCGTCCTGTCTGTTGTGACATTGGAATGACCTATGAGGCAGGCTATAAAGTGAGAAGGAGACATGGGATGTGGCTGTTTTAGATGGGAATCAGGGAGATGTGGAAAGGCACCAACATATCAGTGGGTTTGCCACACTGCTCCTTTTGATAAGACCATGTTAAGCATTTCTCCCAGGTCCCTATGAGTCATATGGAGCCGTGAGTCTGATATATAAACAGCTCTCTTTGATGCAGTGGCAGGTGACACGCTGTGCATATTGGGTTTTATGTTTGTGTGTGCCAAGCCGAGCATGACAAGCAGTAAATTAGTTTTGTTTCAGATGCATGAAATGATGAGAAAATTGCAGACGGTCTTAGGGCATTTTTCCCCCTCTCCCTCTCTCTCATTCGCTCCCGCACTGATGCCTTAAGTCCACGCAAGGATTAGGCCCCTAATTCTGTTTTCATCCTGTCTGTCGCAAAGAAGCATGGGCACGCATGCTTAAGTATGCATGCATGCATGCACACACGTTTTATTAATCCATATCAGACAATACCTCACAGCTCTAAATATTTATCATGTAACCTTTTACCAGCATTTGAGCTCTGTTTTTAATGGCATGTAATTTTTCTCACAGGGTTTGTATTCAGGCAGACACTCTCTGTAATGCATGGACTTTTTTCCTTATCAATTCAGTCTCTAACAGCTGGGATTTCTGTAAGTGAGACTGCAGGAAGGAACCATGTCTTGATAGTATTTTGCAAGCATGCACTTCAAATGTGCTGCACTGTAATATTATTATGACTGAGTCTCCAGCTCAAGCAGTAGAGCCTTGAGTGCTATCAAAATTTAATAGCAGTAGAGGGTAAATGTCAGTTTGTTGACAGTAGCATGTACACTCTTGACACTCCAACCTGTTCGCAAACTGCCTCAGCCTTATTGAATGTAGGAGCTCCGGAGTGACATTGATGAGTACTGAATTTCAGAAAAGTTAAACTTGTTTCAACTTGAACAGAGGAAAAGTGCTTATGGCGCTCGCTGACTTTTGCGAGCACTCACAACACCACCACTTAAAAAGTAACAAGAAAAGGACACCAGACTTACTTTAAGAGGCGTTTGTAGATGTACGCACAAAGCACGCATCTACTGAACTAAACTGTAAGTTTCTCTGTGAAAAACCTACATGACTAGTACTAAAGTTGCCATACAAAATGCCTGTACAATTTATGGACGTATCATTGCTGTTATCTAGAATATTTTATCCTTACTAAACTGTAATGCTCTTATGATTGACAAGACCTTTGAAAGATTGACCCTATGGAGAAGTGTTGACTGTGAATTATATTAAGACTGTGATGATTTCTGTGTTTGATTACTGTAATTTTACAGTATAATATTGTTTCTTAGCAGGAGGGATCGTCTGTTGGGATGACTAGAGGATTTAAGTTAATAATATGTCTTAACACTCTTGTGTTACCCCCACACACTCTGTTACACTTGTTTTTGTCCCCCAGCTCTCTCACTTCCTGTCTGACCGGAGTGTTGGTGGTGTCAGGGGGCATCAGTATGCAGTGTTACCACAGTAATTGTGCAACAGCGGGCACTGGGAGATCCCCTGCTGTGCCATAGCCAGAAGGCGTGGGATGGGGGGAAGAATCTGCTTTACTGTATTACCCTCTCTGCATCGCCCCCACCTTCTCCTGCCCCCCCTGCCCCCTCCCCTCAGGATATATCATAGTCTACTAGCATACTACTGGGGATGTTACAGAGAGATTTAACAAGGCTTACACTGGGTTTTTGTGTTATTTTTCTCTCTACGTGCTACTCCCTTTTGAGTTTGGGATTTTGCCTTTCTTGAGATTTTTTTTTTCTTCTGTTGATGGGATTTGGAATGGCTTGTGTCTGTGCAAATTCAGTGATTGACTCTTAGCCAGGGCCCAACTCTCGCCAAGAGCTGGGGAGAAATTTGTTGCTCTCCTGGAATAAAAACGTACTTAATTTTTTATTCTGGTTAAGCCTTGGACTTTCATCACTGACGGGTATTGATTTTTGATTGCTACGTGATTAAACTTGGAAGGAAAAAAGGGTGACTGCTCTGGGACGTGAAAGTTTTGCCACATATCCCCAGCAAAGCCTCTGTCTCCCCCAAAAACTGGTGAATCAGCAGGATATGTTTATTCACACATGATATCATCCCTCAACTCTGACACATATGTTTGACTTGTGTTTTACTCCCTCCCCTGTTGTGAGGATTCTTAGCAGGGAGAGTCATGTGAAATGAACACTGAGAGCTTTTTGCCTTCTCAAGCTGAAATTCCTGCTAGGCACAGGGAGGACCTATTAAATCTTTCCACTGAAGTGACACACACCATCCTTACCTGCCATCTATGCAACTAACAGTGTTCCTATGGCAACATGATTTGTCAACTGAGAACCTCTCAGCTGACAAGAAGAAGCTGTCCTTGCTGTTAGGCTTGCAGGGGAAATAGCAGGAGGCACTAAAGAGACGTGATGGGTTGATACTGTGATGGACTTTTGACCTTTCATATGACAGGAAGTGGACTCAGAAGATTTACTATTAACATTTTTATCTGCAGTGAGAGAAAGGCTCTAATACTTGTTGACATTCTCTGTGATGACCATGACTGTTAGATTGCCTGGATTTTGAGTTGCTCAACCACACTGCAAGGGTTCTTTATTTAAAAAACAATGACTGTGTTTGTGCTAATTCAGTGCTCATTCTACCCTGTGCAGCCTTTTTCTTTTTCTATCTCATTTCAGATTTCTTAGCAGAATGCACCACAGGGCTACAACCGCCAATTAGGTTAAAGATTGAAAAAAGTGATGAAGTGAAAAATGTCTGTCACAAGCTCCCAGAGTCTTCAAATTGCTTGTTTCGTCTGATGCCAAAGACAAACAATGATAAAGAGTATATATTACCACATAAAAGCAGCAGCCTATATTGCTAAAATTGCTACACTGAGATGCTGGACACTCTGGACATCTCAGTGTGGACAAAGTCTTTGCCATGTACGGACAAAGTCTTAGTCTTTGGCTGTTGTAACTGAGCGCCGCACTGAACGCAAATCTCCTTCTGCCACCTCCTACACAGAACACTGGGAGTTGCTGTGCACACCAGCACTACTCCAATCCCCAGAGGACAGACTAGAAAAATGAAAGGTGAGCCTTGTGTTGTTATATTGCATCCTGCTGCCAATAGCCACACGTTACTGTTCACAAGAAAAATCAAAGAAAAAATAGGGTGCATCCTCCTTTGATATTAAGTTTAACATTACTGCAGCTTTTTGAATTTTAATGGGAATCTTTCAGGATTGTTATGATTTTTGTAATTGTAAGTCTTGCACTGAGAAGCTACCACCTGATGATAACTGCGCATAAGACACACTCTGTTGTAAGAACACTTTTTTAGCTAATTATACGCAAAGCAGTAGTTATGTTTACACTTATAAATACATAGAAAAATCCTTTTGGTCCTGAAGAGACGTCCTGGGGAAGATCTCTTTCTGTCTCAGACACATTTTCTGTCACCCTAAGTATACTTGGACACCGTTAGTCTCAAGCCCTGCTCTCGTTTGGTCTACAGATGTACGACTGAGGAATCACAAGTTTTGACAGAGGTTTTCATCCTTCCCTTCACCCTCCCTTTTTTTCCTGTCCATCCGTTCTGCATTGTCATGGCAGTCCTTCCAGCTGAGCTTTGACATGGTTGTTCTGGGCCCAGCGGCAAATCTGGCAACCAGATAGTTGTGTGACGTGTGTGTATGTGTGTGTTTGTCCAAGTGTAAGTCAGTGTGTGTAAGAGTTTTTTCCATGTCTCTGGGAAAAGCAAAGCGATGAGGTAAAGCTTGCAGAAAATCAAAGTATAAAAACTGCCATGACCAACTGTAGAGAGACGAAAGCAGGGGAGGAGGAGAGGAGGGAAGAGAGAGGGGAGGGGTAAACTGCTGGATAACAATTTGCATCCTCTCACTTGCCACTCTGAACGATGGCTGGCTAGAAAGCTTGTCTGATGTGTTTACGCCATAGGCTGTGAGGGATGGAGTTAAAGGGAGAGGGGAAGTTTGAGGGGAGACAAACAGTGGGTCGGCAGGGAGGGGCTGTAGAAATGCATGTAATGAAGCGTAAACCTGCCTAAACTCAGTTTACCCCCCTCTCAGTTTGTGAAATGGCTCAAACACACATTTCCAGCTGATGTTCAAGGATGTTTTTTTAGTAAAGTCTGAGTTTACATTATAGTTTTGATGTCGAGCTGCCAGATGCATGATTTGCAAAGCAAATTAAATATATTTGTCATACTTAGAACTTATGACATTCACTGAGGTTTTATAAATTCATACTTTAAGGTGTTCTCAGACACACCTAGAATATTTGCACTTATAAGTGTCAAAAGCTTCACAAATAAAGGCCATTTTTCTTTGCTCTAGTTTACTGTCTGTATGACTGAAATGTCTCTGTTAAAATACCAAATGTTTTGTTGTCTCTTAACACTTGACATGTATTTTGAATACTGTCACAATGATGTGAAACCTAGAACTCAGTGTCTACATAACCTAATTTACATTGGCTTCTTAATAAATAAAAGGCTTACCACTGCAGAGCAAGTCTGCTTCAGTTCCAGTGACTGAGACTGCAACATGGAAATTCAGATTTCTGAATGCAAAGATACACTTGGCTCCAGTATCTCTGTGTATGGCAAACAAGTATGGATGCCTCTAATCAGTCAGACTCTTACAATCAATGTAATTACTCCTAAAATGAATGGATGGGGTATTATATTGTCAGTGCGCACTATTTTTAATTCTCCCAACACACACAAACACAACTCTATAATCATTCAGTAGTCTTGATGATATAAACACTTGCAAGTAGTTTACATAGACATTTTTCCCAGTTTTACAATCTGTCCTGTGTAACATGAACGTGGCATAAAGGTCTGTTCTTAACCTCTTTTTAGTCTTTGGCAGCCAAACAGCCGAGCCCTTCCTGACTGAGTTTTCTGCCTCCCCTCAGTTCTTGGTTAGTGATTACTTTTTAGATGCAAGCAAATCACAAACAAAAAATGGTTCAGTGGTGCAGTTGGCAACTTGATCTGTAACATAACTCCCTCATCTGCTGACAGCTCTAATTTGTCTTCATATGAAGTGGCTCTGTTGCAAGCCTAGGTTAGCCCACCTACCATATCTGACAACCAATGGCAGTAGCCATAGGACAAACCTATTTGCAACACTACTCAGGTTTCTGTTATGATGTCTGTACATTTGTACGTCTTGCAGCAAAAGTAGAAAACAAGTTATGCCATGTTTCTTTAGTGGGCACTATGATAAAAGCCCAGAAAGATCTTGTAGTAATGGGGATTTTTTGCCTGTGATGCTGTACACTGCCTGTGGTTTGTAATCTGTGTGTGCATGTGTGTAAGTGATGGAAAGTGTGAATGAGTCTTTAGCTTCTTCCAGAATGATGACAGAGTGGATTTATGAGACTGTGAATCATTTAATCATGGCCCTCGTCCCACTAGACCTCTCTTCCCTCCTTCTCTCAGATGCCTCTTTGTGCCCCAGGATATCACAGACCAAGTATGACGCTGACATTGGGCTTGTGGTACTGATTTATGACTGAATAGATGTTCCCCCCTCTGCATACAGTTACACTCCTACACATTTAATTATTTTTTAAATCATTTTTTCTGCCATAATCAAGACGAAATGACTCCAGCTGCACATGGTATTTAATGTTTATCACACAATGCTATGGTAGAGACCAAATCTACTGTTTAAAAGTGGAAGATACTCCTCACTTTAAAGACCTTTATCTTAATCTGGATTATACTTTCCACAGATTGTTTGAGAGACATGCAGTAATTCTCTCTAAGCACTGCAACATGTATTTCAGCGTGTACCTCTCTGTATATTGCTTTGATACAGCCTCAGTTCAAGGGCATCATCTACATTGATCTGCCACTTCCTATTTATCAGCTATTGAGTTCTGACCCTTCTCTTTTCAGTCAAGCACAGCATGGAGTGCAGGAAAAATCTGTAGATACGTGCAGACTGCAGACTCTAAATGTATTTTTATGTTTGAGTTAAATTCATTTTAATGGACATGTGTTTGCCATGCATCTACTGGAGCTACGTTGCGGTGCAGGTGAATCCGTAGTGATGCGTGTTTCCATTAACTGGCAAAAATTGTATTGCTGAAGGAGGAGCAACCATCATGGCAGAGCAGGCAACAGCAACTAGAAGCATAGTGAAGCCTACAGCATTTTAAGGACATCAACAGTGTTTGTGTAATTACTCTCATTGCCATAAGGGATTTCTAGCATCACGACAATACTGTTTAAGTAGTTTAGATAGATTTATACTTTCCTCATTAGACATTAAAGTGGAGAAGTGTTTTTGCACGAGTGGTTAAAGATAATGGATATGTGTGAAAATGTATATTATGAAGCAGCCAAGATATGATGTTATTGATTAACCACAATTGTTTCTCATGGTTATAAGATTAGTGTCACAAAACTCAAACTCAGCACTGTGTGAGAGCATGGGCCGTCATCTTTTTGTTGACTTGGTTTTTATTTTGACCTTTTATGAAAATGACACATCCATTTCTCCACTACTGCTCATTTGTTGTGCCAGCTGTTTCTTTTCTCTCCCTCAGTCTCTTCTCTTTCTCAGCCAGTAGTTATAATACAGCAACATTTGCTGAATGTGTTTAAAATGGGATATCTCAGCAGCAGGAAGGACACTTTTGACACATCCTGTCAAACTGCTCATTTTTCAGTTTCTAAGACCATTACTGCAGGGCTGCAAGTCTCTGCAGGTGTAGACATTCTGCCTTCACTAGCATGTCCCACATTCGCCATCTATCCCACATGGCCTCTGCGCAGGTAATTTAGCTGGATGAACATGTGAACAGGATGACAAAGTATGACAAAGAGACCCAGGAGAGTCAGAAGTAAGGTTATATTTTTCTTTCTAATTGAGGCCGTCGCAAAGTTAAGAGCAAGATGGAGTCAGAGAGGGACATGACAGATGAGAGATATGCTTGTATTGTATATATGACAGTGCATCAATGTCACTGCTAGACTACTATAACTGTGACCGAACTCTTGGTAGCTGCATCTGCTGGATGTGCACACCAGAGAATACAGTGAGCATCCATCAAATCAAATGCACTGTTCATTTTTCTGTTGAACTCAATGATGTGTTGATTCAACTTTGTGGTAATTTGTGCAGCTTTAGTTTGTGCTGTTGTTTTATTGGATGACAGTGAGTGAAAGCTCTTGTTTTTTTTCCCATCCTCTTCACTTATCAAGAGGATCAGCAAGCGTAAATTAAAAGACATGCACCGTTGGTTAACTTCAATGTGATTTTAGGTATGAACAATTTCTTTTTTTATGCTTTGACGAAGACTCAAAGTTTCTCTGTGAATTCATTGTATTTTTGTAAATGTTAAATCTAAATAGAAGTGATTTTTGTCTTAGTTCAAGGGATTAGTAGAGAGTTTACTTAATTTAGTAGGCAGTTAAAAAATAGAATGAACTGAACTACAGAAACCAAGGACATTACAGTTTAAAAGGGCACTAGAGGCCAGTCGACTGACCTCATTCCAGCTGTGTGTAGTGAACCAGGAGCTGAGATCTTTAAGACTCTTCCTCATCTCCACTATGGATTATAAGGGAAAGCTGTAATCCACGCGCTTCCAGCAAACCAAATCAACTGCTGCACTGATGAGGCTCACAGATGTGACATGGTGTCCTCTGCGGTGTGTGTATGTGTGTGTGTGTGTGTGTGTGTGTGATGGAATGGAATAAGACGGGATGGATTAATAGGACTGGTTTTGTCCAGTTGTTTATTCTTTGTCTTTTGTATTAAGCTCAAGGCAGCACACACGCACACACGCCTCCTCACACATCTGGTCACACACTTGCACACCTACATTCAGTGTGTATCTTCACAGACCGGCACTGACTTGAAAGCCACATTTGAGAAAAAAAGAGAAAGAGACAGAGTGAGGGATCAAAAAAAAATTAAAGCAGCAGTTTAACGTTTTATTGCAATCACTACAAAGCCTTCTTATTATCAAGCCTTCATGTCTCAGAAGTTAATCTGAGGTCAAGTCTGCTTTAGGTCCGCTCAGCGACAGGAAGAGAGGACGTCGGGAAAATGGTGGATACAGACAGGGCATGGAAATAAAGGATTTAGAGGGAGCAACAGATGGATATGTATAGATTATAGAAGTTAATAAAAACAAAACTTGAAATTTCCTCTATGGTCAGTGGTTGGTGATAAACAGCCTCATTTGTCATGAATAGACATCTGAATTGGGGCAAGTCTGATCCTGTTTTCAGTGATTCAGCCAGAAAACCTGATTTAGCCAATGGGTGTGTTCAGACGCAGTATTTTTGGCATGTGAAGATAATGTTATTTTCTTGTTTCTCCTGGCGCCACACAAGCTGTAACCAGTTAGAAATAAACACCATTCAGACACTGTTACCAATGTCTGAAAGTGAAATGAATGATTAGATATTTGTGGATGGTAATAAGAGCAAAGGGTATTTGGCAAAAATGTGTGTAGCAGAATTAATTCTAACATGGTAAACTACAAGAAAGGATGTTTTTCTTTTAAGTTTTCATAGGAATTACTCTTATTAGATGCCAAGTCAACGGCATGGTGACGACAGCTGTCTCGAAACATTGTGGAAGTACATACAGTTAAACATGAGAATAAACTGATGTTGTTGTTGGTCATCGGATGGTTCTGTGGGCTTCTTTTGTTCTCTGTGTGGCCACATGTAAATACAAACCATATGCATCTATTTTTCAGATTTTTTTTCCCATAATGCCAGTGGTTTTGATCTGAGGTTTTTTAAAACATTATGGTGACAATTTACATGTGCTTTCTCAAAGGCACCAGTAGTTTGTGTGGGCTTGTCTCAACCTGGACCACAGCTAACGAACTCTTCTGCAAGCTTCCCTCAGGCTCTGAGCTTTAGAGTGTGTGCATCCGCAGTGTGCATCCGCAGTGTGTATCCGCAGTGTGTATCTGCAGTGTGTATCTGCAGTGTGTATCTGCAGTGTGTGTGTGTGTGTGTGTGTGTGTGTGTGTGTGTGTGTGTGTGTTTGTGTGTATTTGTGTGTGTTTGTGTGGAGGGGGTTTCGTGTCTGCCAGTGTGTCTGAATGTCCTTCTTTGGAAATGTTTCAGAACTGTCATAACAGGAAACGCACAGGTGTAATTAATAACAATAATAACTGCTGAGTTGCATGTATGTGTTCTAGCTGCACGGACTTGTCTAACTGACAAGGATTACTGTAACACTTCAATGAAACAGTCGGCAATGCTGTAATTAATTACACCTATGTTTGTTCTGCAATGAATGACAAAATGTCAGATTTGAATATCTTGTTCTTTCTCTCTCACTTTGGACTCTTACCTTCACTTATTGAAGTGAAGTGAATGCTCTAAGGAGCATTTCATCCCTTAACCCAAACACTCTGAGTGTGCATTTGTTAGTATAATGGCATCCCAACATAAAACTGTACTCTGTAAATGCACAGTTCCGCCTTTCCCTTCTCCCTCCAGAGATTTTTCCCCACCTTACAATGACACTATGCATCTGCTCAGTAAACAGGGTGACAAGCCTGGTCTTTAATTGGCATTTGTTTTTTATATTCATTTGTAAGCTTTTAATGATCACTTGTCCGATTGCATAGTGAAGTTATTTTACCATTACCTTTTTGTACTTCTTTTTTGAGGGCCACCCCAAATATGGAAGGCTCTGAAATGGCAGGAAGCACCACAGTAAGACTTATGACAGTGCTTTACTTTCTTTCTTGAACATAACACCTCCTCCCCCTCTTTGCTGGTTTCCTCCATCCTTTGTCGGGAGGCTTCACCAACTCATTCACATAACCTCCTCCACTGTTATGGTTTGAGGCCTAAAGTTTGCTGTGTGCACAGTGACGTGTTATAATTCCTGATTTATTACTTGCTTCAATAGCACTGATATGCTTGGATATTAGTAAGCATGAGAGGCAGGGAAGATGGGAGAGGGACAGGAAAGAGTGAGGAAGAGTGAAGAACTAATACGAAAGAAGGATGTCACCTTCACTGAAAATCAAATCTTACCACAACTCAGCGAGCCTGACTGTATGAAGATAAAAACATTAGAGGTCACAGTGTGCCGATGCATGTGAGTAGATGCCTGCTTAGAAGAGCTTGTTGGATATATTTGCATTTGTGTATGTGTGTCTGTGTGGACAGTTGAGGCAATGAAAAAACTACATTGGCTAGTAATTATTAGATGACAAAAATGCTCATTAGGCAACCTTTAAACATGGTTAAAATGTATGTCCAACATATGTTCAGAGCAGAAAAACTTTAACTTAAAACACATCTGTGGCAATAATTTTTTTTTTTTATTACTTCAAGGATATCTTTTATACGTCTGGACTGCATATAAGATAACATATATGCTGATGATGATGTATCTATGACAAGCTAAAATTGACTTGTAGAACTGGTCATAAGGATGTAACAGTCAGACTCAACCTCAACTAGACGCAAGCATTTCCGCAATGTTTGTTGAGCAGCAGCACAGCCAAAGCCTGCCTTGAAGCTAACACACAGCAGAGCCATTTCTGTCTCTTTGACCAAAACACACGAGCATGCACATAAACACACAGAGCACACCACCCTGACGTGTCTTGTTTCAGTGTTTCTCATACTGCAGCAAAAACATCCACAGTCATTCCAGCTTCAAGCAAACTACAGGTCATAATTAATTACTTTGTCGAGAGAAAAACAGGATACTGGAAACCAAAGATGAGACCGAAAAAAAAAGGCAGGGGAGGAGAGGGAAGAAGGAGGGATTTTACTCATGAAATAACAAGAGCTGGATGGAGAAGAGGTACAGGGAAGTAGGAATGGATGGATGGAGAAAGAGAGGGAGGACGTGTTGGGACTAAAGATGGTGCCAGTCGGCAAGCGATGGAAGTGAGAGCTGATTTGTCTACACAGCCCTGCATTCCTGTCTGCCCGTTAGCGTGGGGAATAAGGGAATTGGGAGAGAGAGAGGGAGAGAGAAAGAGAGACAGAAATGGAAAAGGAGAGAAAGAGAGCTAGAGGCTTTGAATTTGTTCTATGAAAGCAGCTGTCAGACAGTGCCTAGCAACACCATTTAAGAAGGATTCTTGGCTGCATTTATAGTAATTACAGCAAAATATCTGCCTTTTGATTCCGAACGAGCTTCTGTGGCAAACATGGCTATAACTAGGGGGCAGTTAAGACGGATGATCGAGAGGATATCTTCTTTGTTAACACAAAATATACCATGTGTGCTTCTTGTTAAATATAGATTAAAGGGAAATATTAAAGCCCTGCTCCACTCTTCTAAGCCTCACATCTGAATTTTTAGGCTTTTTTGAAAACAGTCCATCTTAGAAAGCAATTGTTTATAGCATTACTTTTTAAAACGGTGACAACATCCAGTGTACAGCAGAGGTCATCAGCTTAACCTTCATTTATCCTCTATTTTTAAATTACGTCAGTGTGTTATTTTTATTTATACTGCAAATGAATAATGGCAAATGGAAGCCCTTTCAATCATAAAATTTCTTAGCAGCATTTCTGTGATTAGTCTCTAATGCTCACTGATGAGTTGCTCGTGTCTCTTTGTCGGGACTCGGTCATCCTAATTAAATCCAGAGCTTCATTAAGTTCACCCTGTAAATGGCCCTCTTCGCTCACTGCTGTGTAGTTTGTGTCAAGCAACGAGGCCCCTCCTATTCAGGAAGTATGGCGTACGGTCTAACCCAATCAGAGCGAGGCGCTGATGGCAGACCAGTGGGTTCTTTAACAGCCCTCCTAATGACATTAGAGCCTCTTGATCTGCACTGATGATAACACACTCCACCAATCTCAGCCTGCATCAGCACCAGCTACACAAAGGCCCAGCCCGAGCCAAGAGTGTGTTTGTGTGTGTTCAATGACCTTACTTTGAAACCAAGGACTGTTTGAGTGCTGTACTACCTCAAGGACTCTGTCATTCCCCACTCTCTTAGCAGTTTAGTAATGCTACTTGTGATTGTAACCAAAGACGCAGGATAGAGATTATTTTTTTTACAGAAAGTACTCTGTAGGGGCTCGACTCTGAGTGTATGTTTAGAAAAATGAGTGTGTTTGAACCCTATCCTACTAAGGAGGATTAGTAAGTCTCAGATGAGAAAGGGTGAAAGAGGAGGAGTGGCAAAAAATGAAAGAGATTGAGTGAGGAAAGGGGATGGGCAGATGTCAGCTATTTCTCTAAAATCCAGAAGGGGTTGTCCAGTTGAATCTTTGCCGAGACCCCTTCTTTGAAATCCTTTGACTCACTTTAGGAGAGCGAAAAGGAGGGACAGACAGACAGCAAGAAAATATGTGTGACACAGAAATTGAGCTAATGCTTGACACACTTACACTGGTTCAGTGATTCACTGTACTTGGCTATGCTTCTGTGATACATTATCTTTCCAGGACACGTAGCTTTTATGCATTTTTGCCCCTTTTTCTGCTGCTTACTCCTACTGTTGTCATAGGAGTCTGTGAAAAACCATGTTATTTTCCAATAATAATTAAGTACTAGCCACTTTTTACCCAGTAGTGATAAGGAAGGGGATTTGAACATTCTTCTGCCACCTAGCATCTACAGTTATTAAGTGTAGCAAACACTTTCCTCTCCTTTTATGACTGTGACATCGTTGTAGTTTTATGGCAGGAAGTTTCTGTTGAAAGGACTGACATATTATCATGGGCAAACATTCACACTACCCAACCCAGATCACTTCTACCCCTGCCATCCAACCCTAACCAACCAGTAGTTGAGCAGCAAAGATGCTGGTTTCTCTATTTGGTGAGCATGTCTCTTACAGTTTTAGTGGCTGGTGGTGTATGTCTGCATAAGGCAAACCCTGGGTATATTCAAGAAGATACTTAAAGAAACCTAGTCATGATTAGAACATAATTAAACACTGGTCTTCCTTGGTGCGGTCTGTTAATACAGCTGTTGTGCAGCTGCCATAAAATCCGACTATAAAATCTGTTTTGTATAAACTATGGTTTTCCTCAATGTTCGGGGATTCCCTTGAAAACTGTAGGTGCAGATCTGAAAACCAAACACTTTCTTTAATAATTAAACATGATGTATTATTGCAGAATGTTAGCGCTTGCCAACTCTCGGTTGATTGCCACATTTGTAATACATAATGTCAGAGTCTCAGAGTCAGTTTTCTGTCATTCATACGATATGTACCCAGTTGACAGTACAATCCTAAGGCTTTCTTTATAATATCAACAGCTCTATGGTGGATTAGACCTCCTAACCCCGATCTAGACAGGGTATCTGGTGACAGTAATCCATGCTGCTAATCCACGTCTTGATGTAACCAAGGACACCCTGCCTTCTCTCTCTCCATCCTCTCTGTCCTTTCTTCTTCTCTGCTACTGCTTTCCTGAGAGAGATGAGTGTGCCATCTGTTTTGCGTATCAGCAGGGGTTAGCTTAGCCTGATAGGCAATGTTAGACCTGATCACTCCATCATTATTTAAGTTTGTGCCTGTCTGACTGTTAACAGGTTTGTGATAGGGCTGCAGAATTATTCTTCATTTTGCGTCTTAATTTTCTCTTGCTGTGCTACATAATAATGACATTCAGTCACATTGATTTATTTGTTAATGCTTTCATTTCCCTGAAAAGCTGCCCCCAAAACCAAGAGTTTTAATTATTGTGTAGGAATGAAAACAATCATTAGTGGCTGCTACTTTTAGAAAGACCCACCAGAAAATATAAGTGAAGGAACAAGAGTGCTATCGCATAACTTCCTTTTTTCTCTTTTCTTTAAGTGATACAAATAAAATGATCATGATTACAAGAATAAGTAAAACTTATTTTAGCAAAAAAGTTTGCTGACCTATTAAATGCACATACATGGTCATATATAGTGTATATGCATGCTTGTCTAGCAATTTAAGATGTTTTCATATTTGTTCCATCTTAGCTTTCTTCATTGAATTAGTGCTTTTATGTGTCTGCATTCACATAGAGATTTTTTATTATTTTTTCATGTTATTTGTTTGAACCTCAAAAGAAATATAATTAGATAAATGTGGGAGAAAGAGTGTATCTTCCGGTTGTCTTAATGGTAGTAATAAGTCATGAGTCCTCCTCTGCTCCGTCCCCTGCAGCAGACTGTACCACTGTTCTTGTTTTTTGGGTTTCCTATTAGCTATAGTTCCTCCTAAGCCCCTTGCTTGGAAAGCAGAGGCCTGTGTTTTTTCCCCAGCCACCAGCAAACTGAAAAAGCCTCAGTTTACTTTGCTCTAGTTTAATTTGGTTTTTGCCAGTGTTGTTGTAGTGGGGGGGCATAATTTACTGTTGTTGGTGCCAGGGTGCAATGCCAGTTTGTGTGTGTTAAGGGGCATTCCTGCCCTGTAAGCTTGCTGTGTTTGTGTGTGTATTTTTACGCAAAAGTGTCAAGTTGGAGTGCGTGTCTCGCTGTGTTGTGGTCTGGATGTTTGTGTGTAGATTGGCGAGCCTTTGCCTGTGAGTGTGTGCATTTGTGATTGTGATTATGCTGGGTGAGTGCAGGGAGACTGTTTTGCTCCAGTCCCAGTGTGTGGCTGCGATACAGAGTGACGCTTACTCTTGTGATCAGTGCCAGAGCTCAGCAGGGAAGGGGGTGGGTGGAGGTTTGGGGTGGTGGTGGGTACATCCACTGATCTGGGACACAATCTCTGTCTGCTTGTTTTCTTTTTCTTCATCTGCCTCTGTGTCGCTGTCTTTCTCTCTGTCTTTTCTGTCTTCTCTGGCTCCCTCACTCACTTGTTTTTGCTCTCTGTTCAAACTCTCAGTCCCATGGTGAATCTCATACAACACTATCTACAACTACTACTACTACTACCGCTACAACTGCTACTACTCCTTACAACTCAAATCCCTCCACCAGATGTACCAAGGTCTCATCATCATTATCAACCCTAAAGACCCATGCTGTTATAGAGCAGACAATGCCATTTGCAGCAGTCCAAAACCACAAAAGGATCCTGGTCTCATTAAAAAAAAAAGTGAAAAAAAAACAGACAGTAAAAGTGAGTCAAGCTGCTTTTTATGGCTTACCTACCACTATAACCTCCTGTAATTGTGTTATTCTGAATTAATCATTCAAATCTTATATTTTAAGCCTAATGGATTTAAATTAAATTCAATGATGGGAGGGGTGTGATCTCTTCTTATAAAAATTAAGGTCTTTTTTCCAGCTACAACTATATTATGTCCTCTCATGCGTCCAGTAATCTTTCCCTTATCTCTCTATTTCAATCAAATGGACACAGCAGTAAGTGACCCCCCAGAGTTAGAGCAAGAAGTGCTTTATATAACTCCACAGTTTCTATGAACCTCACTGAACTTTCTTCCTTTTCACTTTGCATGGTTGGTTTTTAATAAACTTTACTTTTCTCCACATTCTGTTGTTTCGTCGTTCCTTAAATCTTTGTCAACATGGTGCATCTGTGCTGCATTCAAGTCTGTTTACCTGTTGTTAAGTCTTCTTAATAGTTGTCTGCATGTGAAAACAACTTTCAGTTATTCACCTCCTTTCACCTGGTGACAGATCACCTTAGATATGTGTGCAAAAAACGTGTTTTTTACTTTATGAATATAAAGGATTATGTGTAATTACCCTACTTCTTACTCACTCATAATCTCCTAATCCCATTTGACTCATAGTGTTTTTTATGAATGTGATAGTTATTTTTAAAATTTTTTTAACACTGTGAGAACTTAAGCTGTTTACCAAAGACTTTGACAGTTTCTTCATTTCCAAGTCATTTCAACAACACAAATGCCTCCCCCTCCATCAGAGTTTAAATAGCAGGAGATTATTTTGTTGAGGCGTGCTTTTTGTTGTGGCTCCTTCAATTGTCATGCCTGGCCTCGACGCTCCATTACACAATCTTTGCCAAAGAAAAAATGGCTCCTGACATATCCATAATAGCTTTGCCTAATACTGTTGTCCCTGAAATTAGCTTTGCAGCATCAAAATACTCTGTCAGAAACACTGCAATTTGTAGCAGTTGATCTTTGAACCCAAGCGGGTACATGTGTCTTTGAATGTGTGGGAGACAGGACTGGTTTCAGAGAGGGGAAACATTTTATCTGTCTGCTTACACGTTTCGGGGGTGTAGCTGCGAGGAGAGCCCTTCACCTGATGGAACTTAGATACATCCAGAGAGCTGATAAACCTCCTCTCATCTCCTCTCATCTCCTCTTCTCTAAAAACATGCTAAATGCCCTTAATTGGTGAAGTCACACATCAGTTCGTCTCCCTCTAAGGCTGCAGTTTTACAGTTTTTATGTGATTTCTCCTGGCTGGCTTTAAGGTATAAGACTGAGCCAATATTCAGGTTTGAGTCTCACAGGTGGAGACACACACACACCCACACAGAAACACATGCATACACACACACACACAAGGTGCTGTTTTTTGCCCAGAGATACAGGGATACTGGTTGTGTATGTTGGGGAAAGAGTGCGTTGATAATCATGAATTCATTAGCACTCTTTGATGTCTCTGGGGCTGTAAATGTGTGATTGTCTGTGTTTGTGAGTGTGTGTTTGATATTTGAGTAAATCTGGAAGCTAGCCCGGAGCAGCCAGATACACACACAGGTCACAGAAATTAAAGCCCCCTCTACCTTTTGCATCTGCTCCATTTTAAAAACAACATTCTGTCTCCATCAGTCAGAGCAGACATGAATATTTATTTTTATAAGACTACTTTATCAAGGTAATTAGATGTTTTTTTACTGCACATGATCTCAAAACATCATCACTTTCTGTCCTTTTCACCGACAGTATCACACCTTATTTTAATATGTATATTTAATGGCAGGCAAGGGAAGAGGCATGTACTAATGGCAGGCAACTGGATGAAGATAAACTTTGTGTTAGAATAATAAGTCCCTGTATGTGCGTGTGATGTATGAATCTTCATAACCAAAGCAGGCTTTAATTAATGGCGCTTGATGATCAGCAGGCAAAGGCAAACAGCAACTAAACGAGCTTGCGCCCCCCGTCAGCAGGGATAATTGCATTTTACCAACAGATCCATGTTGCTGACACACTGCCATTGCAGGGCACCACCAATGGGGGTGTCATTTCTTTAGTTTTCAGTATTTTGTGCTCACAGAACTTTCATTTAATTCTTTAGAGAGACTACTGGGAGCCTCTTTGTCCTTTTTTTGTTTTATTTTGGTTGTCAGCTGTGTTTAAGTGCTGTTGTGTTTGTCCCCATGAGGATAGGTGAATGCGAAGGTGGCATAACAGCCATTCCCTCTGTCTCTCACTATGTCTCGCGCTGTTCGTTTCACCCTCTTCATCACTGTTTCTTTGTCTATTAATAATAACTGCTGAATAAAGTTGTTTTGGAATTTCAGAGGAACACTTTGTTATGACCGTCCCTCCTGCTAGGTAAATATGAGGTGGGAGCTCCAGTGCTGTTCCCTGTGTAAAATTAATATGCGGGTCCCTTTTTATTTTCAGAACAACATTATGGGTTCACTGCCCTGTCATTTTCCCCTTAAGTAGCTGCAGCTCCTCTCTCTGAACTCCCTCTCTTGTACTTGCTTTCTCCTTAATAAGTGGACATAATATGCACATTCTTTCTAAGGCTCCCATTGAATTTAGATAAACACTTTATGCTGCATCTTTTTTTTGGCAGTTTAGTTTCCCACAAACATCTTTTATGGTGTGTCTGATTTGTATTTAATACAAGTTTATTTAATAGCATAATGTACTGTTATATTGTCCACAGTCTGTATTTCCCCGTCTCTTTTTTTAAATCTCCCGCCTTCATCATAGCTTTGGCAATGATTGCTCTCTGACTCCGACTCATCCGTGCAGAAACACACACATCTCAACACACATCACCTTTTCTATCTCTGTATCAGTTTTTTATCCCTCTCATCATCCTCTCTGGTCCTCTTATCATGCGTTGAGAGGCTGTTTGCTCTGTTCTTTCTCTCTCTCCCTCTCTCTCTGTCTGCTAGAAGATAGAGGGGAGATTGGTAAGATTGCAGTGAGGTTGCGTTTGACACTACCACAACTTGTGATTGCTTGGATATGAACCTTCGATGAGATCTGTGGCAGGATAGTGTCAGGTAGCATCAGCATTTATGGGTGCCAGCCCTTATTGCGATAAAAAGCTTCTAAAGAAAAAAGAGACTTAAGTTATTTTTATGGCTGAAATTATAATTGGAAAGTTATTCCACAATGAACAATGTAAAAATGAAGGAAATATTTTGAAAAAGTTCACTTTTTTTGCTATGCAATAGAATTATTGGAATTCCTTTTTTTTATTATTTTACATTGTTTATTTTTTGCTGTGAGCTAAAAACACAGCCATGACATTGTTCAATAAAACTGTCTCCATTGCTGCTGGAGCTTTGAATTAAGTGTGACAGACACGCTCTTGCATTGCTTTGCTGTGAGTGACACTTCAAAGTTTTTTCCTGTCTTCACCCAGTAGCTCTCACACAACAGCATGCAGATTGTTATAAATCAAATTCGAAAAGTAAAAATGTTGGTACTACTCGTACTATTTTCACATATTGCGAGGTCATACTGTAGGGACTATATATAAAAGTCTTGATGGTACTCTGGATCCAGTTAAAGAAGTGTTCTAATGCTGAAAAAATGGTCTTAAAACATGACTAGCTACCTTTGTGTAGAAAAATGCATATATTTTTTTTAAAATTGGTGCTACACAATCATATTAAAAGAGAAAAGCGTTATGGTGCTCCATTTTGCTCAAAGGGTAAAAAACACCAGAACAATAAATGCTCTCATTGGTGGTTGACTTACTGTACTGTACTGGTTTGGGGTCAATTCTTTTGAGACTGGAAGCAATATTGCAGCCAGCTCACCACTGATGATATCATATTGCAGATAAACAGTACACTAAGATATGTTTTATAATGCATTATAGAGAAGAAATGAGCAATGCAGCCACAAAATCTTGGTTCATTGATAATTAGCACAGCCTCCTTTCAAAGTTTGATCTGTGCTTGGTGAGATGCACCTCTCTTAGTCCAAGAGAGAGACAAGGACATGAGCATGTGTAAATCTTATACCTGGTTATTACCCAGGTATTAGTACACCGTGCCTCATAATATCCTGCTTGCCACAGGAGAGCCCTAATGAGCAGGCTACACACACAGGGGAACACTATGTTTACAGGAAATGCTGTCATTTCCGCTTGATAATCTGTGCTGGTGTGTCTTATACTGTGTGCTGGAGTGCTTTGACATAAGAAAATAACAGTTCTCCCCACCAAATGCAATATTTTCATTAAATTGGATTGGTTTTAAGTGTGTGTGTGTTTGTGATTGCCTGTCTGCAATGGCTGTATGTGTAATGCTGAGTCTTTGCAAATGACCTAAGGACTATGGGGAAGCTTATTTCTGCAACCACTAGCATTTCCGCCCTAATTGTTCCTCTTCAACCCACAAACCTCTTGCTTTGTGTGTGTTTTGTGTGTGCTTGCGTGTGTGTGAGTGTAGGTACAGTATGTTAAAGAGAGAAAGAAGGTCCTTTTCTCTCTGCAAGCAGTGTCAGCAGGTGAGCTGCTCTATTGGGAGAAAAGAGAGAAATCGCCAAAGCATGCAAATTGCTACTCCAAGGGGAGAATCAATTAGGTGCATAGCGGCTGGAGCAGAGAGGCAAGGAGGGGCGGAGAGGGGCAGGGGTCCATGCAGAGAGATGGTGCAGAGCCATGCTGATCACCTCCTCTGAGACAATACATTACTTCTCCTCTTCTGTCCCCTTCTTCAATCCATGGACTGATCCTTTTGGCGAAAGCTCTCTCTGCACACTCCATTTTAAACCTCTACTCTGCCTCAGCCTCATTTCGTTTCTGTCCAGCCCATTTCTTTTCTAAGTATAGATTGTTTTTGAGTCTCAAGTGTGCGGCCTCTTCACCTGTTTTCCTCATTGTTCTTTTTAATGATGCTCTGTAATTGTCTGTGTCGGATAAAAAGTCGAACCCTGATCACATAAAATAGTCTGTAAATTTATAATGTAGATCTATCAGCCCATGAAAGTTGACTTGAATATAAAGTATATTTATCCAAAATTGTTTGAATTCATTATTCTGGTTTTCACTGGGTTTTGTCTCTTTCCTCTGTAGGTACATAATGTCCTCCATCTCAAGAGAGGCTTGATCCTGATTAGCTGACAGTACTGGACTGTGCCTCCTTTCCTCTCCTCACCACTCTCAGCCTCAGCACAGCCATGACGTTCCTCACCAGGACACGGACCTGCTTTTTTATTTGCTGCTTCCTGTCTAGTCTGGCGCTTCCTGTGACATTACAAACAGTGGTGCAAGCCCCACAAGCTCACAGTGCCGGCTCCCAGGTGATCACAGCATCCCTTCAGGAGGAGGAGTACGCGTCGTTCCGTGCTGAGAACCCCGAGTGGACATTCAACCATCTTGCGGTGGACTATCGTAATGGTAATGTTTATTTAGGGGCCGTAAATCGCATATACAAACTGTCTCCGGGCTTGGAGGTCCAAGTGTCTCATGAGACTGGCCCGGACGAAGACAACCGGAAGTGCTACCCACCACGTATCGTCCAGCCCTGCAGTGAGCCACTGACGCTCACCAACAATGTTAACAAGATGCTTCTGATGGACTATCGGGAGAACCGGCTGCTGGCATGTGGCAGCCTCTACCAGGGCATTTGCAAACTGCTCCGCCTAGATGACCTCTTCAAACTAGGAGAGCCCTTCCACAAGAAGGAGCACTACCTCTCTGGTGTAAATGAGAGTGGCTCTGTGTTTGGCGTCATCGTTTCATACGGTAACGCCTCTCCGGACATGCTGTTTGTAGCCACAGCAGTGGACGGCAAGCCCGAGTACTTCCCTACCATCTCTAGCCGCAAGTTGGCCAGAAACTCGGAGGAGGACGGCATGTTTGCCTATGTCTTCCATGATGAGTTTGTGGCCTCTATGATTAAGATCCCCTCAGACACCTTCACTGTTATCCCAGACTTTGACATATATTACATTTATGGCTTTGCCAGTGGGAACTTTGTCTACTTTCTGACTTTACAGCCTGAAATGGGGGGCGGACCGACCACTGGTTCCTCCTCTGCTGGGCGGGAACAGGTCTACACCTCCAAGATAGTCCGCCTTTGCAAGGCAGACACTGCCTTTAACTCCTATGTGGAGGTGCCTATTGGATGCATAAGTGGTAATGTAGAGTACCGGTTACTCGAAGCAGCCTACCTGTCCAAAGCTGGTGCTATCCTGGCCCGCTCACTAGATGTGGCACCGGATGACGATGTTCTGTTCGCTGTCTTCTCAAAAGGCCAAAAGAGGCGTCCGCGCCAGGCCTCACAGGACTCTGCATTGTGTGTCTTCTCTCTCCGGAAGATCAACGAGAAAATCAAGGAGAGGCTGCAGTCATGCTACAAGGGTGAGGGCACACTGGACCTGGCTTGGCTCAAAGTCAAAGATATTCCCTGCAGCAGTGCGGTGAGTACAAATAGAACGTACACACATACACACAGACGCATACACACACACACACACACACACACGTGCTATTTTGGTCTTTTTTTTTTTTGCATCAAACATGCTTGGCTAGCAAAAGCACACACATTATCCACTCTAACATGTAGTACTGTGCTCTAATCTACCAGAACAGCAGGTGTCCAGCAGTTCTTTTCAAAGCAGAATTATCAAACCCACCCAAAGGGGTATTTTATAAGACTGTATTAGCAAAAGCCAATCAGTAATGATTTCTTATTGTTTCTAACTGAGGGACACTACAGGTAAGTATCTCCGGAGGCAAATCAGTTGTGAAGGCTCTCCCACATGTTACTATAATGAGCTCGGGTGCACTGCGGGAGGCCTTCATGAGCGCTATGTTCTTGGGTGGGTTCATGCTCCATCACATTACGGTGAGATATTAACCATCCACTGCCTCTTTTAATCCGCTCACCATTCAAACAATGCAGCTGAATGCTCAGCCAAATTACCATAATTCCATTCTCCATAACAGCATTACAAATTCAGTGATTCAGTTCATTTGATTTCTCACTTTGTGCACATAAAAAACAAGGTTAAATTGGGTGTTTCGTGTTTAGACCGTCTTCACAAGCAGCCAAAGCTGTTTCATGTATTTTTTTCTTGTTGATCTCACATTATGTCATTAATAAAAGCTGCCAACCTCAGGAAATACAAAATGACCTTGATCTGAGTGCATTTGTTAGTTATCATGTTTCTCTACATACTACAGCAGGCATGATTAAATGAACAATGCACACTTGCCAATTCTGAGTTCAGAGAGGTGTAGAAAATGGGTTAAAACGATACTGCGTCTGTTCTACAGCATACAGCGAAAGGTTTATCAATGCAGTTTATTTCAGGAATTATTTACAACTGACTATGAAAACTGAGTATTTCTGTACTTTATGAAATAAAACAAAAACTCAGTGCATTCAACATTTCTAAAATTAGGGATAAGAGATACAGAGATGTATGATCATTGGAACCATGAGTAGTATATTGCTGGTACAGACCAGTCATCTGTATTATTCAGTAGCACTAAAAATATAAATTTGTACAGCCACAAATATTGGTAACAAGAACGTCATCACTTGTTCATGGCAGTAATTCAGAAGCATAAATTTGATCCCCTCACTGCAGCTCAGTCCATATTTTTCTGACCTTAGCCATGCGCTATCTCGCGACATTATGAAGTTGACCCTCTCTTGTGTTTGGTTCTGGAATCGCAGTGTTTATCTATTAATCCGTCTCTGGCATGGCACACGTTCCCGGGCGCCTTTGTCTGCTGCTTGAGGGCCTGATAAATCACGCCCGGGGTGGAGCTGTCAGCGGGGAAAGGAAGTGTGAGGGAGCACACAGGGGTTAGCGCTGAGGAATGATGCCATTTCAGCATGCGCCACAGTATCACCACCACCACCGCATAAATTAGACCCTGCCGAACAAGTGATGGTGGACTCTGCAGGAGATAGATGAGTCTGACACATTCACACACACGTGCCACCACACTTTTAAGTATGACTACTGCAGAGATGGAAAAGGTGGAGTTTGAAGGCAGAGAGAGGATTTTAATGAAGTAGAATATTAGCAATAAATAAGGTGTTACATAAACAGCTAACTAAGGGATTTCATGAAATGTACATCACATGATTCTGCTGTGTGCTGCTTTAGAGTGCAGCTGATGCTACAGCCATAAATAAGTCCATACATGAAAAACACACATGTAAATCAGACCCTATTGCTTGAGCGTTCATTTATTATTCAGTGTAAATATTATAGACCATATACTTATCCCATGAGTATTTTCACAGTCAGAACATGTTCGGATGCAGAGTTACAGGGAAATTCTCATCTCATGTGTCCGTGATGGATGGTTGTCTTTCTAATATCCTATGGCTTATTTTTTCATTTTCTCATTTTTTCAATATAAATCGTTGGCTTGTTAGTGTCTGATTAATTCCTTTGCTGCCTTAAATGATGCATGACTGGGGCGCTGTGTCTCAGATATCATCAGAAATGTATTTTAAACTCATCGCTCACATCTTCTCCACTGTGAGCTCCCCATGGGTGCAGAGATGTAGCATAGACACACACACAGCACACACACACACACACACACACACACACACTAGAACACACGCTCACACACTCTTTTTCTGAACATACCAAACAAGATTGCTCAGAAAACTCTGGAAGTCAGATTGCTTTTTTAAGTTCCTGCACTTATAAGACTCTCTAATTGAGGAATCACACAACCACATAAATTTCAAATAAGGGTCTTACTCGCTCTCTTACAAGTCTTACACTTCTGTTACACAGTCTTGCTTTTTTTCTCTCACTTCTCCCTGCAAGACGATATTAAAGACGCGATCAAAATTGGTTGTTTTTAAATCAAAGATTCCATTTAGACTGATAAGAATTTTATTGAAAAGTTACTGGGCAAAACTTTGAGGGCCATTTCTTCATGTAACTGAAGTTGAGTTCAAAAACAAATTTATAAAATGTCCAGTAAATCAGGGACTCTGGCCTGTTTTTGCAGCTCATTTGCATTTTTTTCTACATATTTCTTTCCACTTTGTAGCAGTACTTGAGGGATTTTCTGAACTTGCATCTTTATAAGAGGACCTCATTAATGGTTAATTACGATGGTCAGTGTCCATCTGGAGCAGGAAACCCAACATTTCTTTGGATGTGTCAGGGTTACATTCAGTATTTTTGGATGTGTTAAAAAATAATTGTCAAATATTTTTTTATTAGATGAAATCCTCTATTGGATAAGCAATGAAGTTATTCATAACTGTGATTAGTTTTTAGGCCCTGTGATCCTGTTGTTTTCAATGGAAAAATAATCAAATCATCAGAATGGGCATAAATAATTTTAGGGACACAAGTAAATTTGCATACATGAGTGGAGATGTGTTAACCCCTGCAACGGTTAAACCTGCGCCGCCTTTCACCATCTTTAGAGCATTTCAGTCAAAGTGAAAGAGAGAGAGAACGAGGGAAAAGTTGAGTAGAAAAAGTGTGCACAGAGAGTGACATGATAGGTGAGAGAGCAGTGGAGAGGATAGATGGGAAGAGCGGGAACGAGGGAGGGATGTGTCCTCTCTCCCCCAAATGGCCATGCTTGGCTGAGCCACATAATGCGTGCTCAACAGTATAAGTCTGCAAAGGGCCTGCATCCATAGATCATTGTGAAGTGGCATGTGACCTATAAAAAAAAAAAAGCTGCCTGCTCCCTACATGTTCACTGCGTCAGCAGAAAAAAAACAGAACAACAAAACAGCAGGATCGCAATAAATTCCCTCTCTTCCCTCTCATCCTTCATTCATTGCTCACTGCTCTTTTCTCCTTTTGCTGTCCTTCTCCTCATGTTCTCATAAAAATAGTTGCCACCATCTCATCCTCTCATACTGCCCCCACCCCCGAGTCTGTCTTTCTGGCCCCTTTATTTCCCCTCACATGCTTTCTATAAGCCCATAGCAAAGTGCTGTCTCTCACCCCGCAAAACATATATGAAAAAATAACAAGGTCGCCTGTAAGTCCCTGACAGACTATGGCCATCCCCTCATCCTTCCTGCTAATGATCATTAATTACATGTCATTAACTAACATGCCACGGGCTATTCTTCCACATTTGTCATGTGCTATCGACTTCACATTCTGAATTCACTCCAATTAATTGGATTATTCTACTCGGTCGCTGTTTCTTTGAGTCTCTTTCTTGATCTCTGTCACAGTCCTCCTAACACACGCACACACACACACACACACATGCTCAGCCCTCCCTCGTTTCATCCTTCACTTGAAAGGAACTCTTCCAGTATTACATTCTCTGTCTTCCTCTCCATGGTCATTTTTAATGTGATTGACTGTTTTTTTGTTTTGTCTATTTTCGCTCTGTGTTTGACCAACCTTTGAATGGCATTGTCCCCTTTGCTGACCATCTCCATCCCTCCTTCTCCTCCTCCTGATTGCGGAGCTTAATCAGTAGCTGGCTGCTGCTGCTGATGAGTCAGTCTAGGCCACATCCTCAGGAAGAGAAAGGCTAGTGTATTCATTAAAAACATCCAGACTACTCCCCCCCCCCCCACTTCACCCCTCTCCATCCACATATCCGCTATCCTGCTTGCTGACTGGCTCGCTAATTAAATCTCCATACATGATACCACTTGCTAAAGGTCAGAATCCATCACAATATCATTATTCTGTGATTAAACAAATGTCTCTCGCTTCCTTCACTAGACTCTGCTGGCTGGCCTCCACCTCAAAACACTGACTTAATTTGGTGCCTTAATTTTTTTCCTGTGTTGTTTTTGTCTTTTGTCTGGCTTTTACAAAACTCTTTTGTGTGCTCTGTGTATCTTTTCCCACTATTTAATTCTCTTCATCCCCAGTGAGCAGGACTGTGCAATATCTGAAAAGTAATTTTGCAATTTGCACTGAATTAAGGGTTAAATTTACCAGACTATTTCAAATGCAGTCCAAGACAACAAATCAGACCTTTATGATGCTTATTTTAATCGTAAAATTGTAAACTGTGTAACATTTAATAGACAGATTACTCATATACTGTAACAGATATGTGATACCTTTTGATTTTCCTGCAATCCAACACATCTCCTCCTTACTTGGTCCTGAAAAATGTCCAGCGAGCTTCTGCTGACAGTCTTTCTGACTTGTATTGCACTAAAATGGATATAACTAACTTTATCCAAGAAATCCTGAACTTTGTGAACTCAGTATTACATGCAGACTTGTTTTTCTGAATTTCTCTCACTTGAATAATTTCAGTTTTGGGTGAAAAATCAAAAAGTGATAGCTAGTTTTCATTCCAAGAAATAATAAAAGATTTTCTGCCTGTACAAAGTGAAGCATAGAACTTGGGGAAGGAAGTTATCTGACACATTTTCTCTTGAGTTCTATTTAAAGCTCTATTTTTCTTTTCTTTACCCAATCTCTGCATCTCTTAAACTTTCATTTGCCTCTGACGTTCTTCTACCTTCTTCCTCTGAATCTGCTTTAGTGTTGTCTCAGTTTATATCCACAATCTTCACGCTGTTCCGTTAGTTCCTCATTTGATTGTTTTTTCCTAACCAATATTTATTATTCCTCATAGCTGTTCAGCTAACGGTTGGCAGGTGCAAGAATCCACAAACACGATTTTACAAAATATCGCAGGCTTATCAAAGCTTGCCTCCTCAAACTAAAACCTGCCAACACAACATGCAAATAAATCAACTTTGTTTCAGGAACACCCCGAGATGAGTTTGTACAGCTTAGTATACTGATACACATGACAATATACACTAATTTCCTTCATTTTCCAGCTGTTTTGGTGTGAATGCGCACTAACTTGCGCTATCATTTCCATTTTGCATTCTTTAACTGCACTGATCTGCCAAGATTGATGGCTCATCTTCTCTAAAATGACATCACGGTTGAACGTTGAACCAGCCCTGTGTGTGTGTGTGTGCACCCATATATATATTCTTTCTCTTCAGTTCTAATCATTGTGACTGGTTTTCGAAACAGTCCCCAGGGCGCCATACAAAGGGGAAGTTAAATCTACTTGGTGACAGCTCTTGTACTCTGTATTCAAACTGAATTTTGAGGATGATTCAGGCAGAGTGCTGCAAAGAAAAAAAAAAAAAGAAAAGCTCTCTTTTGGAATGCCCTGCGGATGCCTTAACAGAACGACAACGAACGCTGAACCCGAGCCATCCGAAATAGATTCTTAGTGTCTCACCAAGACAATAAACTGCACATTTGATTTCGAGAAGTAGAATTCAATTTTTCAGATTAGCCTTTTTTTTGTAAAATGAATAATATATTTATCAGGGATACAGGAACCTTTTTCCTGTCTGTCATAAACATTTAGTTCTTTTTGTGTGGCATTACTCGATGCTACAATGTACATCCACATATTGGGATCTTTTGAAAGCCTCTATCCATCCCCACATTAACCTGCTCAACATTACTTACCCTCGAACTCATCTCTGTACACTCTTTGAATGTCTTCCTAGAAATGTTTTAGTGCTGCTTTGCCTCATGTTAATGTTTGTACTTGTGTATTCAGAAGTAATTGTGTGATTGAATGAACATTTAACCAACAGGCTTTGATGCTGAGGCTTGTCTGCTCCTTTTGGCGCTCTGCATCTCCCTCTTTCTTTTTTTGTTTCCTGAAATTGGCGTCTAAAATCAGAAGAGCCCTCCAATGGCTCTACTGGGTTTAAGTTGGACAGTTCCATAACACACAGTTTGTTTTTTTTAGAGGGAAATGGGAAAATGATTTACGGAGACAGGACACAAGTGGGAGAGTGCACTGCGCTCTCACTGTGAGTGTGTTTACTTCACGGTGTGTGCGTGTGATGGTGTGTTCTGTCACGCGTTGCTAGTGCGATGGAGGGCACCACGGATCAGTAGTCAGACAGACTACGTCTTGGCACAGTAGCCAGTGGTCCATCTGATACACATCACACACACACATAAACACACACTCTCTCACAGGCAAAAATCAAATGAGGAGTAAAGCCTCATTTAAACATGCAGACTCAAAGGTTTTATCTCAATAAAAATGAAACCAGATGTTATTTCTCAGCTTTCTACCAATGTAAGCAGATCACAGAGGATGTCAGAGACACTCATGTACAATTTTCATAATACACCCCAGTTGGTCTGTCACAGAAGTGGCTATTAGAAAGCTGTTCTATTAAGAACATCATAAGAATAACAATTATGACACTGTCTACTGAGTACCAGCAGAATATGAACTTTGAATTAAAAAAAACTTAATTTGTGTATTTATGAGCCTAATTGAAGTGTGTTGACATTTCCAACAATCACATAAAGCCAGTCCTGAATATAACACTCAGTAGCTTGTGTATTTTGTTTGCCTTGCTAAAACTAACACAGTTTAACACAACAGTCTTGCAAATTTTACCCTCATGAAATCATTGGTGAACATTGGTGAACACTCACTGCTTCTGCAGGAGTCATACAGCCAATGTTTTAGCGTAGCTAAATTGAATGTTGACATTATATCTTACAATGAATACTGCTAACCCACTTAGTCATGACATAATTCTCTAGTGCCGCCAATCATCTTGTCACTTAGCACAGTAGGGCTAGAAGAAATACTGGATATTTAAGTGGCTTATTATACTAAGAGTAGCTATGAGGATACATTTTTTTATTTTACTCCTCCGCTCTTTCTTTGTGTAAGACCAATAACTCAACAGTGAAACAAGCCAACCATAAACAAAATGTTGCATTAGAAGGTGTGACAATAAAAATCAAAGCAAAGAATCAGCACACCGACATGGAGCAGTGAAAGAAAGTCGAGTATGACATGGAGTATAATAAGTGCATTAAAAAGGAATAGCTAGAAGTGCAAAGAAATGGACTCTTCTGGGCCTCCAATGGTTGAGCAGCGACATGAAGCGAAATGTCTCTGTGGTTTAATGTGTATCATTAACTTTGTGAACTTGCAGCCAATAGAACAGGCCCTCACAACAGTGCAAGCCCAGATTAGGCCATACATCAGAGAGCGTTGGAGAGCGGATCTCTTTCAGTCCCCACTAATCGCATTGAGCAACTCTCCCTCTCTTTCGCGTGCGCTCACTGCCCCCTCTCTTTCTCTCCACTCTGTATCTGCTGATCCCTCTGCACAGTCCAGAAGAGAGCTCTCTTTGTGCTGGTGCTGGCAGGCAAACAGAAGCAGAGAGATGGATATGGCTGAGAGTGACCTGATTCTGCCTCAGTGCCTGGCCTCTGTCCAAATACAGAGACTCTGCTCTCCTGTCCCTCTGTCTTTAGGGAGGAACCCCCTGTCTTTCTCCTCTGTTGCTACGCTGCAGGACGCTGGCTGAAATACATACCAGACCTGAGCAAGAATTCAGTTTGTAGTTACAAGTCATTAGTGATTAATGGGTTGTTACTCCAATTCAGATAAGCTTTATTGGCATGAACGTTTAAGCTTCAGTATTGTCCAAGCTTTATTTCATATTATTGGTTCATTGCATTTTGTACAAGGAAAGTAAATTGATAAATACAAGATGTCAAACATAATTAAAACAGACAGACGCTCACAAATATCATCTCTTGTATACATTTATATTTATTTCGCCCTGAGAAGCTCAGGTATGCCCTTACTCTTTTATAGATGCAGTCATCAGCGGCTGTCTGCTAGCATCTGTTCCTTTGCTCCATCCATCCACCCTATGCACCACTCAAATTCCCGTGATATGCTCAATTGCTTACCCGATCGACTATTGATTAAGTATTCAAATACCAGTGTTATGATTGAAACTTCAAAATCTTCAGGATAGCCTTGCCATATAACCAAAAACTCATAAATGTGATCCCTGGAAGGTAAAAGACAAACATAGAAGGTGAAAATCATCCTTAGGGTCAACATTTAGTTTGTGTTTGCAAATGCACAGAAAACTTTGAAACTTTGAAAGCACTGGCCGTTGAAAATTTGGCAGGCAAGGATAATTTTTAAAACAAGCAAAAAAAGTTAACTTTCTGATTTTGAGAATGCATTAATGAGATGGGCTGGGAGACATAAAATGCAGACAAATATGATAGAAGCAGTGACAGTAGTGTCTTATTGACAGACAGTGTTAAAGGCTGCATTGATATTGTTTGGTATTCTGACTAGAGACGTCTTTGCCATCACAACTACAAATGTCATGTTTGGATGCCGTAATGAAAACGTGTCGGCTTCCTGAAAGGGCTGACAGACAGAAAGTATATTTCATTAGATTGCAGAATGCGGGACAGAGATGGCAGCGGTGATTGGCAACCAGTCGAAATAATACAGCATGTGTCAGTGGCAAGAGATAAAAAAAAAAAAACACATATGCACGCTTGTACACACATAAGAGCATCTTCTCATGATACATCCCCCCTTTACTTTTACACACAAACATATTGACAGAAAAAGACAAATAATAGGAGGTGATTTAATGATAAAAACCACTTTTACTTTTAACAAAAATAATCAATCTTGAAAGAAATGGATGCACCTTGACCATCTTCTGAGGCAGCAATCAATCACCAAGACCCCAAATACTACAAAGTACTCCATTATGCCTTTAAAAGACCCTGTTAACCTTTGAACCCATGGATGATGAGGCTTCTTTTATAACTGATGTTAACATGGAGGAGATGTTTCCTTCTGTCACGAAAACAAGGACTAATAAGGAGTGCATTGAAAAACAGTTTTGCTGTTGAGTGGAGAAAAGCTTTAGTAAGTGGACACCAGTGAAGATCTGCTTTGGCTTTTAGTACGTCAGTAAAGAAAGAGAATTGTGTTGATTATGAATTGTTGTCTCGGTGAGACAGGTAGAGTAACACTGCAAGCTGGAGTGATATTTGACTGCAATTTTACGATGTGACCCTGGGTCTCCTCCAGAGCACCATTAATCTACCAGTGAGCCACCGCACGACTCGTAGGACAGAGGGTGCATTCTTGACAACAGCTCATTCTCAGAAGGTCAGGGTAGGGGTGGGGGGCAAGGAGAGAGGGTATTGAATCGGAGGAAAAATTGTCCACTTCAATATGTTTTTGTTGTTCACCAGGATTTATCATTGTTTACCCCCCTTTGGCATCTCAGCCTTGTGTTGCTGTCTATCATCAGCTCCCTTTCGTCCTCAGCTCAACTCTCTAACATTGTGACACGATCTTGACCCAAATTCAGGTCATCTCTATCGATCATGCATGCCACTTCATATAACCCCACTATTATAGCCTAAAGCTCATTGTGGCCCGGGCCGGCCGCGTTCCATTTGTCTAATGAAAGCAGACCTCATATTTCCTCTGTGGCTCAGTCTGAGGCTTCTGGTGATGATGGCCTTTAGTGAAAGGTTGTGAGGAGACACTCGGTGCTTGCAAGATTGATCGAGAGACCAGGGGGTGCACTTTCAGGAGGGGAAAAAAAACCAACCAGAAAATAAGACATAAACCAAAAGACAACCCCCCCAGTGCATCCCCCATCTGACAGCTCAAACCACTCTTCCCAACCGTGGATGTGAAATGGTTCAATAGGCTCAGAGTTTTTAGTTGCATGTTAGAATATTTCTGTGTAAGGCCTTATAATTAGCTATTATGAACCAGTGCGTGTCCAATATTTCATGTTGGTATAAAACTGTTTATAATGTATGACAAGGGCTTCATCTGAAAATTGAAATCAGTTGGCAAGAAATTGATTTTCATCAAGTCATTACAGTTATATTTCATAATTCATAACCCCTATCTCACCTTACTGCTAATGTTTTCTGTGCTTTTTAAAAGAAAGGGCAGTTTCTACAGCCAAAGCATTTCTTCCCTCAGCGATCAACCACATTGCTAAGCTATTAATCAAAAGCATTGCCCGCTTCAGTCCTAAACCCAGTGTTTCAAATCCATCAATACACACAGAATAATGACCAATCTCCGGCACCATTATTCTCTTATCAAAACCCATAAGTCATTCTGCCCCCCTGTGACTGATATGGATATCCCCCCCCTGCAGAGCAAAACACATGCATGCAAAAACAAAATGTAGAGAAGCATAAAACACGAAACACCCACATCTGTATTTAATCACAAAATCACAGCAGCTCATCCACACAGAAAGCATAACAGATGAACCTCCATCTCGAGTTATATTACATCCTTCTGACTATAATACCTTTTTTAAATATGTATTGTGTTTTATATATATACATATACATGTACAGGCATACGGTATATTTAGATGCACTGCGGTGATTTGGCTCAGTGTGACAATGCAGCACTCCTTTTTTTTTTTCATTTCACCCGCTTCCCTTTGAATCATTTCACATTGAATATCTTGCTGCACTGGCACTTCTGCAGATGCTGTTGCATTGGGTGGACGGTGGGGAATTGTGCCTGACAGAGCAGCCTCTGGCGCTATTACAGAGCGGGCGCCTGACTGCAGTCTTCTTCCATCTTCATCTCGCTCGTACTTGTTTCCACATTTGCCATTTATTGCAGGTGGACCAGCAGAAGCAAAAAAAAAACATCCAACGCTCACACATTTTCTCTCACATACAGTTTTTTCCCTTGTTGACCCCCCTCCATCCATGTCCATCCCCTATAAAAATACACTCAAAATGTTGACTCAGATTTTCGTAAATCTTGAGCTCACCCTTTGCTGTTTATCAGGTCAGTGATGGGTTAATATCTGTAAAAGTGAGACAGATTTTCAATATACTAATCTCCTCCTCTTCATTGCAGCTCTTGACCATTGACGATGACTTCTGTGGCCTCGACATGAACGCGCCATTGGGTGTGTCTGAGATGGTGCGCGGCAAGCCTCTCTTCTCCGATGCTGTCGATAAAATGACCTCCGTCATTGCCTACGTCTATAAGAACCACTCACTGGTCTTTGTGGGCACAAAAAGCGGTCGAGTCAAGAAGGTAAGGAGCAAGAATATAGGAAGAAAGGTCAAAGTGATGTCTGAATTGATGAAGGCAGAGATTTGGTTTCTCTCTGTGAGAATGTGGAGTAAGGGCTGGGAATTGGGGACTGCTGGATTGGAGGAAGAGTAGTAGTAGTAGGGCAGATCGACTTTCAGGCAAATTAGCTGAGTCGGCTGTATTTGCAGGAGGAAGAGGTGTGTGTGCATGAAAGGGAGGATGAGTGAAAGGAGGAAGTGTGTGCACCTCACCGTGGAGAGAATTGGAGTGAGTGTGTGTGTGTTAGTTTTGAGGAAGGGGGGGTATCAGGAGAACCCCTGGGGGGGTTTTATTTCTAGAGTCAAGCCTATCTGGTATCTCTCAACATCCTCCTCATCCACTGCACCATATATCACACATACGCTTGTATACACCCAGTATCAAGAGTATCCACTGTACTTTTTCTTCTTCACTTTGGACTTGTAGAAAATCCGGAGCCCTGGGGGCAGATTGTAGCACACATCAGCATGTTGCAGAACTTGCTAGACAGCACAGATCAGCATGTTGCAGAATCGATTAGACAAAGTTTCTTATCTGTTTCTTGAGGCAAATTGAGGGATCAGAATAGGATGAAATACATCATTTATTAAGATAATAGCCGCATCACAGCGTGTCAGAATAAGAAACTTTATTGAATGAGTCACTTTTGATCTTTATATTTGAGCATTTATGACATTTCTGTTCATATTTCTTTTAGAAGAAAAAGGGAATTTAGATCATATTATTATTACATTATTAGCCATTTTCTGAAATAAGCTCTGATGGCTTTAAAGCTGTAAACCTGTGGGATTCTATTCGCAGCTGAGTGTGTCAACCATAGTGAGCATCTCTGACCATAACTGTCTCTCCTTTGAAAAACATGTCACATTCTGTGTGACAGCAAAGCCCTTGGCTAAACACGATTTGTCCCCTCAGAGTTAAACAGCACTGGATAAGCTGGGTTTTGGTGTGTTGTGGCTCCCACCTTTCAGACTTCGCTCATGCCCCTGTGCCCTCCCCCGTGTGGCAGCCCTTTTCTGGGCTAATGGGATGATGCACTGCTGCTAGGTGTGATAGAAGGGTGGTAGCTCCTGTGCTTTTACTCCAGCTTCCTCACACACACACACACACATATATATCATAAGGCCATGACTGAGACTAATGCCGGGGTGGCTAGGCATGGGAGCCTCACAGGCCTGGGGAAAACAGCATTACACAGAGAGGAGGAAAGAGAGAGGATAGAGTGAGTGAGGGAAGCCAAGGAAGGTTAAGCTGGAGGGAAGGGATTGGACAGAGATGGACTTAATTCTTGAAACGCATGTCATAAAGAGAGGAAGATTGGTTGTTTGTATGTAGTACTGTTGAAGAGAAAAGCATGAAAGACACGAATAAGATACGATTGAGGTAAGAAAAAGCTATCGATGTCAAAAGTTTCTTTTCTACCAAGACGGTGATGCTGCTCTTTACGTTTGTTTTTGTTGATTATGGGCCCCTGCCCGTGTTTGTTGTTTTTGCTCTGCACAGGATCATAGAGGTTGAGACAGCGGTTTTTCCAGTGGTAAGACATAACCACCACTTAGACGTTTCAAACAAGAGAAATATGGGATGATATTTAACACCTACTGCTTATATGCGTTGATGAGTGCCAGCTAGGAATGGGACATTTGGTGGCTTTGGGTTTTAAATACATTCCGAGTTGTTTTCAGGGTTTTCTAAACATTATTTTGGTTTCAGGATGTTGAAAACATATTTTCCCTGGTTATCTTGGTACTTTTCTTTTTTCTTTCTCTTGGCCTTTCTCCAGACATCTGTCTAAAAGACACACATTGGCACTTTGGAGAATTGTGTCTGCGGGATTTTGCAATTGTTCTCATTCAAACTCCACATGAATGAAGATCAGATTGTTCCGTATGGTATACTCAGGGCAAAAAACCCTCCAAAGACTCATACCATCTTTGACAAAAGGTGATCAATATCCTGTGTCAACTCGGGCGTACACACATGCACACACAGTCTCATTACAACCCCATCCTCCCCTCCCATGTACATACTTCCCCTCCCCTGTCGTTAACTGTATACCATTAGATGACATCACAGGCAATAAAAGACAACAACAAGACAATAAAAGGTCTGAGCTTCAGTCCACCTCCTTCATCAGTGACTTTATAACCCCTTCGCTAATGGATGTTGATTTATATACACTCCTCCACATTACTTGTTCCATCCTTCAACCCGCTCCTCCTCCTTTCTCTCACTTCTTCTCTCACTCGCACTATTTCACTCTTTCTGGTTTCCCGGTGTTATTTATGATCCTGTGACTAACACAGCGCTCTGAATAAATATAAGCATTACGTTAAAAGAGAGTGGATGAACTCTAATGCGACAGTGTTTGGTTTGAGCTACGTGTTAGTGTTTACAGGCTAATGTTTATGACATCATGAAGTTGAGCTGTACAGGAAGCTAAGTTAATTAAATTCACTCTGCTTGTGAATTGTTTTATGTAATGTGGGTAAGAGTAAAATTTTCCTGGTATAATGTGAGGCCTGCGAACCAGACGACACAGTTGGACCTCTATACTGATGAGAACCACGATTAACATAACCTCTTATATGATGTAATTTAAATATCCCAACTACATGCTTCACCTTAACTTAACCTAAATTATAGGTCATTAGGAGCTGTGGTACAATAGTTTATATAGTTACAGAGAGAAATTTTGGTGATTTGGCCCCTTTATGTTTAGGACCTTTATATAATGCAGGCCCATAAAAAGGGGACATGTTTTTCTGTAGTCAAGACACTGGTGGTGTTGATGGGATTATTCTTCTGGGAAAATGTGGAGATCATTGTGGTTGAGTGAAGAAAGGGAGAGAAAGAGAAGCATTTTTTTTCTTTGGAACTTTGACCATTTTTTTTTAAACAAAGTCTTCATTCTGCAACAGCTCTTTGAAGAAGTAAGCACCAGCCAAAATGTTCTCACTTTGCTCTCCAAGTCTACTAATTTTAAGTTTTGTCCACACAAAGATAAAAGCACAAGACCACACAAGCACACATACATAGCCCTTTTTTAAAAAAAATGTCTCTGATGCTGGCTGTGTTGTGTAATGTCCAGATTGACACAGTCCAGGCTGAATTTCATAACACCCTTGTGTCAGCATAAAACAGGAAGTGCTGTTGAATCAGTAGTATTCTGTATGTACCCACTGCTACAGCCATGCTGCCAAGGCTTAAAACCTCACATCACACAGAGTAACAGTATATGACCTGACGACCTCCATGCCTGTCCCTCACTCTGTATATCCATCTCACTTCTGCTCTTTTTCTTGAATTGATAGGATGTCTCTCCCTCTTTCTCATCTTATTTCTGGGCTTCCCCTCCCTATCTCCACCTCCATTTGCCCTCTTCTCATAATTTCCCTCTTCCTTTTCCCTTCATCTCTCTCCCTCCCTCCGTCTTTCTGTCCATGGCTGAGTGGAGTTGCTGTGAGAGCTCTTTGATGACTACCTCCTGCCATTGGAAGTGAATCGACCATATGGCTTCTGTCAGCCTGTCCGTCGGTCAGTTTGTGTGTGCATCGGTCTGTGGCTTTTAGGAGATGGAGATGTGATGGAGATAAAAGGCCGTGGCTGGGTAGGGTTTAAACCCATTTACTGCAGGTCAGTGCACAGCAGCAGGTCAAGGGGAAAGCCTCAAACCCCTGCAGGCTGTGGTTTAGTTCATGGTCATCTGGTCAGCCTACACATTAGCATGACAGGTACACATCTTTGCGGACACACAAGCATGATACCCACAGACTGCATACGATTGCATGTATCAAGAGCATACATGCATGCATCAGTGAACACACACACACACACTACACACTGCTTGACAAAAGCTGACCAGGTGCCTCCATGGGGTCGTGGATGGAGAGGTGGACTAGGGGACAAGAGGGAGGTGTAAAGAGAGGGAAAAGATGAGATTGTGGGCCGCCTGCCGAGGTGCTAATGCATCTCCCCTGTCTGTCCCAATGGGGGAGCATTGCAGCTCAATACAATGAGCAGCTAACCTTGAACTTGCCAGAGACAAGTCACAAAAATGAGCAAGGCACGGCAAGCAAAGGCAGTGAGGTTGAAGAAGCTGAGGATAGGTGTTTGTGTTAGGTAAAACCTGTTAGCAGACACATGAATGCTTGTTGGAGTGATGCTGCAGAGGAGAAAAGAAAACAACTTTTCTGAAAGGCATTTGTCAGTATTTGGCCAAAGGGCAAGGAAGCAGGGTGTTTGGTTGTGACAATTCGTTCACCTCTTAACCACAATCATTACTTCTCAATCTGTTACAATCAGGCAGAGAAGAGGCAAGAAGAAGATAAAACCCCAAGAGAAAGAAGAGAGAGAGAGAATTTGGATGATGAGGATGTGAGAAAACAAAGGCAGAGGGTGGACATGAGAGTTTGCAAAGCAATAGGCCCTCGAAGAAAAGTAAAAAGGCTTGCAGGAATAGTGTTGAGAGAGAGATCTGTCATTAAATGTTGTCAGGGAAGAGATGGCACGAGCAAAAAAACAGGCCAATTCCGCCGCTGAATGGTTAATGGTTGTTGTGGGGAAGGGAAAGGTCAAGCTCTCACATTTTTGACTCAGCCTCCACCAATTTTGATCGAAGTTTCATACTCTGTAAAGCTCTCTCCGGCTACAGTAACCCTTTATTCTCCTATTATCCCTCTCCTGCCCTTTTCATCACAAACATACTATTTATCTTTCATTTAATGCTCACTTGTTTTTCTCTCTGTCACTGCTCATAACTCCCTCTCCCCCATGTCTTCTATCCATGCCACTCATTCTGGCTACTGAAAGTCATTCCATCTGTAAATCAAAATGACCACTTAATTTTTCAGATTGTTCAGGTTGACCTCACATTTCTTAAATAGTTGATGGAGATTTAAGAAAAATCTTCTCATACCTATGTCAATAAAATGTGTTTTTGAAATGTAATTAAAATGAAATTTAGAGCTAAATAAAATAAATAATATATATTCCTGAGTATATCAGTAAAAACTTAAGTCTTTTCTGTATCACCTCTTTGTGAGAATAATGAGGATACTGATTTCTATTAGCTGTTTAAAGGTTTGTAATTTTAAGATGATAAATCTGACTGGTTTTATGCCCAGTGCAATTTAAAATTTGCAGTCCAAACAGAAACAATAGTAGGTAATTAGATTGGAAAACCACTCTGATTACTTCTTTTAAAAGGATTACAATCACAATTAACATGCATTTCTGTGGCGTTCCTTGTCTCATAAATGAACAGCGGCTGCTCTGCTTAACTGGCTTTGCCGTTAGTCCAACAGATTATGGATGAATTGATATACGCATGTGTGATGTGAGAGCTTTTACTTGAGATATTTATTGCTCTGGACCAGTCCCATATGTTTTGTGAGTTGATTGTGTTCTTGTTTTGCATGTGAGTGTGTGTGTGTATCTGCCTGTCTGTATGTGTGTATACGATGGGTTGGTTAGCCCCGGATGCAGATTATTGAAATGGGCTGAGCTGAGCCGTGGTCAGTGGAGCAGAGGATTAACTGCTTAGAGCTAATGATGAAATATGCTTTCGGACGGGCAGACGTCGTGTTTGCGTGTATGTGTGCGAGTGTCGGGACAGTGGTTTATGATTTGAGCCCCCTCCCCACCCCTAGTTATGCTACAAATACAGTGCTTTACTTCACAGGTGCACGCACTTGCACAAACTGCTACTATCACACTGGCTAGTAGCCATTACAACCCCACCCAGTCACCCAGTAGTTCATTCATTCTGGCCAGTAGTCTAAACCGCTGCTGCATCCAGCCAGTATTCCCAGAATGTCAATGTTCCCATACTTTTAAGTATTCCTCAGCAGTCTTCCTAGTTGCCTTGGCACTGTGTGTATGTGTGTGCGTATGTGTGTATGTGTGTGTTGCTGCTCTCACACCAGCTAGCGTAGCAGCACACACTAAAGCAAGCTCAGTCGTGAGTTGCCATGGTAGCACCGGCTGCTCCACGCACAGCATAGAATGTATAGAAGGCATCAGCACGGGGAGGAAACACACACAAACACACATTTACGCGAGTATATTGTGATACGCTCTGTATCTCATTCCCAGAGAGGCTCACAGCACCGCACACCAGTCATGCTGATACAATGAACTGAGTGCACATTAGGATGATCTGATTTGATGATAGTGGGAAGGTATTCGATGACAGGTGCCGTCCACCTCACAGCTATAAGGCTGATTGAGCTTGCAATATTAATGCGCTTGTGTTTTTGTCTCGCTGTATTAACTGTTGTCTGTTACCCAGCTTTGTGGTGTAGCGTTAGAACGGCACGTCAAAGGGAATCAGTCAGTGGGAACCCCCGCGCCAGCCCCCCTCCATCCTCATTCACCTCATGCTTCTTGTCCAAGCTCTTTTTTTGCACCATTGTTCCTGGCCAATTGTTTCTACACACATCTTCTTCTCGTAATTGCTTAGCACACAATGTTTGACTAGGCCCACTTCCAAAGTCCAATTTCTCCTTTAGATTTGGGGGAGTTCGGAAATAGAGTGTGTTTGTGTGGGTGTGTGTGCCTCTTGCTGTTGTATATTAGGCTCTTTGGATGTACGTATTATTCAGCTGTGTACAAAAAATCACCGGAGATAATGAGGAGTAAAGTCCAGTAATGGCTTGGGAAAAGGATCAGAAGGTAGTGTTTTCCTCGTGTGCTCTCAAACCCCACTATGTTTGCCATTTCTACTGCTATCACAAAAAAAAACAAAAAAAAAAACTGGTCCAGTAGCCAGGCAATATGACTGAGCAGCAAACAGAATCCATGTTGAATTCAGGCATTCAATCAGGAAGCCTTAGCATTCACTTGTAGATGGATATTGGGCAGAGTTTGTGGGATAAAGGGCTAGGGAGAAATAGAAGATGTGGTGGAGAGGAAGAAAAATGCAGGAGACTTGGCATGACTTTGGGGTTGGAGGAAGAAACCGATGGAGAGCCGACGACGAAGTAGGCATGATGGGAGAGAGAGATGGCTGAATGGATGGATGCATGATTGCGGAGGAGAAAAGACAGATTGAGAGAGTAGAAAGGGATATATTGCTTTGGAGACTAAATGTGCAACACATGGTGAGGGTGAGAGATGGATGATGCAAATATAAACTAAGGGCTAAATAATCCAAGAGAGAAAAATATGATAGAGGGACATGGAAAAAGAGAGCGAGGTAGAAGTAGAGAGCGAGAGGCCACTAGGGAGTGATAGAGCATGTCTTCCAGACCATTACGGAATTTACCTGCACTCCTGCATGCACACACACACACACACACAACTAGACACTCACACACACACACACACCTCAACTTTTCCATTTGCCCGTTCGGCTAGACAGTGTTCAGTTGATGAAAGACATGAGGGGAAAGGAGGAAAGCAATCTCTCCTCTGATTTAGACGGAGTATCACATGGCGCTCAGGTTAGCAAAGAGCAACCACGGAGCAGGCTGCCTTCCTGACTCGACAGATACACAAAGTGCCCCGATATGGTGGATGACATTGGTTGCGCATTCAATGTGTTGGGCTGTCAACCTTCATGTGTATGTGCACATGGCCACATGCAAAAAATAGCCGTTCGTCCCGCATGCGTCATTCAAGTGTGTATTTATAGATGCCATTGCTGTAGCTTGGGCCTGATCCCTCCTTTTCAGGGCTGCTTTATAATTGATGAGCTGCCAGGGGCTGAGCCGGGCAATAGTGCTCACACACACTAACACACACACACACACACACACACACACACAGTAAACCTTAGTAACCAGCTTCTTCACTGCAGGTTGACACAATGTTTGCACACATACACATGCATACAAGTCAGAACCACTTTATTGCTTAAAGCTCCTGTATCGCAGCAGCTTGTCACAAAGGTGAGCCCTCAGCTATGAATCATGGTCCCTGTAGTGTTGCAGCCTTCTGTAGATGCACATATTACTCTGACTTTCCGATGAGCTGCAGTGGCTCTTGGAGTGAAGCTAAACTACCTCAGAATGTCAATTGATGTTAAGCTGCTTGATATTTAATCTAAATTCTTCCGACCCTCCTGTGAATTCGGGTTAGTAATCAGACAGAAGACTCACAGAAATCATTTATTTTTTATTTGCACAGATCTTTTCTAAAATGGGAATCACAAAAGCGTGGATGAGCAGCTACAGAAAGACGAGTGCAGCAGAGAGAGACTGAAAGAGTGTAGAGGGCAAAATTGGTGAGCACGAATGTTGGGTGAAAGCTACAGAGATGGAGAGAATGTCAAGAAAGGGTAAAGAGAGACAGTCTGATGGGAGGAGAGGGTGAGAGTGGTGAAATAGAGTTTGATGTTCATTTCACTCTTGTGAGTCTGCACCTATTGAGAAGAGTACCAGTATGTGGCAGCCTATTGAGCTGTGAGTGATTTGAGTGGCTATTCTCTGCAGTGTGTACGTGGAGTTAAAAGGCTTGAGCAAGCAGAGAAGTTGGAGAGAGAAAATGACTAACTTCAGTCTGATCTTTCCGTTTCCTGGCAGTTTGAACTGTAGCTGACTCTGATGTGTCGCTGGCTCAGGGTTAAGACAAGGTTTGCTGCTGAGAAGGATGAGTCAAGGTCTGGGGACATAAACAAATCAAAGGGCTGACATGAAATATCAAATCTGTGCTTTGATCATGAGTAGAACTTGCGCCTGTCGTTTTCCATCCCCTTCACTGGGTAGTTTGTCGAGTAGTTCAGCAGAATTCATAGGCTTTGCAGGAGATCACATTTTGTCAGTTCAAATTACTTTTGTGTAATGGTGTGTGTTTCCCCTTGTGTGGCATGAAAGACTGCAGCAATCTTTCCCTGTTTTGACTGAAAACGAAATATATTGAAATCCACTACGTGTGGGCACGACATGAACAGGACATGAAATTCTTTGCGCTCTCACGCAGGCGTCCCCTTTGTAAAGTTTAGAATATTGAATTTTTGATGACGCTGATCCAGTCACTTCCAAAGTAATTTTGGTCCATACACACCGACAGTGCCTGCAGACTGAGCTAATGCCATTGCCAGACCACAGTGAGTAAAGCAACAATTGTGGGTTGGATTTGTGAAGCCTGGGCAAATTGTAATTTGTGGTCCATTAAAATATTCATGGAGCTTGTTCATCATTGTCTAAGATAGTCGGGAATGCAGTCTCAGCTTTGTACAGATACAAAACCTTAAGAAACAGTGAATGCAAAGACAGCATTGTGAATAAATTTCAAATATATGGCAGGTGATTTAGAGTCTGCTACACTACATAATCCCTCCTTTCTTGTCTTTTCTTTCTTTATGCATTCCATTATTTTATTATTTCTACTCATTTCTCCTTGCCCTTCTTTCCTCTTTATACCTTTACATCATCCTACTTTTTCTCTCTCTCGCCTTTGTTTTTTCTTGTCTATTATTCTCTCCTTCCTTCCCTCTCCTTCTTTTTATTCTAATTAGCATGTGGTTGTATGGCTGTCCAGTGAGAAAAGCTGGCAGACTCTGTGTGTTTACAAGCTGCTCAGTGAAGATGGCTTTGCCAGGAGGGCATGAGGCCTATATCACAAGGCGAGTTTGACTTTGTCAGGCTCTCTGTAGGTTGTCCTTACAAACACTGGTGACTGTAGATAAAAAATATCATACAGCTAACTTAGAACTGATCCTTTTAATCCTCAATTAACCTACAAACACATTCACAAGAGCACAGTATTTAAATGTGTTAAATATCAAACCTTTTTAACATCCAAAGTCATCTAGAATAAGAAGTAATAAAAATCAAAGTTATTACACTGTTCTGTTTTGATGTCTCTCTGCTTGTTATAGCTTGTCAGTCTGTTGGAATGATGACTCACAATTTTTCACCAGCTGATTGATAAGCAGGCAGGATGATTACAAACATTTCGATCTGATCTTTTGGCTGAGCTAAACCTGGCTGAGCTAAACCTGTCGCCACCTGTTGCGCATTAGCTTTTCAGTTTGAGAATGATCCAGCTTTGTGATTTTGGAAAGCCTGAGTTAAGTCCAAAGTTAGCTGCCTAAACTCGCTAATCTGGCTTTTTAATAAAAAGCTGCTTCCTCCAAAGATGTGCTGTAAATACTCTCTCTCTCTCTCTTCACAAGCACACATGCACAGGCATCCTAATCTACGCCAGACAGGTTTCGTGTGAAGACTGTCAGCAGATTATGTCTTAGGATGCAGAGAAGCAAGGATGTAAAAAATCTTGACTAAAATCTATAAATATAACAGATGTATTTAGATGAATTCTGTAGCAACTGCATACTTTTGGGAAAGCAAAGATTTATGAAACGACAGCCGTGCTCCAGATGACATAGCTACATATCTCAAATGTTCATACTTACACAACACATGTGGGTTTTTCTCTCTACCTTCCCCTGTCATGCTCACCCTTAAAGCCTAGATCTATTCACTCAGTTAATTAGCATCGCTATTAACATTCTTCAGCCATATCAAGTCTATGTCAAGCCAGCAAAAGGGAATGTAATTATGTCCAAGCTTTCGCTCTGTTCTACTTATAGAGCGTTTAGAAGGTAACCATGGAGAAAAACCCCAAACATAGCTGTCTCTTATACGTACACACACAGTTACACTTAAACACACACTTCCTCTCATGTCAAAGGTGGCTGAGTGGTCAAGAATCACCCTCTGTGGCTGCTGCCCATGGAAGACTCCGCTGCTTCTTTCTGTGCATTGAAAGAAGAGCCTGAAATGGCATTAATTATTGTTGTCTAGCAGACTGTGAAGGCATGAGCCCTTCAACGCTTAATTAACAATTCTTAAAAGAGATCTATCGTTAATTAAATGGTATAGAAAATGTTTATAGATGCTCCAACCCCCCACAAAATTGTATTAATTATCATTTCAATTCTGTTTCATGTGTTGGCATTTGCCTGTGTGCGAGAACCAAATGATTGCATGGCGATTGTTAATTTGTGCTCCAGCAGTAGAAAATCAATGCAATGTCTTGCAACTAATCACACACTGTGTTTCTGTGTAGTTCAGTGGATGGATGGCCAGCAGTAACCCTGCCAGGACCAAACCATTATAATGGAAAGGGAAGCATATTAGTTTTACAGTCATAACCATCCATAACTTAAGGTTTGATGATCAAGGAAAAGTTAAGATTGATGTGCTTTTCATTCCAGGCCTGGTTTATCAGACGCAAAGTAATGTTCTCCTTGTCGTGTATGTCTTTCTTTTTCATTCCCTTCTGCACAAACTTTCATCACTTTGTATGTAATAGATTTTCTCAAAATCACTGATGGATGACTGGTTCAAGCAGATCCATTTTCTCCCCATTTTGTGTCGGTGGTGGTGCGTGTTGCACCCACATTTCTACAGTAACTCTCATTCGAATTCCCAGAAGCAACTCATCCCTCTCTCTCTTATTCCTTACCTCTTTCTCTGTTCTATACCTCCATCCTTTTCTTTCCAACATACCTCCACTCTCCGAGTCCCTGTGATTTATGGTAGGGTCTGTGCAGCTATAGAGGACACACTACTGCAGGTGAGCCTTCTGTCTCCCCTCCCTCTCTCACCACTTCCTTCTCTGCATGCCTGTAGCCAATCATTGCACACCTTGGGTCTCTTGGGGCGACTAGTGCCCCAACACACCTTTTTTTTTTCCTCCACCTCTCTCTTCTCTCTTTTTCTGTCTCTCTCCCTTTCTCTCTCTCTCTCTCTGCAGAGAACAGTTTGCCTCACAACTGGGTCATTCTCTCTCCTCCCTGCAGTAAATGCCAGCAGCCAGTCAGGGAGGCGAGGCTAGGCTAGGCTGCGCTCCATAGCTAGGCTCAACTGTAAGAGAGACTTCTGAGACTGCAGATGGAAGTGTGCACTGTTGAGGGTGTTTTTTGTTTCCATGCACGTGGGTGTGTTCAAACCTTTTGTGACTGCAGGTAGACTGACATGGAAAATGTGTGTGAATGGGAGGTGGGTATGAATCAGACATTTTCATATGTTTTTGTGTGCATATCGGTATACCCTGTGTTGTGCGTAGAAACTTCCATTAGCCACCACATGTATATCTGTATAAGCCTCTTGCAAACATCAGTTGAATCTCCCAGCACACGTTTGTTTGTTTTAGTTTATTTGCACATTCTTATATTGCTCTGCGTGTCCTCCTACTCATCTCAGACACACGCATCGACACGTATCCTCGTAATGTAGCTGCAGTGGTGTCAGTGAGTTGTGATTTAGATTACTTTGACTCGCCCATTAAGCAGATGCCAGCGTAAACATCTTTAAAAGGGTCCCTGGGTCTGTCTGTCTGACATCAAGACTTTGAAGTGTGCCCCAGGTACCGAAGCTGCTTCACTGACACAATGATGGCAGAGACGGATAGTTAGAGAGATTGAGAGAGTAAATAAAAGAGATGGAGGGAGGGAGAGAGACTTGAGGGAAGAAAACTGGAAGAGATAAAAAAAAAACTGCAGAGGCATTTAAAAGGTGGAAGAAAAATTAACATCTGTAATCTTGCATACCTGTCATCACAGTGTTTCTCTCTTCCTCTCTTCTCTCCTCACCCTTTCTTTTCCCATCCTCAAAACAGACCTTAATAAGTGGATTTTTATCTCAGCTACACCAGTGCTCCCAAAGGATTATGGGATTTTTTTTCCCCCTGCTGCACACACAGAATGGTAATTGCCAATCTGCAGTTAGAGACACTCCTTGGTTTTAAGGAATAAAGTGGAATTGTGGGGAAAAAAAAACCTTCAAAAGCTTTACAAAATGTTGATTGTGTCTTGGTATGGCCCTCCATATATTAAGTTAATGGTTGTGTGGCTGTGATACCCTTGTTGTGTGTGTGTGTGTGTGTGTAGCTTTGAGTTCACACAGAGTCCTCATCATTGTCAATGGTCTGTCTCAGCTAAAGGTCCTCCTCCCTCTTCTGTCTCCCTTTTCTTTCTAAATCTAGCCTTCACCCAGGATAGGTGAAAGGAGTGGTACCCAAGTTTTGCCGTACATGCTTTTTAAAAAATGATTCTTGACACATAAAAGTAGTTACACACAAACTGAAACGGTTTCTGCCCTTGAGCTTCACACTTGACATGTGTGCCAGGGCCCTTCCCATGCTCGGAGTCACTCAGCCCCAATTATCCATAAGCCCCACACCTTCCACATTAGCTTTTGCCAACTAAGAGTCACGAAAGGAGCCAGTGTGACACTTAATTAATTGGTGAATCACCTCTAAAAACATACAGCACACACACTATTTGTGAATCCTTTTGAGCAGTTGCGTGAGAAACTCACTACACATCGTCCTTCGTTCTTCTTCACTCACTCCATCTCTCAGCAAGCAGCAGCTTTTTCCTGCTAGATATTCATCCCTGCTGTGACGCCGGACTCACCATGTTTATTTAACATTGATAACAACACAGACCTACTGTGTGTTTCTGAGTGTTTTTCTGCATCTATTGGGAGAGTATGCAGTTGTTATAAACATAAATCACCATAATAGGAAATACAATAAGAGCAGAAGCACCCATTATGATGTGAGAGAAAACGTCTGACAAGTTGGGTCGAGTTTCTGTTAACGTCGGCTTCCTATTAACTCCATCTAATGTAGCTTTAAACAAATCAGAAATGGTCCAGTGGGAGAAAAGATGGTCCTTTTTGCACAGTACAGCACAATGCACTTTTATGAGCTAAAGGATAAAAAGCACTGGGAATACCATGTGTTACTCTATCTGTTAAAATATCGTCCGCCAGCATGACATCAGCCAGCACAACCTCAGTCCAGTCACTGCTCACTGCTGTAATTGTCAAAGATGGATTTAGGTTAGCCATTACAGTTGCACCGCAGCTCCACAAACTGCTGAGAGAAATGTGTGCCTCCATGCATGTGTGAGTGTGTCTTTGTGTTGGTAGCACCTGCTTGAATCCTCTAAAAAGCCAGCACTGTGGATATTTTTTATCCCGTTCTCCACGTCTTTGATTTCAGACACTTGAGCACCCTGGGAAATTTGACATCCAAGGACATGCTGACATGCATTCCCCCCAACCCCACTTTCTTTTTTTTTTCCTCTATCTGCTTTCATTGTTGACTAAAACTCAGCGCGGCATCTCGTTTACTACACTCCTCCCTTGAGATGGAGGCCTAGTTTTTGCTCCCCATATGTAATCAACTTCTCCCCTTTCATTTAAGTTAAGATCCTGGCACAAAGAGGAAGGCGAGAAAGCTTAGCCTCTAAATGTGCTGAATATCAATCAGAGGGAAGGTTTTGGTTTAAGAGAGGATGTGCAGAGGACATGAGAGGAGCACATAAAGACAAAAAACTGGAATGAAGACTGGAGAAAAATGCATTAAATATGTAATAAACCAAAAAAAGAAAAGATTGAGATGTAGAAGAGACGAAATCCCTTAGTCTCAACATTCCTTCCATCTTTTTGTCTTCATCTTTTTAGTAAATCTCTCTGTCTGTGTCTCTGTTTGGCTAACAAGCCCCAAGCTTTGCCAGGCAGGCACGTGGCTGTGGCTGTTCCATCTGGTTTGGCTCTCCAGATCTCTCCTCGTTAGGCCATTACTGCCGTTTAGTCTCAGCTGCCCGCTCCTACAACTGGCAAACCAACCAAACCACTGTCCTCCTCTCCTTCTGCCACCACCATCATTGCTTGGCCCTCGTCCGTAGTAGCAGCTTAACTGTCAGCTCCAAGTCCTATCCAATAAGCTGTGCAACCACATAAAGCTGTCAGTCTCAGACAAGTTAAAACCCAAATAGTGTGCACATTCTCAGCAGGAACTGTTGTGACCATTATGGTTCATGTGTGACCAGATAATGCCGTGGATAGACACCATTTTTGGGATTAACATTTTATATTAGAATTTTTGAATTTTAAAATGAAACCAATAAACATAACAAAAAAACAGAGAAGCACAACATGTATCATTCTTGCACCGTGTTGCATCATCAGCACATTCAAATGTGCATTTAAAGGTGGATGCTGGTTTAGCTGTATTTATTCTCACAAGTACCTTGTGTTATGATACAATGCCCTACAGTTTAGGCTCTGATTCCCTGGCGGCTTAGCACACTACAGATGTAACTGTGTGTGTGTTAGAACGTGTTGGCAGGCGCCCTGTTTCACACAGCGTGGGCTACAGACTTGGCCGACGAAGACACACCAAGGGAGACACGTTCTGAAATAGAAACATCAGTCCCGCTCACTTCTATCCAGACGGATGAAGAAGTGGGAAAGCAGGGAGGATGCGATGGATGCCAGAGCACGGGACAGAGCTGTTGCCCCCTAATTTTACCCCTTGGAGCTTTCCTCACATGATTGGCTGATTTGCACTCAGTCAAGTGATCTCCTAGTGGGCCGCTATTGCACCTTGCTTTGCCGTTGTCTTCATTCACTGCATTGAAACCACCACTCTCAGGAGATTTTTTGATGCCACACTCCAACCTTGTTAAAGAACATCAGGCCAACTGCTGCTGCTAGATAAGCTTCTCCTGTCTGATTTGCACATAGGGCCAACATGTCTACCAGTAGTTAAATAATGAGCTAGTGATGCCAATTTGGGAGTTTTTGTTGGTGGAGGGATGGTAGGTGGGGGTGGTGCATGTTGGATGATGTGCAAAATGAGCAAAACGAGCAAATGAGTAGGAGGAATAGAGGGTGCATTTTCCTCTCCTAGGAAAATGCTATTTAGCCTTCATTTGTCCCAGAAGAATGCCAACAAAAGTGCAAAAACCCTCCAAAGCTCTGACTCATAAAAAGTCTTTTATTTTTGCTTACAACTGTGGTAAATTATATTGAAGACAGGTTCTTTGCCCTTCCTGCTTTATCTTATACTTTATTTCCTTCACTTCATTGATGGTGCTATCCAATTCTCCCTTTTACCTAAATTAAACAGACCCTGAGTTCATCCCGTGATTGGTAATTTTTATCAGTCTTTTAGTATGCTAAAGGGAAGGTTTTCTAAAACTAAATGTCTGCAATAACAAGGGTGATTTATAAAAAGTCCCAACTAAGGTGTGAGGATACATATTTTAAGGTTCCAATAATACATTTGTCACATCTCTTTATGAGGTGGATGCATGCTGAGAATGATTAAGTAAATAGGCTGTAAACCAGGAGAACATTTGTGGTTAAAGGTGGCTCAGCCCAGACTGAACTGAACTGCTGATGCATCATCAGCATGGCAAATAACTGTGGGAACAGCTTCTCAGTGTTGTGTATATATAGCCCTGTATATAATGTTCATAGTCTAGTGCTCTCTGCTCAGACTCCAAGCTTGCTCTTTAGTGGAGCACTCTGTCCTTTGTCAGAAATAAAGCATGTTTACATCAGTATAACTCTTTGTGTTGAAACAAATCATCACTCCTACTCTTCCCACATAAACACCAATGGATGTGCTCATGAGCACACACCCGGCACACTTAGCTTTCTCATGTTAAATGGCCACTAATTCTCTGTATCAGGGGATTATACATAATTGATTTATGGATGAGGAGTGAAATTACTCATCAGTTGAAAGAAAAAAGGCATTTTGTCTTCTGGGTGGAGCAGACTGTGCTCTGGAGTTAATAGAGGAGATGTACTCGGGACCATCTATATAGCCATTGTTAATTCAGTGTAATTCAATAAATACTTTATGTCCAAAACTAGTAATAATTTTATGAAATGGTCATGCAAAATCCAAACAACTAACAGCTAATTGCTGTTAGCAGTAATTTGCTTCATTGTTTAGCATTTTAAATGTACCAGGAGCAGCATTTGACTTCTTGTTGTTGATAAAATGAATGCCCATTGCTAAGTAGAGTGGAGAATATACACTCTGTAAACTTAAACTCGTCTCACAGACTCTCCTCTGTGTTTGTAGCTCAACTGGGTCTAATGTAGAAAAATATTGACCTCAAACTATAAAACTGCCTCAACTTGGCCTTGTACTTGCAGCCTGCAATCACCTTTTGTCCGTTTCATATGGATATATCCCCTTGCAGCTATACAAGTGTGTGTGTATGTGTGTGTCAACAGAAACCTGAGCCAGCACTGAACACTAACTCATCAAAGGCATTTCATTGTGTTAGCATACAGTAAGAAAAGGATCCGTGGTTCACATCACAGTTGATATGGTAGATCCTTTTCCGTAGAGTTTGTTTTCCCTGGGCCTTCTGTTAATAAACGCCTGCTTTGCTAAAAGTGGAGGCATTTCTCCCCCTGAGTTTCCTGTACAGCGATAGCATATCTCCACTGCTGCTGTTGCTAGGCTCTGTTGCTAGGTAACGATTTATCTACTATTATGGGATTCTGTGGGGCTCAATGGGGAAGTTAGCACAGACAATTTGGCCTTCTGTTTTGTACACTATGTGGTGTCATATTATGCATATTCAACTTGCTAGTGTGAACGTTCCGCTGCAGTGGAGGTAAACAACAGCTGCAAGTCAGCTGCTGCCCGCAACATATTCAGGCATAAATATACACCGCAAAACCAAAAAACAAAAACAGAACATACAAGGCTATAAATCATTCAGATACATGCAGTATGCTCTCTTTCTCTATAACACTCAGAAACAGTGATGAACATTTTGTTTGCTGTTGCCAGTGTGCATTTCTGCAGACTGGTGAGGGTCAAGGAGAAGGCTGGGTGCTAATTGAGAGATAAGCTATTTACACAAGAGTGACTTTTATTGTATCTCTCAACCCATCCTGTCCACACACATGGAGACGGACACACATATACACACATACACAAACCTCCTCTCCGTAACTCTACCTGTCAGAAACAATTGATTGTTTTGCTCATTCTCAGTCACTTTAAAGGTTGAATCTATGACCTTCCCAGCCCATCCATTAAAAGCATTACTGTTCAATCTAATCTAACATACTCTGCAGGACTGTCTGCACACAGATGCCGTAAACACACACATGCCGGCATTATATCATCAAAGTGGGCTCACTCAATGTCAGCTTCAGCAGTGTGGGCTCAACGTTACACAGGGAAAAGAGATGATTGAAATCAATCAGAAGGTAAATTTGCATGCCAATAGGTCTGTGAATAGACAGTTATGAGGTGAATAGATAGCTTCCTTACATTTTATGAGAAAAACTGCTCCTCTCCTCCTGTGTGGTAAGAGTGTTTGAGTGTCTATGATTTTCCTGATGGCCGCCATGTTTCCATATTCTCCGTTGATGATTAATTACATGACTTAAATGATTTATTGGCATCTGTTGACAGTACGGAGGACTGTTTTGATGGTTCTTATGTGATTAATCTCTAAATTCTGCATATTACATTGTGCTAACATTGATAATTCCTCAACATGTAAAGCATAAAAAAGCCTTTTACTAATCACTTAAAAAAAACAAGTAAATATTCATTCCCAAAGTGTTAGCTGAGGTTAGATATTTTCTCAGGTCTGAAGGATAAACTAGTTGCTGTGAAAGTGGTATGCTGTAAATCATAGCTTGTCTTGTGAAACTGACTCATAGCATATGACATGGATATGTTTGTGTGTGTGTTTACACGAGCCTTTGCTTACTTATGGATGTGATGAATCAAACATAGTAAGGAAAGTGCTTTTACGGAAAATGAACACCCATAAACACAATGGAAGAGATCTTATGTGAGTGCATGCATGTGTGTGCGTGTGTGCATCAGTGTGTATGTTGTTAGGGCCAATGTCCAGGTGATAAATGGTCCAGGGTGCAGAGTGGAAGAGAGTGTCTATAAAACACCCCAGCCATCGCTCCCCTTTTTCTACCATGCTCCATCCTTTCATCTTTACTCTCTTTCTGGAGCTAAAATCCCCTTTGTTTTCTCTCTTATCCCCTCCCGTTTTGTCTGTGTTTCTCCGTGTCATCCATCTCTCCTTCCTCCCAAACCTCATCTCTGTCTGTGAAGCTTCAGGCCAGAGCTCTGACAGTAAACAAATGAGTGCAATATTATTTTACGGGACAACGACTTCAAAGTTTTTCTCTGTTTGGAACAATTAACAAGGCAAAGACCTGAGGGGGACAAAGCAAGAGGAGATGAGTCGCGGAGAGAGAAATAGAAGAGGAGTGGAACATACTTGTAAAAAGACAGAGCAGAGAAGTATATTTAAATACAGGACCGAGCTAGTGATGTTATATGAGAAGGAGGTCACTGTCAGAATGAAAAGCTTGCATAAATGAATGGATAGACTGCGAGTAGGGAGAAAGTCAAGTTGTGAGTGATTTGGTGACCAGGGTTTTGCTGCTGGAACTTGCTTCCGAGACTTGAATAGAAATGAAAACCCAAAGATTAAGAAAAGTCAAGATGACTCGAGGAGATTTTCTGTTGGAGAGATCTTTACAATTCATTTGTATGCACCAGTCATGGCATACTGAAGCTAGAGATTGTGCTTTCAAGAAACTTGTTAATGCCTTGATTAGTTTAAATCAGTTAACTCTATTGATTCTTGGTTAATTTTTGGAGGAATTTGGCAACAAAGCAGTGTTTCCCTCTATTTTGCAAGAACAAAGTGTTTTGAATATTTCTGATTCATGTCTCACCAGCTCAATCCTCATAGCAGTGGCAGCTGATGCACATGGGCATCACAGTAATTATAGCCTTCATTCCATAGCAACGGGGAAAATAAAGTTCCCCAAAAACCAAGTCGAAATGATCAAAACATCTAGGATACCTGAGTGTTTTTAATCAAGGAACATGGAGGAAAGGATTTCAAATAAACTTTAAAATGTTAATTTAAAACAAGGAAAAAAGTCCTAGATCCAGTGGCTCCATCCACTGGCGACTCACTTTTGTAGATACATGCTTTTTGTTCTGCAGAACCTGTTGGCCTTGACCATTTTGGCTGTTCCTCTTTAGCCCTCAGATCTCAGTCAGCAGCCAGCACCTAACACATAGACTTCACAGACACTACTTAAATGCCCTCAACACCACCCAGCTCCCTGCCTTTATATCATGGCGTCTTGCCCTTGTTTGTGCCAACTACCCCATACTGTGCCAACTAACAACCTCCCTGCAACCCTCCATAAGCACACAGGCTAGCGTTCCCACACACACACACATGCACACAGGCAACCGCATCCCCCCCTGAACCAGCTGAGATGAAAAGGCTGTGGATCACACAACTGCTAAACTTTGATCAATCTGGCAACAAGTGTAAATAGGATCATTAATAGGGATTTAGCAGGGGGCTGCCGTCTGCGATTACAAATACACGCTCATGTGCTTTTTTTTCAGCCGCTAGTAGTTTAGATAGCTGTTTTTGCTGTGCACTCACTCTCGCAAATGCACAAACACACATGCATGTGCATGCACACGCACAGTTCATGTTTCTGTTTCCAGAGACAAGATGCAGCATGCAAACAGAGTACCAACGGGGCCTTTAATTGGGGTGTAATCTGAAAAGTGTAATTTGCTTGGAGTGGATAGAGAGATCTAACAGAGAGTAGAAGAAGGAGGGATGTGAGGGGAGGATTACTGCAGGGGGAAAAGGGGATTGGAGAAAAAAATCTGGTGGATGAACATAGAAAAAGGAGATGCGAGCGTGGTGGCAGGGCAAGGAAAGAGAAACACAAAGACACATGTTATTAGGAAAGGCGGACAGAGAATGAGAGTGAGACGAGCTGAGAGGCTAAAAAACAGCAAACTTCACGTTTCCCGAGTATTACATCACGTGTCACTCATGCCATCTTCATTCTCTGTCTTATTCTTTCATACACAGAAGGCCCTCAGATTACAGCCATTTGCCACACTAGATCTGCTTCTAAATGAGTCACAATTCAGTTCAAATCCACAAATCAGTAAGCCCCCCCCCCCAAACTCCTTAGTTTTCTATTGCCAAAACCAGATTACATCGCTCTTATAACCCACAAAACCCACTGCTGCTGTGGCTTTCTAGCTGCAAGCCTCTTATCTATTAAAATGGACTAATGAGTTTGAAGCTCACCACCACCAAAACCAAGTTAGTGAGAGAGACACTGTGGCTGCATTGTATTGCATGTGGTCGGTTGATGCCCCCAATGTTAACACAAACATATGATCATTGAGACAAAATTATAGGATAACTGCGATCTCCCAGCAGGGGTGAGTAAAGGTTGTATTCCAAAAACGACTGGCTTTCCGACTCTGACTTTGTTGTGCTTTACTCCCACCCTAATGGGTCTTTTACCTCCACTTTTTTTTCTGTAATTTAATTTCTAAGCCTTTTGTTGTCATATATTCTTGAGATCTTTATTTCCAAAATGTAATAGAACTGAATTATTTATGGTACTGAAGCACTCAGTCATCCATTTACTAAGCGATCAACTTAACAAAGGCTATAGATCATGGAGACTTAAAAGGGGCACAAAACCAATGACTCCACTTTTCTACAATAACATTATCTTTATTCATTGGCTTTAGCTTCCCCCCTCGTGTTAAGCTCAATTATGACGAGCATGTGTTTATCCAGCCAAGGTCATATAGTATTAGTCTATTGTGTAGCTTTTCAAAATGGTTTTGACCTCAACCCCTACCTTAGCCTCCTGAACCTTGACCCCTGACATGTGACCCCGGTGTTGTCTATAATGCTATTGTTTGTTCAGTGAGCAAGGCAGAAAAGCAGAGTAGGGGAGTCCAGCTGTTGCTGCTTGTTTTAATGGACTTCACAAGTCTGTACTTTGTGTCCTTTGGGTCTTTGGTATCTTCTTTTTATTTCATTTTTTCCCCTTTTCTTATTCGTCCTCCTTCCCCACCTTCGCGTCCCCCCTTCTTCTAAAGTAAAATGAGCCTGGCAGTTGGCATTTTGCTTTTTGGACGGCAGGCTTCTCCCCCCTCCCCAATGTTCAATTATTCATGCTGAACTCCTCACTCCCCACAGCTATGGAAGCTAGAACACACACATACATGCACACACGCTCACACACACAAACACACACACACACAGGGAGCTGTGTAAATGCATGTGTCATGTGTTGGCAGTGATATTTTTGGGCTTTGTTTTGCGAAGGGGAACTGGCAGCTTCAGTATAGAGCGCAATACACAAGTGAGAGACTATTATTGGAGATGAAGGGAAAGGGTTTCTATTTCTCTCAACAGTTTGGACGCAGTTTTCTATTAGATTTCACAATTCCCTGTTGTTTTTTTCTCTATTTGAGGTTCTTTTTTTGACGTCCTTATTGTCCTCAGTTTTATTTATTCGCCAATTTTCCATAATGCCAATCAACTAGCCAGTGCATCTCCTTTTGTTTTCCACGCTTTTCGGGTTTCCTCATTTCTCATTCATCTATTTTTCCTCTCCAGTCCATTTCATACCCTTGCTCTGTTCATTTTTCATTCAACTGTTTTTTCCTCTACAGCCCATTCATCTCCATACTCTCCCCATGTTCCTCTGTGTGCAGCTTCATGTCCCTCCCCCCTCCAATCCACCCTCACATGTTGTTATTCTCTCTCAGTGCTGTGACAGTGTCTCTGTTAGGTAACAGTGTGCAGGGTGCCTTACCGAGCTGCCATGAATTATTCAGTCAAGAGGACATAAGGCTATACACTCTTATGTCAGCTAGGAATTACAAGTTACAAAATACTGTATGTTCAAAAGAGAAAGTGAGGCATCAGCTCAGCAGCGTGTGTTTTGAAATGGGAAGCGAGAGAGTCAGGTGTGCCAGCAGAGTTGGTTTTCTTAAAAAGAGAAGCAACTTAAAGCAGGAATGTAGCACATGTTCTCTCCTAAGTATTTAGTCATAATGCGTTATGTGACATCAAAATGACTGATAACTTAGTGCACCTTTTGAATTTGTTTTCGTGTGTCAGTGCCGTGCATCATAAAAAGACTGCCACGTGGTGGGTTTGCATTTGTGCCGTTTTCAGCAGTAGGGTACTCAGTCAGGGTTGTTTTGTCACCAGAAATGGAGGTGGAGGACGGCTGGAAAGAAAGCCTGTGTAGGAAGAGGAGATGAGTCAGTGGGACAGCAGGGCGAGAGTCGGGGGGAGAATCAGATCAAGGTGAAAAACAGGCAAATAGATTTTTAAAACCGCCAGACAAGACTGAATGAACCGAGCGAGGGGATGATGAGAAAGGAGGAAATAAGGGAAATGGGTGTGAGTAAGTGAGTGAGGACCCCTGGTGTGAGTCATCCAGCCAGTGAGGGATGGGTCACCATGGACACAGCCACTGACCCTGCACTGATGCCCCATCCATTGATCCCATTAGAGCTACACCTCTGTTTTTCTCCTCCTCTCTTTCTTTGTGGTTGCTTTCCTGTCTGACTGTATTAATCTTAATGAGATCAACAACTCTGCATCTCTCTGCTGCGCCTCACTCGTCTGTTGCGTCTGTCTGCATGCATCAATTTCTGTCGAGCTGCCTGACTCTCTCTGCACTCCTGCTTTCCAAGCATCTATTTGTCCTCTAAACGGTTGGCTGCCTGTGGTTTATAGTTTAAGTGCCACAAAAAGCAAGCATTATGCAAATCGTGATTAAATACAAGGCGAGGAAATAATACAATAAGATAACCTAATAAATACAAATGTATTAGGCCAAACATAATTCTGAATAAAACTGTGTCCTGATTTTCAAATGCATCTCTGTCTGTGACCATCTTAATATCTGTTTTGCAAGTTTTATTTGTCTGCTGCCTTTTGTTTGAATCCTTCTTAACTGCCCAGTTTTTTCCTCTATGTAAACTGACAGAAAAATTGAAATTTTGTCTCTTGCTAATTGGGCTTACTGTAGAGAAAAACTGCAGATTAAGTGAAGACCATCAAGGTTTCAATGGATACACTGTATGTGAGGAAGAGAGAGAGAATTGCTGTCTGATTACTCAGTCAGATCCCCTTTGTGCTGATAAAACAGGTTATTATCCACATAGCAAAGTATTCACACACACACACACACACACACACACACACACACACACACACACACACACTCACTCAAAAAGACATCCTAATTTAAAGCCTTTAAAGTTATTTCTTAAGGAAATGTCCTTAGTCACCAAGCTTTACCATTCTACACTGAGACTGGATTTAAGGTTGATTTAATGTACTCAAAACAGTGCTCTACTGTTTTTTTCCACTTAGTGTGATGGATTCAGACCAAAACAAACACATAACCTGCCACTTCTTTTTTCTCCTCTCTCCCATCTCTCTTTCTTTCTTTCATTTAAACACATTTTTCTTGGATGGCTCTGGCATGGCAACAGCACGCTTTGACATGAGTGTTGCCATGGAGGAGCATTTTTATAAAACTGTGCTTGTAGCAGCACCATATTACTTATTAATTGGATGTTCAACGTCCTTAGCCTCTGTTGGCTCTGCTTTGGGGTACCTATAGAGATTTATTATAAATTTTTAGTTTCTTAGGTCATAGAAGTGATTTAGAAGGATTTTATTTGCACTGTCCTTATACAGCTCCTGAAAATTTCATTTATTCCTTCTTTGTGTAGTAGATCTCTTATTCTTTTGTTTATCTCTAGATAACAGATATAAAAATGCTATTTGGACACTGAAGGTTTAGATAGATCTATGTAAAACAGACAAACTCATAGTTTAACCTATGCAATTTCCTTACAATATTTCTGAGTCAAATTATCTCGACTCTGTAATTTGTATCAGATATATTGTTTGGTATTGCAGCCAGGGAGCCCCAAGCCACCAGTCTGCCACACGCTTACCTTGACACATCTCATCATTTAAAATCAGAAGCACTCAAAGCTCTATTTGCAGGCAAAGAGGAGTGGCAATTTTATGCATTTCTGATCTGAAACTTGAACAAGCCCCCTTTCCTCTCCATGCTGGCTTTCAATAAACTCAGATGATTTCCCGTGTCATTAAATGCTGAATTTGACTTGCAAATGGCCTCCTCGTGCTTTTTATGACGATGAGATGAATGCACAGTAGACGCACACCCTCGTATATCCAGACCTACAGAGGCCGACAGACAGCTATAGTGTAGCTCATGTTTAATTAAGCGGTTTGTCTGCGAGAGAGAGAGTGATGGGCCTAGCACGCTGTTAGCTCAACGTGTCTTTTCTTCAATAAACTTTCCCTTTCACTACTCAATATCCTGTGGCCCTATAGGGGGCAGTACATATTGGTGGCCTCTTTTGTCCTCTGCCAGCATGACCAAGGTAAACATCCTTTATGGATTATCTCTCTCCTTCTTTATCTCACTCTCTTCCTCCTTTCACCCTCCTGTCTTCACCCTCTCTCCCGCCTCCTCATCCTCTTTCACACTCACTCCATCTTGATTCTGTCTCTTTTTTTCCATCTCAGAGATGAAAGCCTCCCCACAGCTCCTTTCACTCCTCCTGAAGCGCCCCAAATGAGGTGGCTTATCTGATGAACCCCTCATTCCCCCCCTCTCCAGACACACAGAGACACTCTCCTTCACACACACATGCATGCTGATACATATGTCTTGCTAGCCTATACTCTCATGACACTGGCTCATACAGCTTCATAAAAAAACCTGTTCTGCTCATGTATGCACTGTTCTTGAGGTCCATAACATACTTATGCACCATGTAAACATATACATAGACGCATAATAAGTAAAACACCCACGCAGACACACATACGGTGTGCCTGGAGGCATGGCCGGCCTGGTGGGAGATCCGGAGGCCTGGCATCTTGGTATGAGGTGCCTGGCGTCAGGTCCCCAGGGTTGTAGACTGACTGTGATGTTAGGTTATTGGGCTCCGCACAGAAAATGCCTTTTGGTCTTCTCTATGGGGGGGCATGAGGGAGTGCACGCGTATGACTGCTTTTATTAAACAGTAATCCCGACAGCTGTTGTTCAACCAAGCATCCTCCCTTCCCCCAACTCCATTTCTGTGTTCTTTCTTTCAGTCGTCTGTTTAGAGACAGGAGCACAGCATGAGCAAAACCAGACTCACCAGAAAGCCCCTACTACCAACTCATCTCCTTAACAATATGTCCATATACAACTCATTTACATTCCCAAATTTGTTTAGCAGGAAGTGTAACGCTGCTTGTGTTATGTTTTAAATCCACATAATAAGGGAATAAATGTAACTGGATGCATCAGCAACCTGCCAGTATAAAACCTTTTCATTACGCACTCAGCAACTGAAGCAGGAGTAACAATTTTATATGTTTAAGCAACTTAAAATGCTTAAGATTAAAGGAAGCTGATGGTCTTGTTTCAACATCAGAAGTCAATGCTAACTTCAAGCTTGAGACGAGTTATTTGCTAGAATTTTTTTTTACCAAATTCAAAAAATATTGCCAGTAAATGTGATTCAGACAGTAATAACATTCCCATTCTATACCATTTTTTTGCAATACAAGAGTTATAAGCTTGTTTTGATAAGGTTGCTCTTTTTCTTTCAAGTTCAAATCCAATAATTCTGCTGAGTGTGGTGATCAGACACCATCAGGCCAGCCCGTATTCAATGGAGATGTGTGTCTTTTTGTCTGTGTTAGTAAACCCTTTAATGTAGCACAAGAATTAATGAGTCAGAGTGCAAAGGGTAAAAGTGCAGCTGTACACTAGCACCTGCACTCCACTCACATATGATCCCTCATACCTGCAGCTGGCTACTGATTGAGCTGTTTCGCACCCAGGGGACTTCCTCAATGAGGGACACGTGTGTCTCTCACTAATTACCCTCCTTACACCAGCTTGCCAAGTGTGCATCCATTCCTCCTTCTTTGCTTCCTAATAAGAAGAAAAGATACTGTAGTTTCAACTCTGTCGCCGCAAGTTCATACATCTTCACATCCCCTCCTTACTTCCTCTGTCCTGGTTTCCCCTTCCTTCCTCCCAACCTGCTGTCTGTCTGTCACCCAGGATGTGCTGTCCCACCCCAGCTCTCTCCCCCAGGCCTCTGCCTTCTCCCTTGGGTACCATGTGGAGGAAAGGCCCAGGCTTTGTCTCCTTGTCTAGACCATGACACCAACCACAAGGGGAGAGAACTTAATGATGGGTTCAGCAAATGTGCTTGCTGACACTAAACCACATGCATGTGGACGTGCACCCACACACACATACATATGCACACACACACATACATATGCACTCACACACACACAGACACACACATTCTTTCTCCCATCTCTGCCTTTCCTTTTCTTTTCTCTTTCCCTCTGTCTCACTCACTCTCAGTGACAGGAGTGACAATGGTGCCGTCTGTTCACCATATCATTAACATGTCCCCCACTGTACTCGCCCTGTTGGCTACATAATTAAAGATTATTTTAATCTTATAGTCATAAAATTTAGGCCTGACACTAAACTAATAAACTGTGAGCATTATCCACTCTTCAGAAGACTCACTACAAATGTTGCAGCAGAACAGTGCTGAATAAACTTTGTTGTTGAGATTTTTTGATTGCTTCTTTTTTATCACGCTTGTTGTAGCAGAACTGATGTGAGTAACAAAACGTCCACACTAAAGGCAGCATTCTGTATCAAAATCATTCACATGAATAAAAGCACATTTAATATCTTTGGTTATGTATGAAATTGACAAAGATTTATTTTTCATGCAACTCTGAAAACACTGGGTTTTGACTTGGATTTGAACACAAACTTTTTTAAGGACATGAAAGTGTCTTATGTGGTTGCCCCAGTAATCTCTTGTGTAGTTAGGAAATACATTTTATCACCAATCTTAGCTGAAAATGTTACATTGTGAAATGCATTAGCACTGCAGTAGCTTGAAAAAATAACTTTGAGGAATATTTAGACAGCATAATTGAAAATTCATTTGCAGTACGTTATTCTAATTCTTTCCAAATGTATTTGTTTTGTGTTTAAGGCGACTGAAAGTAGGAAGAAAGTAATGAACTTGCACATTCTAATTAAAACTATATTTACTCAATGTTTCTCATGCATGCATCACTTAATCCTTGAAAGTCAATGACATTCTAGCATCCTCAATTTGAAGTCTCTCCAAGATTTAAAGCCCAAAGTTTGAGCAGAACAACACTGCAGTGCGACTGGCTTCACCTCCAACTGACCTACAACAGTTTGGTGACTCAGATGTTACCCAGCTTTCCCCTTAATTCACATGTTCAAACACTCTATGTGTGGCAATTCCAGTCCCATAACAGAAAGTAGTGTATGTTGTGTGTGTTTAAGGTAAAAAAAGTCAGACATCCCAGTGTCTGTGAAGAAATGAAAGTCAAGACTGGCATTAAAACTTGGTGAACTTTCTTTTGGTTGGAAAATGGCCCCGACTGGCAGGAGGTGATGTACAAAATATTGTTCTTGACTCTTGTCTCACTGTCTGTCTTTCTCTGTTTGTTTCCCCTCTCTTTTGCAAGCAGAGACTTTGCTTTTAGCACTAATGAGAAATCAGGCCGGGCTGCTGGCTGTTTGGGTCTTGATGGTTAGGACAAGAGATGGATGTTGCCCTTTTCCTCTCCTGTGTTTGTTTGACTATGAGTTTGTGTGAGCAGTGAGCCAAAGCCCAGAGTCAAGGCTGTTAAACTATAAACAAAAAAAACTGTTTGCATATGTGTATTTTATTAGTTTTATTGGTCTTAAAGTCTGATTTTTTAGGGTGTAATGTGAAAGTCTGAGGTCTGGCTGATAGAAGTTTTAGCCTGCTTTATGTCTGAGTATGTCTCAACTAAAAATTGATGCAAGATGTCAGTTCTCATTTAAAATTGTGTTTTGATGAGAGATTTACTGGTTCAGATCTGATGTTGCTATATGCTGTCTGCGGTAGTCTGTTCTGTGTTTCTGATCACATTATTGAGTGTAGTTTGGAATATCTCTTTCTCTGTGTTTTGGCCTAATTGCAGCTTCTTTCTGTTATTCTCTGTCTCACTCTCTCTTTCTGTGTGTGTCTGTGTGTGTCTGTGTATGTATGTGTGTGTTACTGGCCACTGGCTCTTGCTCTCTCTACAGGCAGTCTAATGAGCACACAGACTTCTGTGGCACACACAAACACAGCTGTAACTGTGCTCACAAACGCACACACACACACACACACACTCACACACACAGCTTGACTGGTCCCTGCCAGTGTATCTCTCTTCATCCCTAATGAGCATTGCTGGACAACCAGTGTAACAATCATATCTCTGTTTCTCTGTTTGTCTGTTTGCACCAAAAGATGTGAGCCAATGCTAATTCTGCAAAAAAACCTCTGTATGGCTTGATGAGCACTGTTTTACTTCAGTAATCCTCAACAATGCAAACCCCTCTAATAAATAATATACATCTTAATGCTTTTCTTGGTGATTTTCATGGACATAATAAGCTGCTTGATTCTGAAGAGGAACAGAGGAGGCTGGGATGCAGTTTGGGTGGAGTGGCTTAGCATCATGAAAACAGCTGTGGTAGCTTGCTTTGTTGTGGTAAAAGTGAGGAATGAAAGTTGCTGCCATTTAGTGATGAAATCCAGATAACTGTTGAAATTGGGCAACTTTTACTGGGAAAAAGGCATGTGAATGTGAGAATGTGTTTTGGCAGAGTTTATCCATATGTTGTGCAACTGCTTGAGCGCTCTGTCCCTAAGTGACCTACAGATGGTTTAAGTCCTGTCTCCAGATGTGGATGTGTGTATTCAGAGAGCCGGCAACTCTCTTTCTGTCACTGCAATTCCTCTATTTAATAGATAGCTTCAGTGTGACAGCCTTCAGACATTTGACCTTCAACTATAGATAATTTACTTTACTCTGCTATGGCAAAGTCTGCCGTTTCAGTCAATACACACAACACTTCATGTGGATGAGCGAGGGAAATATTAATCATAATAAAGCCCATTTTTATCAAGTAGAGGTCACTCATTTTGTCCCACTGCCTCTGAACCAATCTCCAAAATAATCACCCCTCACATATCAGAGGTAATGCATTACTCAAAAAGATGGTTGTAATTATGTTTTTTTGTGTGTGAATTAAATTGATTTTAACAGATTGGCCATTTTTTTAGCTGATACAACATCTGGATTTTGTAACAGCATATTTCTAATCTGTAAAAATTGTATTATTTAAACTGAAAATAGCACTTTCTGATCAGGTTATAGAACACTGTGTACTGGTTGTTGTGTCGCTTGTGCCTGGCTGTCTTGTAAGAACAGGAATGAAGTAGTGGAAGATAAAGCATCTTTACTGTTGTTTAGTAGTTTCTTTTCCCCTCAGTTTTCTTCTGTTTCAGTGAGCCTATAAACCAGTTTTCTCCAATTTATAGTCTTACATAACTTTTTTACAACATTAGTTATAGCATCCAGTATATCACAGGAAGCTGTGCCAACAAAGATTGTTTTTCCTTAATTTATATATTCATATAGTTTGCTGCTGACTACCACATAGCTTATTATGTTTTGATTTATTTATCATGAATCAGGTTTGGTGTAATGATCCTGAGTTAGGTGTTCAAGATGGGCTTTAAAGTTACACACTATTGCAGCTTTTTCTTATAGATTCTGTCCTTCGCAGCATCCAGACCTCTGGCCAGGAAGTGTAAACTTTCAATTTCATCTATCTTCCTTCATCATCCTCATCCTACTTGCCTTTCCTTCAACCCTCTGGTGGACATCTGTGTTGTATCACACGCCAAATAAAAGAATGAAAAACACACACAAAGATTTTCTTGCTCCTTCTTGTTCCACGTCACACTTAAAATTGGCCTCCACTTTAGATTCTTCACTGACGGTGTATTTGAGCATGCCCTTTAATGTATATACTTTATACTAAACATAATGACCATTTTAATCATCTGGCACACACACCCACACACACACATACTTTCCCATCCATGCCTCAGAGAGCATGTCACTTGGTTTGACCTGTGGAGTTTTGGCACCAGATGTCTCCAGCTGGCACTACTGGAGACATATGCTACATCTCCATCCATGTGTGTGTGTGTGCGCGTGTGTGTGTGTGACTGTGTGTGCGCATGCGTGTGTGTGCGTGCCTTGGCACTTTCAATAAGCCCCAGTGTTTGCTTTTGCTTTATTGCCTTTGTTTTTTCATTTTGAATCTTCTCCTGGTTTCCATCACTTTTCTTTTTCCATTCCCTTGTTGTCTTCCTCCCTGATTCTGTCATAACTCTCCTCTCCATCAATGTATTTTCTAAATAAGCAGTGCATTTCTGCATTTAAGGATCCAGACCACTGCTATTGTTGTGTTAAAGAAAATTGTTTGGCCCAACTCCCAGCTGCTTTGTGCTTTGTGCTGTAACTCACCCCTGGGGGAAATGAAAAAGCTTTGTAGAGTATAATATCCACTTATGTGTATGTTTGTGTGCACCTTGATGTTTGCAGTTTTTCCACCCACTCAAAGAGATATGTGATAGATCCGTATGCATACATGCAGACACATGGACAAAGGCACATAAGAATGAATGAGAGTTGCTTCCACTATAGTAACCCTTTGGATTTGTCATCCCCTCATTTATCATTTATGAGGCCATCTATTCTTCGGCATGCACAAGGATGTTCCTTTATTTTGTAGCTTTGAATTATTCAGCTGCTTGTTGTGATGGATGCCCATGATGATAAGGCATAGTAACACGTGTATACAAACTCGCACATGCAAACACACACATACACACACACACAAAGAGGCACACAGGCGAGGTTCCCCTTTGTGATCCATGGGGACTCTTCTTCCGTTGTTTATCTCTGCTGTATGGGCACATGTTTCCCATGGTGGATGGCGATGATGAATCATAGACTTGCCTGATCATGTGTTGTTGTTTAGGAGCAGCACCTTTTTTTTTTTTTTTTGTTTTATTAGCAGTGATTATAGCCACTATTCCATGATGATAGCTTAAGTAGCATGTATACACTGCTGGGCCTTTTGTGTGTTGGTGGATATCCAGGCCAGCAGTGACATGTTGTGATCTGCTCTGAGTCTGGTCAACCCAAATGTTTTGCTCTTAGTTAACATTTCTGTCAGCTTTCACCTACTTTTTTACTCCAAGCTGGTTCTTGGCACAAAAAAATGCACAAATAAATTCATTTATGCATTGATGCAAAAAAGGCAGTGATAGAAACAGGCGGATACAATGATTACAGGTTGTGTGGTGGCTGCCACTGACTGTGGTTAGTTTCATTTTGTGGTCAAATTAATATGAAAAGCAATGTATCCAATGGTGCGGCACGGAGGTGAGATAACTTCATTGCTATGACAACAAAAGTTGGAAGTTCCCTCTGAGATTGCTTAATACTTTGTGTACTTTAATAGCTTTCATCACTTTTGACTCTTCCACTTCTGACTGTTAACTGAAGGGTCATCACTGTCGAGACCGTTTTCAATTTGTCAGCAGCACAAATTTGCATATCAGAGTTCACAGAGTTCTCCCTCTGCATTCAAATTTTTGTAAATACGCATCAATTTACTCTACCTCCATGACTGAAGTCTGATATCGGCAATTCAATTAAAACCAAGATACAGACGCAGGTGTGACCAGGTCTTTCCTTTCTCACACAACGCACACACACACACACACACACACACACACACACACACACACACATACACATATACCCTCCAACTTTGTCTGTTGGAAAGTTGCAGCCTCTCCTGTGGCCTCCGGTGCTGTCCACTTTCCTTCACACTGAGACAAACAATGATTTGTTCCACTGTTTTTGTTTACAGTGTGTTACATCATGGCACCTTTCACTGCTCTCCCCTGTTATTACATCTGATTTGTCTGTTTTCGCTGCTGTGCTGCAAAAGGAGCCTCCGAAAGTGAGAGAGAGACCAAAGATTTCAGTGTTTGTTTATGTTTGCGTGCTCATATGTGGCGAGCCAAAGCACACGAACTAAAGAAATATAAGAGTAATAAGAGAATTTTTTTCATTTGTCTGTTACGAGCGTGTGACATTCTCCTCTTGATGTTTTTGTGTGTCAGTTTTCTGTTCCTTGTGACAGGCGAGTAGGCTGGTTGGCTTATTTGTGAACCTCCAGGCCCCACTATCGTCACACATCATGAGCATCTCTTAGCAGATGGAATTGGTTTACCTCCCACCTCTGCTACTGATGATGCCAGTGAGGGGTTACACACACGTCTCTTCACACACACTCACACACACACACATGCTTCAGGTGTTTGAACACACGTAACAACAAACTCATACATACATGTAAACAGATCCCCCATTAATTCCAAATTAACTCCACCATTAATGAGGTTAGTGTTCACTCTTTTTGCTGTTAAAATACTGCTCTCATCTTTTAGAACATGGCAAAATTTAAAAGATGCGATACTATAACATCATTAATAATGTAACACACACACACACACATTCATGGACACAGAAACAGCACTACTAAAACCTCTGCGACTTTATTTATCATTTCTAAATGGAGAGACATCTGAATGTTAGATGTGATCCACTAAATTAGGCTCTGTTCTAATGCAGATTATTTTGTTTTCATAACTTGGACATAAATTGTCACAAAAGTTGTTTTTTCTTTTCTTATCAAGGCCTTTTGGGCCATCATATGAGGCAATTGAGAAAATACTTGATCTTTTTTAAATCATGTTTTTCTCTCAATGGCAGTCCTGCCTTCTTCTTCCTTTACAGAAAACATAAACTTGACACTTTTGACAACTCTGCATTTAGATCCATAAATGTGATAATGACTTCATTAGGCAGTGCTGAGACAAAGTTGGTCTCTCTAATGCTGTCCACTCTTGTGGTACTTTACCCATGAGGGTGTTTCTTACTCTGTGTAAAGGTTGTGGTACACTCTTCTATATATTTCTGAACAGCTTAAACAGCTAGGCTCCCTGGAGATCAATTAATAGTTTATAGAAGAAAGGAGAGAGCAGTGAAATTGCCTGTCTTTGTGGTTCATGCTCTGATGCGCCACCGCCAACGTTTGCTTAATTAGGCCCAAAATATCTTTAAAAACTTGGCTGCTAAAAACATTCTTGTTTATGTTTTTTACCCAGGTTCAAAATTGAGTTTTTAATGTTTATGTGGCTTCATAAGAGAGTGTGTACTGGTGTGGTAAATCACTTCTTCTCAAGGCTTTTTCTACAAGAAAGAAAACAAGACAGTCTAAAAGCCCACTAATAACCCTGTGTGCCGTAAATTGTGTCTGGGCAAGGTAATAGCAGATGATTTGACTGATTGATTGAGAAAGCAAACAAGAGAACGGTTTCACTGTACTTAAAGTCATATTCATGTGAGTATGGCTATTTGAAAATAATCACAAAGTGACAATTTGAGGTTGTCCAAAGTAGAAATGTCATGCTTTGTCTTTCAGTCAGTGAAATGTTACAACCAGGCTAGTTGACACCATAAATACTGTGTGGTTAAAGTCTAATTAGTGTATTAGTATACAGATTTAATTCACAAATGTTGTGCATTTTTTTATGAGTGGCACAAGGTACCAAACATTTGCATTTATAATAGAAATTTTGTTTTAATGCAAGGGAAAACACCCTGCAGTTTAGTGGCCTGTTTCTCTTGCCATTTTGGGATGTAGTGCCCATTTTGAAAGTTAAGACAAAATCCAGACAGAATCCCAAACATGCTCTAATTGCTCTATTTTAAAACTTAAGGCAGACATTGTGGAAAGGTGTCGTGTAGTCCACTGCTTGTGTCTGAACCCAGTAACCTGCAGACTGAGCCTACACAGTATGTATAGTCCAAAGTCAGATCAGCACCATGGACAGTGATCAGAGAAGCCCTTACATTGGCACCAGCAGCAGGCAGAGGTGTTCCTGGTTTTCTGCACATTTGACTTGTCATGTCACTGAGACTTTTAAAATATTAGCACTTTTTTGAGTCTTAGTATAAGGACCCAAGGGCATAGTTATGTTAGTCTTTTTCAAGCTAAATGAAATGCTCATGTCCCTCCAGCTCTGAGAACTTTATTGAATTTGCAACAATTATTTGGCCAGAGGGTCTAAATGTCTTACAACAGGGACTGTTTACTCTTGTTTTTATTCCTCTTGGGTTAATATAATCGCTTTAATGTCATAAATTTATTGCAGAGAGGGTTCTGCTAGCACTGCAGCGCTTTTGTCAAGGGTCAGTGGATGCTGTAGCTCTGCAGTGGTTGTTGGCTGCTGAAGAGCACGCTGTAGAGCAGACTACAGAGCACAGACTCAAAGACACAACTCATGATAGTCTGCCCTCATCTGCACTCCAGATGGAAGAGACAGAGGGAGAACAAGAGGCTGAAGTTCATATCTCTTTCACCTTTCAAACAACAAAAAAATCTTTGTACTATAACCTGTTTAATACATAATTCTTCAACTCTGTTTTCATTTTTGCATCACATAAAGCTTGTTACTGATTAATTATTTAGAGTGAAGGGAATGTGGTGCAGCTTGCCATATTTCTTTTTTAGCTTTTTTAAAATATTATCATATTATGCTGCCTGCTTAAATTTTGATGATGTATGTGCTGTACTTTTATATGCAACACAGATGTAAATGAGTGAGCATGATAAAATCACTCATAAAACAAGCCATATCTTTATATCTCTGTGTAAAACACCTTGCCAATATGACAGAGTGTTAGCATGCTTCTGCACTTGGTGCTGAAAGATTCTAAGAAAGCAGACAGTGAGCGTCCAATAGAGAAAAATACAGTTACTGTGTATTCTGTCGTTTGTGCTTGTGTGTGTGCATTAATGCAACTGACTTATCGAGCTGTTATGTCATTTTATTTATATCATGGCTTCGTGTGAGCATGCATACATTACATTTACACACAGTTAATTGTATCCAATGCACATGCACTTGCACACAAAGTATCTCCAGAGGGGCAGCATGCATCTGCTCCTCCCTCATTAACTCCATGCAGAATGCCATTTGTCAGCCCCACTGTCACTGGCTTCAGTAGGCCACATGCGTGTCAAGAGATAGATCACGTGGAGAAACAATCCCAGCAGGCTTCCTTGACCCCCTGCCTCCACATACATCAGTGCAGAGCCACTCGCTCACCTGCTGCTTCACCTCTGACACAAACACCTGGGAGAAAGATGGGGTGCACCCTGACCATGGAAAGCTGTTGTTCTGCTTTGATGGATCTGTTTCCCCACATCCTCTCTCTCTCAAATAAACACTACAACCTGCTCCTTGTCAAACTCTTCATCTGTGTTGGTTTAATTTGCTGTAAAATCCACCTCCTTCTCGTCCTTCCTGCTCTGTCTATTCCAAAGAGGAAACACATCACTGGTTTTGACCAATCTGGTCCCATTTAAATAGGCCAAGCCAGAAATAGTATGCCCATGTAATAGTTTGAAATCAGGCCTCATCAAGTCGAGTCTTGGTTAATGAAACCAAGATATGTGCAGTTCATTTCCTTGTCTTAACCTTGATGGCAGGTTCTCTGTGTTCATTGGACAAATACACTGGCTGGGAAGATCTGATATGTATTTTCATCATACTTACAAGGGATGTAATATTCCTTTCATAAAGGAGTGGTATTATTAAAACATGAAGAGATTGAGTAACCTTGAGACTCTGACTCCAACACATGCTCTCTTCACCGTTGCCATGGTAATGCAGCAGCAGCGCCTTGCAGTGTAGAGTGTGTTTTCTCACGAGCTCATTGCAGTTTTCATTCCAGTGGATTTTGTCTCCCATCAAAGTTTCCACCTGCATGGAGATGACCCAACGCCTTTTGAAGTCACTGCAGAGTGAGAAGATGTGACAGCATGTGTTTGTGCGAGCATGAATGCATGTGTACAGTATGGCAGGTAACATAGTGTGTCCTAGTGCCTGCACACACGTGTTTGTGTAGCCAGAGATAACCACGATTGGGTGTGTGACTATCAACGTAGCTCCATGTGAAGCAGCTCCTCTCACTCGCCTATCTGTCTTTGGAGATAAGACCACACATGCAGAGCCATACACACACACACACACACACACACACACAACACACATAATTTAAAGTTTGATCACAAGGCATGTATCTTCGCTAGGTGTGAGCACAGCTACCACACCCTTATATCTTCAACTTGTGCATTTCTTGACATATATTTTTTTGCAGTCTGGTGCCAATAAGAGCCAAGCTAACACCATGTCCTTACAGTGTGCTTGAATCCTGCTTGTGACCTTTATTTCATGAGTTTACTCTCAAGAGCACAGCACTCACCTGTAGCTTTGACAGTGTAAGATAATATTTATGAAGACCATTCTTAGTGCTAGGTTTCAATGTGTGAAAGTAGAGCTTGAAATATTTGACAGCGTGTCTGCCACTATAGTCACATCACTAATTCTCTCTCACCAAACTGCCTGAGAAGACTATTTCTGGCCTTCACTGTCTCATGACAAATCTGCGTATGCTCACTGGCTGTCATTGTGCCTTTCCATCTGATTTAGTCCCCATTAACAACATTCAGGGGGGATGGCAACACCTGTTGATGAGCACTGACGAACAGGTGCCACTGCACCATGGGAGAGAGCTGCTGAGTCACTCACACACTTGCACATACACACACACACACACACACACACACACACACACACACACACACACACACACACACACACAATAGCCTTTTTAAGGAATCTCAACAATGACTCACTTATTTATGGCACTGTCATGGCAGAGGTGTAATTGGACATCAAATAACACTAAACTGAAGGAGTGAAAATATAGACATGATACAAGCTTTTAAACTCACAGCTGCTGAAACACCAGGCTGTTTTACTTCATTACCATGTTGTCTGTTTCAGTGGAGTTTCTGGTAATGAAGGTTGAGTTTTTCACAGTGGTATTTTAGCCAGAACAGCTTTTGTACATATAAATTTTCTTCCAAGCACCAGCTGTCCTGTAATATAACGTATATATGTTGTAATAACAAGGTGTTATATGGATTAGAACGAGTAAGAAACAAAATTTATATGTTTTTTTATATATATACAGAAATATAAACTCACTGGCCTCAGGTTTACACTCACCATACTCCACTCCACTCTCTCCTTGACATTTCTTTTTACATAGAGTGAATTGGAAAACCCCGGGGGTTTATATGGTCTGGAGCTCAGCGACTTGGGCTCGTGTCTAACCTCTCTGTTACTACTAGAAGCCAGCAGCACACGCTGTGTCTGTCTCTGCTGCAGCTATAGCGAAGCCCCAACCCAGGGGAGCTTCTCTCCAAGATGCCAGAAAAACAACAACAGCAAAAGAAGCATTTGGACACGACAGGAACAGCATCCTCTGTTGGTTTAAATTTCTCCCACTCTCCTCTCTGCTGTTTATTTCCAGTTCTACTCATCCTCTCATTGCCATTATGCATGCCACATCCTCACCCTCTCCCCTCTAATTCTACACTTGACATGTTACATTTGCTTGTCACGTATGTCCCATCTTTCTGCACATATACCCGCTTCTTTCCTCCCCTTCCTCCCTCCATTTTATTGCCTCCCCCTTCTCCATCTAATACACTATTCCCCCTTTCCTCTCTCCCCTCCGGTCTCCTGCTATATGCCAGCCAAGCCCCCACTCCCCACTACGTATCTTTACCCGGGCAGCGCTGCCAACAATTAGAACACATTACTGCCAATTGTGCCACCTGCGGCCCCCTGAAAGGCAGAAAAAGAGGAGAGGAGGGGACGGCACCGTGCCAGTGGAGGTGGGGTGGGTGTGTATGCGATGGGGAGGTGGAGTGCTTTACAGCGTTCTGGATGCTGCCACAAAGCACAGTGTTTAATTACCAATAAGCGCCGGTTTAATCAGGGGCCTGAATGCTGCCGGATAGACAGACTGCAACTGTCGTCTTCTTTGTGGGGGGCTCGGGTATGTAGGAATGGTAACTGTTTGTGTGTGTGTGTGTGTGTGTGGAGAGGGAAGGGGTTTATGGTTAAGCTGTTGTTTGGTTGAAGAAGAATGAGTAGCAGGCTTAGATAGATAGGGGGTGGGGGGGTTATTGCGTAGGGGGTCCATCATTGTTTTGAAAATAATTCAGTGGTTGTGGAAATGAGATAGTGGAGAGAAAAAAAAATGCATAGAGAGAGGGAGAGATATTGTGTGTGTTTGCACACATTCGCACCTGCATTTTGGCCAAGGACTGGCTCAAATCATAGTGAATTGGACGTGTTGTGTGAGGCTTGAGTGAAAGCAGTCTCTTCTCTGGTCTTGTGGAGGAAAAAACGAAGAGGTGTCTGTGAGGAGATTTAGCCCGGAGCCAAAACCAATTCACAACCACTCCACACTGGAGAGGGGTCTTATCCCCCCAACCTGCCCTCGCAATGACAGGCCTGAGCCTCCTGCACACGCACAAACACACATGCACACACACGGCTAGTCGCACACTTGTATACAGTAACTTGTGTTGCTTATATAAAATATGAAAACACACACTCCCTTGGACACAGACGCACTGACTGCCAAGGTAGTATTAGAGCCTTAGTGTTTTTTCTGTGCAGGCTGAAGTCAGTGGCCAGATGAGAATGTAATCCTCCATTGTGTTTTAAATGGATCAACCTGAGAGCTTAGAAAAGGCTTGGGAGACTGCAAGGAGACACACACACACACACATATGAACATGCAGTATACTTACTTGTATTTTATTTACTGTTAAAACTTCTGTTCAATACATTATGGCTATTTGTTACCGTTTCTGTTGTGTCTGGTTATTATCTTGCAGTAAAAAAGCTTCTCCTAGTTAATGGGACTTGGTCTATTTTCCAGAAGTGTGTGTGTGCGTGTGTGCGTGTTAAGAGATCATGTGCATCCCAGCTGTAACACACACATTAATTTCCCCAATGAATAAATGATGTTGTGTCATACTGCTGTGACCCGCCTCCTCCCGACCAGACACACACTCCCCTCAACCCTACACTGACAAACCACCACACACACACACACACACACACACACACACACACACACACACACACACACACACACACACACACACACACACACACGCACACACACACACACACGCACATGCACATGTTCGCCTGCACAGATGAGGCACCCACACTCTTCCTTGACACTTTGACCCTGGTCACTGAAGAGCAGATGTTTTGAGGTGCTCCTGTTTAAAAGCTGCAGACCTTTGAATTCAGTGACAGGCTGTTTTCATTGACCCTCATTCTGCATCTTTCTCTTCTCTTTTTTTGTCCATCCCTCTAACCTTCTCTTTCTCCACAATCACTCCCTCCTCTCTTTCTTTCTTTCTCTCCCTCTCTCACTTTTGCTCCTCTCTAGAGTCTCGATGAGTAATTGCTCAGGGCTTCAGAGAGATGGAGGGATGGAAAGAAAAAGAGAGAGGAGTGTGGATGAGAGCACGTATATACGAGAAACAGAGCCGGAGTGCAGGGAGGTTGAAATGAGGAGGACTGAATGTATGTGTGTTTGCACTGTGGAGGGGAAAAGTGCATATGTGTGGATGTGAGAAGAGAGATTGTGTGTATGCGTATGTGTGTGTGAGTGTGTGTGTGAGGCACAGTGGGATCATTGATCTGCTGAAAGTGCAATGTGTGTGCTGAATTAGAGGAGCAGGCACAGGGCTTTGAGCTTGTAAAACACTCCCACAGTTATAGCTCTTAGCGCTCTCTGTCTGTCTGTCTCTCACTCACATACACACACACACCCACAGACACACATGCACACACACATCAACATTCACACTCATACACACAGATCTATATTTGGGTGTTACTTACACTATCCAGACTGAGTGTGCGTGCTTTTATTTATGCCTTATCTGTGAAAAGGTGACTGTGTGTGGATATCGGCAGCTTGATTTGGACACTGCAAACCTGACTGCTGGGAAAACTGGAAGCAACTTTCTCTGTAACCTTGTTTCAAGTGAAGCAAATGAGTCAGCAAATGACTGAATACTTTTTTTCCAGTGCAACTTCTAGTTTACAGTGTCAGCAGCGCATTTTCAGACGACAGAAAAGAAATTAAGAGTAATACATTCTGGCCTAATATATTTGATGTCAAATAAATGGGTTACTTTGCGGTTTGACTGTGTATTACAAACCATAAAACCAGGAACATTAATCAAAGAAACAATCCATCTTAAAATGCTGGAAAATTTAAAAGGCTAAATCAACAAAAAGGAACCCACTTCTTTATAAAACACTTCAAGCTATAAAATTAACAATTGAATGAATAATGACTTAAATGACTGACAGACTGAAAAAAAATGAACTTTCCGTCCTCTCCTCCTCCTTCATTCAGCTCTCAGCCAAGGCATGTTACCACTGTGACTGAGCAGAACTATGCAACTACTAATGGACACAATCTGTCTGACATGCATGTGCAATCAATATTAATTCTCTTATCAGAGACCCAAGCTCCATCCCATTGTTCAGCCATTCAGTCACATGTCACCTGCTTCAGCCTGATTGCAAGCCTGACATGCCAGATTAGCTTGGCGGCCAGTGGGAAGATAGCAAAGCAATCGGGGCTTATCTGTGGCATAGAATAGTGCAAGTGCTCGACACCAGAGACTGGCATTATGAGGATAAAGGCTCTGATTTTCAGATGTGTGAATTCAAACACAATGGGTAGGGTTTGATTGTGAAAAAGTATGATGATGATGATGATGATGACGATGATGATGATGATGATGCTCATGATGACTCTTTTCTCACTTCCTTTTTAACTGTTGACAAGAACCAGGTCCACAAAGGATGTCTGCAAGTAAAAATTTGAATTTTCTGTAATGTTTCTCAGGGCCTTGAACCCAAAAAGTCTCTCTAACTCTTGAAACAAGGTTTCAGCTTCGCCTGTAAACCCAAAACCCTTGAAGTTGGCAAACATTTCTTCTGTAATATGGTAAAACCCTTTGAAAGCTTTTCCTGACAACACACAAAATCTAGTGTAGTTTACCTGAAAGGTTTAGAGTGAAGTTGAGGATGCAACATCTAAAGTACTAATTAACCTACAGAGGCATCTGGAGGGCAATCAAACCCATAGTGTCAAAACTGCAGCACTGGGAGCACAGAAACGAAATATATGCAGTATTCTAGGGTAACTTGTGTAAGTGATTTTATATTTTGTGATTTTTCATTGTTTCTTGACAACATGTTTCAAATTTTCTTTTGACATCTGTTATTTTGCTGCCTCCGACATCTATTTTTCCTGCCTGGGAAGCAAAGTTACCCTGAGTATTAAAAGATAAACCTTGAACTTTGAGTGAACCTCACAAAGCAATGCACAAGATAGATTTCTCCCTGTTTTGTTCCACTTTTTAAGATGATTATAAGACCAAATACTGTGCCCACATTGTCAGGCATTCTTATTATGAATATTATAATACAGTAAATGACAAAAATGATTGCATGGGCATTTATGACCCTGATAGCAGTGACAAAGCTAAAAAGAAAAAATGATGTTTAGCATGCTGACCACAGTGAGCCTGTGGAAAACAATTTTAAAATACTACAAGCAGCCATAAGGCGTTCATATCCCACCTCAACCCACCTGCTGTTGACCATTAACATAATGAACTAGCACCCATCTCCATACAAATCACCGCTTAAAGCTCTGAGAGCGTCTGGCAGCTCTAATGTAGTGTCTCCAAACTTTCCTAAGATGATGTATTGATTGTGCCAATCAATGGGCCTAAAAACCCATAAGTGCAGCTGGTAACCATAATGGCCGCACTTAAAAGAAGGATGGATGACTGTAATATTCACTAAGCATCATTGTCTGTGGAAGGAGGAGGGAGAGGTGGATAGAGGAATGCAGTGCAGGAGTTGCTAAAACCACAGCAAATAGAAAGAAATGTGTGTGAGGGCAAGAAAAAAAATGTGTGAAAGAGACATGGGTGGAAGTAAGATTTGAAGCCACGGCGGAAAGAAGTAGGAGGACTGGTTTTGATAAGATAAAGTGAGAGGTAGATGAAAAGAAAACAGCTTCTATTCATCTCTTAAATAAGAAAAACCTCTCTTGACTGTGGTGCCGATCATGTTTCTGATGAGGAACTGCATGTGGAGTGTTGTTGTGGCTTATGCGTCGTCCTGTCTGCCTTCGCTTCTTGCTTTTTTCGCATGTTAATGATTAATATGCTGGTAAGCAGGGAGTCTTCTCCTCCATCAGAGCTGTGGCTGTCCTTCTCTCTCCCCACCCATCCATCCATCTATCACGCACTCTTCTCATTCTTTGTTCCACATTAACTGTTGAGCAGTGATTTGTGTCAGCTATGCTCTGATACCGAGACCCAGTTTTGAATATGACAGATTGCAGACAGTGCACATTAGGCATGACGAGGCATTGATCCTCCAACTTTTTCTGTAAGTAGAAAGGAAATAAGTGTACTGTTGGAAGTAACAAAACACTCCTTATAGTGAATTTAAAAAATGAAGAGAAAAAATGTAACATAACTTTACAACATAATACAATTTATTCCTGTAGGTCAACTTTTTCCCAGTGTTTGTCCTCCTCTGGTGGGTCCTGTAGCTCCCCATTGCTCCATCTCTGTTCAGCTGCCCTACACTAAAAGCCCACCTGCCCCAGAGCAGCTGGGTCACACCACAGACCATTTGGGCTCATCAAACATTCATTGACCCAAATCTCCCTTCTTTTACCTCCCCGTCATGTATTTTGCTCAACTTCCTTCTCAAATAGCCTTGAGAGATGTATCAAGCATTTTTTATTCAATCTGAAAAAGGCTCATAAGGCTCTAAAAAGCGAGATCAAGTGGGATACAGCCTTAATTTTCACTCAGAAATGGTTTTTTTTATAGTACATGATGGGGTTGTATCGTTCCTGATGAAGTGACTAAAATTTAAGCTTTGTACAATGTCCATGGGAGTTTCTCTCATTACACTTAACAGGCTGGATCTTTGGATGTACCTGCCCCCGAGGGTTAAGGCTTCAGGACTGATTTATATGTATAGAACCATATGTCTGTCTGGGAGGAAGCAAGGAAAAAAGCCAAGAGACGGATGAGATGAGTGCAGGAACAGTAAAAGAGTATTAGAGGGGAGGTTGAAAGCCCTTAGTCCTAATCCAGGAAAGATGGTCTCACTTAGCTTTTAGATATTCCACCACCTCGAGAAGCCCTAAAGGCCTCAAGTGGCGCATTCCTAGCTCATAAACTCATGCATGTTTTAGACCTCCAGGGAGGGGGATGGACGTATTGACTGGTCTAGGATACACAACATCCCACAGAGGAGCGAAAGATGGAATAAGAGCCGTAGAGAGCATCCCTAAGGCAAACTGCCTAACAAGCACCTGCCATATTTCATACTCTTTGCCCCCAAGAAGCCCCTCGCCCAACAAGGGTCTTGAGAGCCTGTAGGTGGAGGAGGTGGGATAAGTGCTTCTCCATTGTAAGCAGATCATAGAACCTCTTTATTGCCCTTCCTTTCATTCATAAGTGCTGTTTTCCTTCTGTAATGGGAATAATATGAAATACCAAAGGATCTCCTCTGTGTGCAGATCAGACACAAAGTAATACGCAACACACACACTTATACACTCAAAACATGCACACATAACCATTTGGGTACTGCAAGAGGTTTTTTTGTTTATAAAAGCAACACAGTTTTGTGTTTTGCAAACACTCATGGAGTCAAGTGGGGTTTGATTGATGATAACTAGGCGAGCATATGTTGAGGCACATGACACTATTGATTCCCAAAACTCTCAGTCCCCTCCCCCTACACACACACACACGCAGACACACACAAGCACTCAAGCTTGTGTTGACACAATACATATGACCGAAACACTGAGAGGAGATTATCAGAGATCAGGTATCACATTTAAAGAGCCTTTTTGTCAGTTTCCATTATACTATGCAGATAACTGCCCTACAGAACACACTCCATCACAGAAATGAACTACATACACAGCAGGTGTGTTGCTGCTTGTCTTGTTATCCAACTATAAAAGTTTGATTATTTTCTTCTCTCACTTCTTGTGTTTGCCAGAGTTTGATGGATATTTTTGGCCTCAATCCAACTCATTTGCAGCCAGTTATTTAAGCCAATACATATTTGTTTTTCAAATTTGTATTTGATCAATTGCTCACCGTTTACTGAATACATTTTCTCTCTGTCTCTCTCTATCTCTCTTTCTCCATCTAGCAAGAAGAATATTTTTTAAATGCTGTTGAACTGATTTGGCTCAAGCTGATAAGCACAGCTTCTTTTAATGTTTTTTTACTCTGACTTAATGACTTTATTAAGTAATAACAAAATAATTTCTGCTACTACTGTTATGTAATTCACACATGGACAAAAACTCTTAAAGGCAATCTTACTTTTAAGATAGTGTTTACCAAAAACACTATCAGCCCCTCAGCATCTAAAACATCCATTAAGACTCTCCTCCTTCATTCATAAATCTAAGTCAATGATGTCCTGAGGCCCACTCTTTTCTTCTGACCCCTGCAATCAGTAAGTGGTCTAGACGTATTTAACACTCTGACACTGTAACTCCAAAAGGTCAGAGGTTAAACACAATGCAGAGGTGAGGAGGCATTGCCGTGAGTGTCCCCCCCTGAGGCAAAGGCTGGGTTGCACATGCGCACATATGCAGGACCTTTATGCATCCATGACTAGTCACTACCACTATCCAAACAATGGAGTGTCTCAGCTGTGTAATTGAGTGGTTCCACTAGTCCTATGTATACCATGGACATGCATTACTCTGTGGGTACCAGCTGTTATACTTCAGAGGTCTTCATTAGGCCTGCTTTAGCTCTGCTTCTATGAAACAGGCTTGGTGTCCTTTGTATTGAAAATAGAAAGGAAACATTAGTGGAAGACACAAAGAGCATGAAAAGAATGGTAGGACATGTCTGTAATATTGGATCACAGTGAAAGATGAAGGGTAGACTGACAGTATGGTATTATGGACAGCAGTTAAGTGTGTTAGACGCTTGATGACAGCAGGGCCAGTAAATATTTAACAGGGTCAAGTACCGCCGTCGCCCCCAGGCACAACGAGCTGGGGTTGTTTGTGTGCGTCTGCTTCTTATGTGGTTTTTTTGTGCGTGTTTGCGTAGGATGAACTGACCCAAGCTTACATTTTTGACGCCTGGCCTCATGCAACTGTAAGCACGAACGGAAAAACACTCACACTCACACACACACACATGCACGCACACACTGGTGGGTGACATCTGACCTCAATTTAGAGCCAGAGGTAGCCTGAGGGAAGGTGATGAGTTGAATGGAGACAGACAGACAGACTGATACGGTTGAAAACTGGACATTGGCTGCTATTGATGACACACAAAGGGCTCTGTCTCTGTCTGTCCAGCTTTTCATCATCTTCATCATCATCACAACATCTGTGTTTCTTTCATCCAGCTTTCTCTCTCTTATCCAGTTCCAAAAGTGATTAATGTTCTGGCCTTTGGACTTCCTCTTTTCTCACCATTTCTATGTCTATAAATTGACCCTTATTTTTCTTCTTTAAAACTCTGTTACACATGGAAAAATGACAGTAATGACTCACACTTTTAGTTGAAAATCAAGGTCATACCCATTGTGGGTCATATCATTTATGATGCCTCATCAAACTATGCAATCAAGTAGAGTTTAAGAGAACTGCACATTGATATGCATCTTAAGTAATTACATTTTAAAGAAGCGTTTAGCAAGAGAATGTCTATTGGGTTTGCATGTATCACCGAGAGGCAAGCACACACAGAGAAATGCACGGCCACCCACTCACCAAACACAACAGACACACAAGAAACAAGACAGATCCAGGAGCAGATGCACCGGTATTTAATTAGGACTGACTGCAGCTGTTACTGTTATTACCTAGACATTCTGAAGATAAACGTCTGAAATACACACACGCTTTCACACACAGACTCACACACAGACTCACACACACACACACACAGGTCAACCATTTGTTTGAGGTGGCTTCCCAAGGGAACATCGGCAGTGTGTACCTGTTTGAAGAGTGTGCATGCATTTGTGTGTGTGTGTATCTCCACCAACACCATCTACCAACTCACAGGGTTGCAGAAGTCCGCCTCCTGCTGTATGGTGATAGCGACCCTTCTATCCCAGCAGAGGCTGTGTGAGTGGGAGACCATAAATGCTTATAGACATACATCTGACGAACTGAGTGTCCATTCACTCAACATGCACATACACATTCTCGTGCACACACCAGATGGCCTGCTGTTGTTTTTTTATTCATCTCCCTCCTAGTGTCTCTCAATATCTCTGTTTTTCTCTTCTTCCCTTTTTCACCCTTGCTCTCCTGTTGCTCACTTGCGTTGTCATCACCCATTTGCATTTTTCCACTTTCTTCATTAATCTCTCTTCTGCTTTACTCTTATTCTTCTGTATTCTCTCATTTCCTTCATCTCTCCATCCCATGTCTTTAGGTGACAGGTCCCTTGCTTACAGTTAACGCTTCCATGTTCACTGTCTGCTCTCTGTCAGCCTCAATGCGCAACAACAACCCACACAGGTGCTCGGTTGGGATGCTACTCAGCTTATCGCAATTAAAAAAGATGGATATTGTGGCTGTTTTTGTTTTTCAACAATGTTCCATGGTTTTCATGTCAATATAATATATTTTTTTATCTAAAGTTAGCACAGGTATAAACTCAGAAGTGATAGCTTACCATTTAAAGTTTATCTTTTCAGTATTTAATTCTCATTTGCAGTTTTAAGAGCAGTTAGGATACTGTGGCTAGCCTCCATTCTTGGAACAAAAAGTATCAAAAACATCTATACTTCTCAAACTGTTCCTTCAGCGTTAAATCCACTTCTTAACCATCCATTGTATGCTTACTTTGTTCCAATCCCAACATAATAAATTAACCCTAAATCTTGCATTCCATATTATCATAATGGGCAAACTTATTGATGTTGGTAGCAGTCATCTGCTTTTGTGTGTGTAAGTAAATATCAATAATACATGTATATGTATATATATTGTAATGTAAGTAAAGTGTGCATACAGTTCTTATGAACCCACCCTCCCTTCACTCCCATCATACTTGCACTTTGTCTCAGGAACTAGGCTAGTATGATTAATGTTCATAGGATGATCCATTGCTGCTCTCCATTCCAGTGAGTCCCATAGGAGGCCCTCTGCTCTCTGTATCACACATAGGTTGGCTAGCCAGCTAACAGCCTCCTACATTCTGAATGGTTCCTGTGATAAATGATTAACATGCAGCCTTGCTAAATGATGGCCAATAGATCATTTACACGGTAACTAGAGAGGAAGACCTTACAGAAACCAATGGGGAGATTGGAGGAGCAGGTTGCCGCCTCGCCTGCATCTGTCTCGCTGTCTCATTCACCACAGTGGCCTCTCCTTGTGTTTCTTCCCAAGTTGAGTAATTTCCCAACTGCCCAGCTGTCTAGCTAATATGTTTGTTTTGTTTTCCTTAGCACATCACCAACTTCTGACCGACTAATTCTTCACCTCACTTAAGGTTCCTGTGTGTAAGTCAGCCTTAGTTGCCCTCTAGTCATGAAGCCTCTGCATTCTCCCGTTCAGCTTCCTGGTATTTGTATCATGTTGCAGTGGCTGCTGTTGGCGGCTAAGCTAATGCTTTGGCCTCTTGCTAGACACTCAAACTTGTGCACCAAACATCATTTGCACCTTGGGTCCTTTTCATCAGTCATGACCAGTGTCTTCTGCACCTCTCAGCGTCCTCCTGCATACGTCCTTTTCCTCTTCTGTCTCCTGCCTGTCTTTCTCCCTCTCCTTCCCCTGTGTGGCGTGCTGTGAAGACAGCCGTGAAACACAGCCTCATTTCCCCAGCTATTTCCCAGGGAAACCCAAATGAAAAGATACTACCAACCTTTTCTTTCTCCTGCCACACCGCTCGCCATAAATGCTGACAAGAGACTGCAGTAACATCTCTGACCTTTTACAGGGCTCTTAGAACACACACACATACTCACACCATTCCTATTACTGGCAGTGTCTTTGAATCAGCAGACTCTGGGATGGTGTGAAGGGATTTAATGACACACAATGTCGCTTCAATTTTAGCGCTCCACGGCCGGGCTACCAGGTGCACCATTTGTCCTTTATTCAAAGGAGAGAGGGGGGCTTAAGTGGCCCTTAAAGCGGCCTGACTGCAAGAGAGTGAGGGAATGAGGTACAGAATGTGTGGAGTGCATTCTTCTACTCAGATTTTTATAAATGCAAGATATTTATGTCTATCCTGCTATTAAATTTACAACATAGCCTCCAAATCCACCCCGCCAAATCCACTGGGGGGGGGGGGGGGGGGGGGGGGGGGGGGGGGGGGGGGGGGGGGGGGGGGGGGGGGGG
>JAQMCX010000037.1:5334575-5382975 GCA_029814765.1 Acanthurus leucopareius | reverse complement strand
AAACCCCCACCAAAACCCCCCCCCCAAAACCCACCCCCCCCCCCCCCCCCCCCCCCCCCCGGTCCCCCTCCTTATTGTGCCTCTCATAAGCTGGCCATATTTCATAAGGGCTGGGTTGTCCTTTCATCATGCCCTATGACCCCACAGTATGTCTTCCAGGGATGGTGAATGAGGAACTGAGAGGCGATGCCCTTAAATATCCTTTATGGAAATACTGCTCAGCCTCTTCTCAGACCCCATGCACAGCCCCTCCTTTGCCCCCCCTGCTCCCCGATCAATAAATAATGGGGTGAGGCAAGAGTGTGCAGCTAACAGATTGTGAGAGAGGGAAGAGAAAGCAAAGAGCGCGGGAAGGAGAGTGCTCGCCGCATTGCAAAGAGAAGCCGTGGGAGCTGTCAATGGTCGGAGAAAGAGAAAAGACAAGGAGAGAGAGATGAGAGACAGAGGAGGAGAACAACAATGGCAGAAAAAAGAAATGAGAAAAGGTGTAAGAGAGAGGTGAGAAGGATTAAGTCAATACAATAAAGGAGAGGAATAACAGGGCTGTAATGAGACTGCGCCGTAAAAATAAATCATGTTCTGCACATGTTAGGAAAATAAAGTGGTGTGGTGGGGGTCTCCTGTGTAGTTAAAGGAGATCAGAGAAGGTAATGCCAAAAAAAAATGTAAATAGCACTCCTTACCACATTGAAACTTTACAATCTGTAAATTAGAAAGGGAGAGAAAGAATCAAAACATGAAAACCAAAAAATCTCCCATCGTTATTTTCTGTCTGCTAGTTGTAAAACTCTTAATGTTGTGACCACAAATTTGCCGTCTCCTTAAGCCCAGGCCTGCTGTTCCTGTCTATTATACCCTATTGACAGGTAATTACTGACATATTAAGAGCAGTCATTAGCCGCTGCGAAATAATGTTGCAAATTCTGCAGGTAATTAGTTTGAGCCATAGTCAAGTGTGTGAAGACAGTGTGCAGACAAAAACAAGGAGTGCTTAAGCCCCCTTTGTTGCTCCCTGAGGTATTTGAAGTAGGCACACACACGGCTTTGCACTTTTTCAGACATTTCAGACACTCACGTACAAAAACACACACATTCTACAATCCTCCTTTACTCTGAGTGTTTACTCAGTGCAGGTTAATTTTAGGAGAGCCAGTCTCAGTGCCCGTGTCCCCTGGTATGAAAATGTCGGCTGTGGCTCATCTAAATGACGCCCATCTGTTGAACCTTAATCAAAATTTCCATAATTTTCTTCATGCACTATTATGTTTCTTCATTCCCTCTACTCCCTTCACTCCCCCCTTTTCTGCCTCTTCCCTCGTTTGCAAGGTTGAAATGCTAATGTGCAAAATGGGGAGTATTCTCAGTGTGGCTGCATATGTTGTGGAAATGTAAATTTGAAGTATGATAATGAAATAAGTGGCTCTGAACGTATCAGACCCACTCCCACTATGAAAAAGATCTTGACCTACTGTGGTACTGTTATGATAGATGGAGGGCATTTGGGGTGGGGGGGTGGGGGCGTAAAGTAATGTTCCACCATGTGTCCAGTCTCCTTTGCACTGCTTACCGCCATAATGACTTGCAATACCCCAGCATCCTTTGGGGTTTCAATATGATTTTCCTTTCCCTTTAAAGCAGGTCTCATGTGAAACATGTGGCAGATTTCACTAATTAGTTCACATCGAAAAGCAACCTTTGGTGGCTTCCGGGTCTCAGCCAGTTGGACAGTTGATTATACCCCTGCTTTTCTGAACATCACCTCCTAATTTAAATGGCTAATGCATTCGTTCAAAACCAAATGGCCATCAGTTAATTAAAGGTTGCTATTTGTGCTTTTTAGTTTGTATTAAAGAATTGTGAATGTGGATTTAACCTATTGGGTATTAACGTTCGCTTCATTCATTATGACCAATCACAAATAATTTTAAAGCCATTTACAAAACATTAAAACACAGAGGTTAATTTGACACCCTGGGACCTTTCCATACACAAACAACAATGACTGTCATTATTGGTATTACATGCCTTCCATCTGGGCCATTTAGGAAAAAATGATATATCTCACCTGAAGATTAAAGTCAGTCGTACTTTGGAAACAAGACCCATCTGTCTTGTGCCTGATAGGACCTAAATGTGAGCCAGCATCCTCACAAATTACATTCAACACAGACCCATCTCTAAACAGTTAAGAGTTAGTACTTCCTGTCAGCCCCAGACAAAAGCCTGTTTGGACTGAGGCTGAATGTTGTTTACATTTCACCTCTGTTCAGCTTCTCTGTCCTTTAAACACGATGCCAAACACACTTGCACTCAGCTCCTCCGTGCCACAGCCTTCAGACACTTTCAGAAACACTGTGTGAACTTTGCCTGCGTGCTTCTTATGCGCCATTAGACCCGCTTCATATTTTTAACTACAAAATCTGAGACATCGTGTATCCTTAGTGACTCATCTTCAACCTGCAGAGGGAACTATTGCCACTTCTCAGCGTCTCTCCTTTCTAAAGCTGATCCATTAAGACTGTTGTGAGAGACACACTGCATCAAACTGTGTTTGGACTGCACAGTTATGGTCTTTTATCTCTAATCCCAGCAAGGCTGTCCTCTTAAAGTGTCTGTCTGAGGGCTCCATGGGGCAGACTGCATGGTTGCTCATGATGCTAAACCAGCACTTAACAAGAGCCCGGGAACCTTAGGGCATTTAATGGCATGTGCAACTTTTTTTTAAGTGCCAGACACTCATCCTCTGTGTATTGATAGGAAGCTCTGCACTCAAAGTGGCTTAGTTTCACGGCGCTCAATTTACTGTTACAAGAGCATGTAGCTAAAATGAAAGGTGTAAATGACAAAAACTGTATTTATTTAGTGTCATTAGAATGAGGATTTAGTAAAGCAAACTGTTATCTGCAGGTCTTCTCGTCTCATTTAGGTAGAAACATCACAGAAAAGGTCGTCACACCTACAGAACATCACAGGGGACCTGTATAATGTTGTGTATTACACTGCAAACAGCAATTACTGGCCTCTTCAGGCCCTATAATGGCTGACAGTGATTAATAAAAGCACTGTTGCTACATAAACGAAAACCGTAAATGAATGTAAACGGTTGACCAAAGAGGCCAGGATGGCAGGAGAAATCTGGAGCTTTCAGATAAAAATTCCCTCTTTGCTTTCAACTAATTATCCTCCCAGCCTCGTCAGTCCCAGAACCGAACCCAGTCTATCACAGATAAGCCTCAAGGGACAAAGCTCAGGCAAAGAAAAGTGTGAACATTTATTTTGATGAGTGTGTGCGTGTAAGTATGTTTAATTACGAGTGCAATGCATGCCGGTCTGTTCGTACCCTTATGTATACAGCATGCTATAGTGCTGTTTGTCCAGTGGATAGTCAGAAGGGAGTGGAGGAGAATGGAAGGAGAGGCTGTGCCAGCAGGCAGCGTTATTCCCCACGGGGAGTGTTGATTAATGAATCACATCTTTCTAACCTGAGGCTGCTACTGTGCCGCTGCACTTTCACAGTACTGCAGAGCGCCAGTCAGCCTCATGCCAGCCTTCCTCACTGGCACGACATGGCACAGGGTGTGGGTGCTGTCACTTCTAACCGGGGCTGAGACTTAGTGCGAGGAGAAGAAAATTAGATTCCGGGGTATGAGCGGAAACTGCCTGACAAATTTGATCATTTCAGCCTGTGGGTGTTTTTTTGCTTCAGACAAACAACCCCCCGCAGACTGTTGTTGAATTAGTTTGACATATGTGGTTATTATGTAGTATAAATTAAGCATTTCATTTTTAGAGTTGTTTTGTTTTGCCGGTCTTGATAATTTTTGCTCTAAATGGATTAATGTGTATCCGTGTTTATATGCCACATCAATACTTTGCTAATTTTTCTTTCTTCTCTCCTTTTCTTCCATGTTCCCATGTTCCCTCCACTTCTGTACTCCTTTGAAATGGACCTCTCCTATCAGGTATGTAAATACTTTTAACACACCTGCACTGTGTCACTGTATGGACAGGCCTCTGTGTGATGAGCAGTGAAATAGGATTGTTAAGTAACATTTCTAAGAGTCTAACAACTACTCTCACAGAATGGCTGAAACCACAAATTCTAAGCAAATTTTAAATTGTTCACGGCATGTTTGTCATTGTGAAAGAGCTTTATTTTGTATTTAGTCACAATTGTCATATTTTGAATAAATCTCTAGCATTATTACAACATTTATGATGACATTATTTGGTTCAATAGCTAAATTTCAACTTTGCCTTGCTGCATTTTGGGTCATTCAACAACAAGAACTTTGAATAGTTTTGTGTATTTTTGTTTCTTTACAACATATTCCTGTTACGGTAACTCGGCTTGGCAAACTTGGCTCAAGGCATTCAAGTGTCGCACACTTAAATCTGTGCCCAGACTTTTCCAACAGGTCTTGAGGTTCAAACTGGTTAACTTAAGGCTGACCAGGTCTAAACCTCCCTGTTAAACCCAATTCATCTTTTTGTCAGCCTAGCCTTTAACAGCTGACTAAGTGTTACAAACAAAAAATTAATGCAAGGCCAAGTGATCTTGCACAGGTGTGTGTGGGTCTGTCCTGTGTGACCTGCATGCCCATCTTGTTTGGGCCGTTGCCCCTGGCTAGAGGCTGTTTTAATCAATTTTGAGCTGGCACAGCAGGCACCACACCACTAGCTTAGCATCTGGTATGTTTTTGAAGCTTCTGTTCTCCCTCTGCTCAGTGGTGTTTTTTTTTTGACTCTTTTTTAATGCCTGTAAGTCTTTTGCAGCATATGAAGCAGTTTCACTTGAGGTAAAATAGGATAAGATAAGATATTCCTTTATTTGTCCCACAATGGGGAAATTTGCATTGTTTCAGCAGCAAGTGGACAGTAAAAGACAGCATGTAAAAACAGCAATAAGAATAAAGAACAATAAATAATAAGCACAAAATAAGAACAAAAAATTGTACATTATTTACAAGGGTGACGGTATTAGGTGATAATATTCAATTGCACAGATGAAATTGGAATAATATTCTTGGATATTGTACATAATTGAAATTATTAGTACAAATGAAACTAATAATATCATAGAGTATTGGACGTTAAGGTATGAGTAGACAGTTCATGTACAGCCAAGATCCGGCCTTGCTCTTTGACATATTTCTTTTCTATTAGTCATGAAAGCTCTGTTACACAGTCCTGGATTCAGGTGAATGTTGCTAAACAGTGAAACATGTAGAAAAAACTGTGTGTTTGATGGTTTTAAGATTATACTGATCCAGAGGGACTCTTTCCCAATGATAACACTATGCCACCCTGCACTTCTCTTAGCTGTACACACCTTTATAACATGGCTCGAGGCAGAAATTGCAGAACGTCATCAGCAATGTTTAGTATCAAACACACATTAGGTCCGCAGAGGGCCCAGTAATGACTGTGGAGCTCTGAGTGGCAGCGCCAGTGTTTGTTTATGTGTTCATGTGCACATTCAAATGTTTGTTTAATGTTTCATATTTGGGGAGTAATTGCTTTCATAAAATCTACATGTTTATCATGGTTTTTCTGTGTTAGACAGCAAATTACTGGTTGTGTACTGGTGGAAGTTTGTCAGTGTTTGTGTGGGCAGACTGGCATTTCGCACGCTGAGAACTCTGAAAAGAAAAAAAAAATCATATTAAGTCTACTGCACATCTGTGCTCATCTCCACTTCCTTCTTTTCTCTCTTATCCACAAACACACACGGACACTCGGTCTTATGCAAGCAAGTGAAGTTTAAAAGTCTACCACTGTTCTAAATGTTCTCACACCCTCTTTTATAACAAGTAACTCTCCACCACATGGAACTAATAGCAGTTTTATTAGTTCTTCGTGGAGTTGTCGCACACTCATTGGCTCTTGATAATGTCGCCCAGATAATTGTTGTATCACGAAGTCTCACATGTCAAGCAGCGATGATTTTTTTCATAATCTGCTCAGTTTAAACACAAACAAAAAAGAGAACACAAACACATTAAACACAAACTCTATCATGCAAGCAGCCACTCATGTGGTCTCACACTGACCCAGATCAAAACATGCTGACAGAAACACTCACATATCAAGGGATCCTTCCACTCATTTTACATATTGCTCTGGGCAGTGATGAACTTATCATGCTCCCCTACGCCAGAGAGCGTGACTTAATGTTGATGCTAAAATAATGCTTCCCCCATCCTCTCAACTGCCCTGTTGTTTTGGCTGTTCATCCAATATTAAGGCAAACCATGTTTCCTCTAACCGCCGTGCATTTGGGTGTCGCATAATGACCATCATCAGCCTAATAGCAGAGCTGCCTGTTAATCTGAAGGCGATGGATGATGGAGTACGTCGCAAACACAATAATTGTGTTTCTGTAATAAACGTGTGACTCCCTGTGATCCTGTCCCTGTTAAAGACACTTTTGCCCTCAAAACTACTTCATATTTTCCTTCAAGTATTATTTCCCTCAAGACAGAAAGTATTTATGTCTGCAGACGTGGAAGTCTTGAAGTGAATCTTTGAATTCCCTGATATTGATTATATCTGGGTCAAAAAGAAATTGCAAAGAAGTCCTGGTGTATTTATAGCCTGCCTACTTTACCAGGTGCGTCGGTTTTTCTGCACGTCAATTATATGCATACATTGTGTAAGACAAGTTGTCAATCACAGGAAAAAGCACCTCCATATTTTTTTCTGTGATTTGTGAAGTATTCCGTACCTGTTACCTTGCCTTACATGGCAAGAACCAAAAAATATGTGACTTAAAGATTTTGCAAAGTTTCCCCAGTTTTACAGTTTTCCCCAGAATTCAGTTTGACATTCAGTTTGACAACAGACATGTCTGAACTGAGAAGCTGTAGGTATGGATGTGATGTTACAGATAGTTGTGTGAATTTTATTGACAGATTTCCTCTGTGTGAATGTGTTTATTTGAAGTAATGGATAAAAAATGTCTTTTGTTAAAGCACCAACAGCAAAGTCTGCATAAAACCCCGCAGTGATTTTATTCATCACGCTGGGCGTAATACAGATGTAAATTCTGCATTCTGTCAGTGTGCAAGCATATGTAAATGTAATTTTGACTCAAGTAGTGTAGCTTTTAAGGAAAACACATTCAGAAAGCAATATGTGTCACCGCAGGAATTATCATGCCAACGTCTGCTGTCGTTTTGCTGTTATCATCAAGATTTTAAGTGGAAGCCTATTGACCTTTTAGCCAGCGCTTTTCCTCGCCCATTACAAAGAAGGCTGTTAAGCTTTTAACACGACTTTTTAGCTAGATTTTCAATTGCTGTCTCTTGGTGAAAAAAAACCCTGCCAAAGGATGAAAAGCACTTAATCCGTCAGGTGATGTCAGAGGGCCGTGATGGTGTCAAGAGAGAAAAAGCAAGTGAGCAGGACAGCCTGTGATTTTTATTTATTTCTTTATTTATTTATTTTTTCTGCTTATAGTTTCTTTGGCCTAGATACATTCCTTTTCTGCATCTGCCTTTCCCTCAGTCTCAGTCATATGTTTTTCCTGCAATCCCCCACTTTTCTTTCTGCTCTTTTTGCCTGACTAACCCTCTACAACTTCTCTCACCCCTGCTGTGCCCTCCTCAAAAGCCCCTCCAATCCAACCTGGCAGCACCTGCTTCCTCACATGTAGAGCCACTCTGTCTCCCTCTCTCTCTCTGCATCTTCTTTGTCTATCTGTCTCCCACCTAGCTTACCCCGTCATCCTCCCACACGACTTAACTGCTCATGTGATAGTGTAATGCATGCTAATTTAGGCAGATAAGATGTGTAGCCGCAGAAGTGCCACATGTCCCAGCATGGTGTCGTGGGCTGGTGCGATCCCTCTTTACCTGGAGGAGATGCTCTGGAACAGCAGGCTGGGCAGCTGGAGGGAGGGGGTGAAAAAGGAAGATGGGTGATTAGTGGTAAAGATGAAAATAGGCACAGAGGCATCTCAGAATTTTAAGTTACTCCTGTTTGCCCTGAGAAAACAGGATACAATGTCATATTAAATGGTACATAAGTGACCTCAGCTCTAGAGCTTTTATTCTGAGTGTATTGTGTAGATTTTTATAACCATTATAATATCTTTTTTAATGTAGATAAATGTTTTGCATTGGAAATATCTTGCATTTAATGGGAATAGATACCATAAACAAGATAAAGTCAAGCACATGTTAAGCAAAGATGATCAACTGTATCTCATATGTCCCATTGCATGCAGCTCTATTATTAAAATATGCAAATTCAAACAGCATGAGCTGCATAACATGAAATGCAGTCTTGTTGTTCGGAGGTTGGTCCTGGTTCAGTCCCTCAGTTTCCCCCCTATTGTCTGCACGAGCTGTTTTGTGGTGAATGCAGGTCTGGATATTTCTCATGACACAGCAGCAGCCCATCTGGCCTGATTGAAATTCGTTGAGGGTGTTTGCTGACTCATTGTTTATCCCTCCACTGTCATACTATCCTGACTGACAAGAAAAGACACGTCGAGGTCATACGCTCACGCGCACACATGCTCCCAGACCTTGAGGTAACTCTGCCTGCTTGGTCAGCTGTCATAGCTTTATTGATTTAAAGCTCATTGGCACCTGTGGCACCATGAATCACCTCACTGCAAAGGAAAATTCAAGTTGCTGGGGATATTGAAGTTTAGGTATAGAGAATATGAAGTTTTACTTCTTAATGATGAAAGTTAGTTGCCATTTTGTCGTGCGTGTTATCCCTCCCCTTGAGAGTATAATACTCTTGTAGATATTCTCTTGGAGGTGTCATTAAACAGCTGCAACTAAATGAATTGAAATGCAGCCTCCACACATTGTAATTCAAAGGGACACATAAAAATAATGAGATAAGAGGTGAAAAATATCTCTTCTGCTTCCATAACGGCTTATTTACTATCTTGTGCGACACAAAACTGTGTGGCAACTGTTTGAGCCGATGAGAGAATGGTAATAAATTGAGATAAAGATGAAAATAAATAGCTTCAACAGTATTCTGCCTCAGCCATGTGGGTCCAACTGCGAAGCCTTTATTATTGCTGTCATTATTGAAAACCATAGCAAGCTGCTGGTCTCACAGCTATCTCAATATCACATTAAAATGCCAATCATGTCAAGTACTCAGCGCTCACTTTCCCTCTCACAGATTTTCCCCTCAATCTTTTTTTGCTCCTTCAGACGCAGGAACTTCTTCTGTAGCTCTTTGCTTGCTCTCTTCCCACTCGCTGGAGTAAGTGTACAATCCTAACTGATTGGGGGGAAAAACAGAGGATTACATAAATAATTTATCGTCTCCTCTCTGTGGGTGAAACAATATGATTTTCTTCTCTCTGTTTCTCCTCGCAGTACACATTCTCTCTGCAGCGCTTTTGTCTCTCATTTGTTTGACACTCATTTTTCCCCTCTTATCTTTCCATTTTCTCTCCGTCCTCTGTACTTCAGCACCATCATACGTCTTCCATACCATCTTGGCGTCTTTCCACCTCGTGCCGTGGGGAGATTTGGACCTTTACAGTGCACGCTAAATGTACTTGTCCACCATTAATTTCCCTGCAACATTTCCAATGGGGCGTCTTTCAGTCCATTCCTCCTCCTTCTTTTTGAAATATGTATGACTGCCATTGCCCCCCCAAGATCACTGAGTGGACAAAACTCATCTAAATGGGGCTTAAATTATGTAGGGTGAATACCAGCATAGTGCTGACATGCAAACCAGCTGTTGAAAAGTGTTTCCATGGAAATGTACCGCGATCTGAGAAAATCTGCTTTTCGTCTTTTTGTGGCGTGACAGCATTTTAGTGTGATTGTGTGCATGTCTGTGTGTGCGAGTGTTCGCGCCCTTTGGCAACATGTCCCTCACATATTTTGAGGCCAGGTTTTGATAAAGCGCCCCATTCAGCAGAGGACTTTGAAGCAGATGTGCATGTGTGTGTATGTGTGTATGAGAGAGACAGATAGACAGACAGACAGACAGACAGAGAGGCACAATATCCATGATTTGTGCTTCCTATTGTGTTCTGTTTCTATTTATGCTTTGCTCTATTTAATATCTGCCTATATGAGTCTTGTTTTCCTGCTTTATGTTATTTCTGCTTTGTTACAACTTTGAAATCATCACCACAAATAGGAACAATAAGTAACAACACTGTACTCCAATTTGTTATATGATAGCTGTAAAAAGTTCATGGAAATTAGCAATATAGAAGCAAGAAGAAGCAGCCAGAAAGTCTCGAAATCACAACAATTACATTAGTGAGTAAAATGTTACCACAAAAATATACATTTTTAACAACATACTGAGTTTCTCAGTAAACCCTTAAAGGCCTAATGTCAAAATTAACAGTCAAGTTTACACATTTATTTAATTTCTCCTCACTTTTCTATCCTTAACTGCTTATCCTGAGTTTAGTTTGATAATTAAAAGCATTGTAGGGATCTATAATTTGCTTTTAAAAAACACCAGAACAAGTCATGCAATATTGTTCCAAGCTTATATTTAACTTAATTCCGGCAGGAATTAGTGGAACAAAACCACTGTCCTGTTCCTTCCTGCTGATTTGCTGCGAGTCACCCCACGCCTAATGAATATTCAGAAGCTCGGTCTGTCTTTTTTTTTTTTCCACCCTCTGTCTTTCTTTAGTTGTCCCTCTCTGAGCAGTGGCCCTTTATTCCACCTACACGAGAGCACAGATATACAGAAGCACGCTTACCTCACACACAAAAGCTCATGCACACACACACACGCAGTTGTCTCACTCGCTCACTCACACAATAGTGGTTGGAAAGGCAACCTGATACTCGCTCCATTCATGAATATTCATCCACACCTGCTTCCGGCAGAAAGTTTTTAGCAGGTTTCATTGCTGCTTAGACAGAAGTTTGGAACTGTTTTCTTTTGTTTATTGTGAGCCTTTTTTCCTGTGTGTTTGTGTGTGTATGTGTGTGTGTGTGTGTGTGTGCCTGCTGTGCTGTGCTTGCCCCACAGCTGTTGTCTCAATTCATATAATAGGCTCTACTATCTTTATTTCTATATTCTTTTTTGTCAATAAAATTCTACCTGCGCTCTAAAGTAATATCTTCGCCACATAAAATGAATTAGCTATAATTGGCTGATATTTTGACCCTGCGGTAGAATTACGCTTTTATTCTCCTAGTGGGAGCTTACATATCGTATTTCTATTGGCTATGAAATAGCAAGGGTTACTAAATGGTGACAGGCTGATTTGTTTTCTGCTAATAGCTCGGCCATTATGCAAATCAGCCTTTTCTCACCAGCTTTGGGCTATAAGGAGCTTTGGCGGCACACATGCTGTCTGGTGAGCAACACTTACCGATCAATACCTCAAGGAAAGTGTGTGATGTCATCAAGCGGAGACAACGGCAGTGATGCAACATCAGCAGAGGGTTTGGAAATCTCTGTAGGCTAGAGAGAGGAAGGTTGAGGGGATTACAGTTTGGTGAGAAGGGTTTTGCGGATTGACGGTGTAGCCCCGGGCTGTTGGGATGTGTGTGTGTGTGTGTGTGTGCGCTTGTGTGTGCACACGTGCAGCCTGGCATTTATGCATGGAGTGTGTGTCTGTGTCTGAGGCTGTTTGTGCCAAACCTTTCACAGCTTTAGTTTACAGCTTATTTGAAGGTGTTTGGTTTAGTTCCGCCTGTCTGTCTTCCATCCCTTTTTCTTTTATTCTCTACTTTGCCTCCCTAACCTCGTTTTCCTCCTTTCCTCCCTTCATCCCTTGATCATTCTTACCACTGTTCTCACATCTATGCCCTCACTATTCTTCCCAGCGTTCTCCTCTGCATCCCTCAGAAAGTTATCACTGTTTGAGAGGCCGTGTTAGGAGAGTTAGGAGAGCAGAGGGACATGACACTCACTCATTAAAAGAGAGGAGTTATCGGCCCAGTCCGGTCACAATATCTCTGTCTTCACTTTTCCCCCTCTCCCTCACACACACACATGTACTCACACACAGGACACACAAACCAATCCCCTTCCCAGAAATCTGCCGGTGTTGGGAGGGTTTGTTTGGGGAATGAGCAGAGCAGGAGAACACGACATGCTCATTAAAGAGAGAAGTTATTGGCCTGGTCCATTCGCACAGAGGAAAAATAGCAAGAACAACTTCTCTGTACCGAGTGCCAACACCGGTGGGAAAAGTGGAGACAAAAGAGGAGGGAGGGAATAAAATGAGGAGGGAGTGATGGAAGTGCATCAGAGGAAGAGAACAGGAAAGAGACAGAAGTTTATCTGGCTTGGCTCTTCGGATGATGGTGCAGTTGTCTTTCTCTCCTTTCTCTCTCTTCTCTCTCTCTCTCTTTTTTTTTTTTACCCCCTGTGTGTGTGGATAAGTCAGTGAATGGCGGTGCATGTGTGTACGCATTAAACCAGTTCCAGGATGGGAAGATAAAAGACAGAGAGGACCCTTTGATGTCTTCCTCAAAGACCATATCAGTTTAACACCAAACCAAATAGCACTCAACTTTTTTTTTTTTACAATGCTATTTACACATCAGAGCAGCATAACAACACGCGCTGACTTCAAACATGGCTGCCCACTTGAACAAGCAGATGACTGAATATCCCAAATTATTTATCAGGATATGAAGAGTCATATTACAAAATTGTACAAAATGGAAGGCCTATTTAGATAGAAAGATTGCTTTCATTACTGTAAAATGTATGTAAATGCACCAAATTGGAATAGAATCAAGCTCTTCAGCTGCATTGTATCTGCCATTAAGTAATTTTAGTCTATCTCTGGGTTGTATTCAAAGCTGGATGAGCTGTTCAAGCATTGTGGCCCATTCCTTCTCATTAAAGCTGTCCACCTAGCTCATAATCGAAGAAAGATTTTTATGCTCTCTGTTCGCTTCCTGTGCCTGCTGGGCCCATATTACAGTACGCCGTGCTGTTTCTTCAGCTCTGTACGGTCATCACTGATGCACATGAATGAGACTAAAAAGTTTTAATAGGACTTGTGTTTGATTACGAAGAAATTGTAGTGTACAGTTTTATTTCTTCATAAATGTCGGTCAAAACAGGACCCACTTGGCCTGAGGGATGTAACCTGGTGTCAGCAGATATCTGATTGTTAGATATAAAAACTGAAGACAGGCCTAAGTCGGTAACAGAGTGAGGAAAATATTTGTGCTGTTTAGCTTTGGCCCCCTCAACGGAACCGACGTTCACTGGAGGTCGATCTGATCACATATGTGCACTTCATTTTAAATTACCGAGCAGGATGACCTCATTTGACGTGAAATCGGTGATCTCATCACCACGCACACAATAAACTCTTCAATTTAGACACAGTTGCAGCTATGTCACTGGTGACTGCTGGAATGTTGATTAGTTGTTACTCATCGATTTACGCAGTGTTTTATCATCAGCTGACGTTCGCTCTCTTACCAGCCATTAACTAGAAAAAGACTCAAAATCTGAAACTAATCACACATGTTTCCACATGTTTAAATTAGTCCTCTAGGACTTCAGTTTTAAAGCTTGTTTTTGAGGACGTGGCCCAGATGAGCTTCACTTCCTGTGCACTCCGGGAAGAGGACAATCAACAACAATAAAATCAAGATCTGGCTCCTGATAGGATGATTTCTGCAGAGGCTTATGATGAACTCACCACTCTCTGACATACTCTGTTATAAGAATAGAGCATACCTAGTGTATATGAATGTGTATATCTGTTTCACCGAACTTAGTGTTAAGAGGAAAGAGTGGTTTTTGTCCGTTACTGTGCTTCTCTCATCCCTCTCTTTTCCCTGTTAGCCTCTGCACCCCACTTCCCTCTGTAGATTGCTGCTATTTGAACATTGTCCACACAAGTCCTGAGTCCTATCTCTGCTTCTCTTGTGCTCTCATTCCTACACTGGGAACCAACATGGCGGCCAATTACACTGCTAGACAATGCTCACCATAAATCATCCATTGGACTGTCAGACACATGGGGACTCAGCACTAGAGGAAACATGCTCTCCTCTATTCTCTTCTCCTCTTTCTACTCACTCAGTCCTTCCTTTGTTCCTTCCTTTTCTCTATTTTTGAGCTGGTTCAGGGATTTCTATGTTTCATTGCGGTCATGCTTTGCCACATTCAATCTGCAAATCTTCTCCTGTTTCCTTCTGGTTAATTTTTCTCATTGATTTCTCTTTCAACACGTTCTGGATGCATTTTAATTAAATTTCTGTCTTACCTTTCTGCTTACTCTTTTATCAAGGTTGTCATTTGTTTTTTATCTTTTCACGCTGCCTGCCTCACACTTCTAACCCAACCCGGCATGTTTTAAATATGTGTCTGTGACATGAACAAATGTTTCTGAAGGAGCTTTTAATTAGGTTAATTATTTGGCTCAGTGGTATTTAAGTACAGTAGGTTGTTGTTGTAGTTTAGTTGTATCACAAGTGTTTTTACATTGTTGGCTTTACTGTCAGCAGTATTCTGGCCTCTGCCCTTCTATTTCCTTCTTTGTTTTCTTCTGTTCTCTTTTTTTCTTTCTTTCTCCAGCGTTTCTCTGAACTCTGTACTGTTAAAGAAGCTATTTATGTTTTCTCCACTCTCTTTATGTTTTGCTACTTTTCTCTTTTTCTTCTGCGTGTCGGCCAGTGCAACAGAGCAAGGCTGTAAGGGAGGAGAGGTTACAACAGGAAGACGTTTGAGAAATAAGAGAGAGGCAGCATCGGCTCAAACTTTAATGACCAGTAAGGGAGATTAACTGAGGAGGCATTTGATTTTGTATTGAACAGTTATGTATTGTGTTGGTTTCATATAAATATTCACAGATATTTATACTGAGACTCAAGAGGGACAATTGAGTCAGAGCTGGAACAGTCCTTTGAGGCAATCTGGATGTAAATGTCTGTGGTATGTAAATGTACATGTGTATCTGCTTACATAAGTGTATTTTGTGTTTGTATATTCTTCTGAGGTTTGTCTGTGTCTATGTATTCCTGGGTTTTACCAGAGGTATTTTTAAAGAATGTGTTTGGTTGTGCACTTGAGTCTGTGTGTGATGGAGCACAGCAGGTCAGTCTTTGTGATCAGGGTTGTGCTGGTGCCCTCTATGGTTTCCCTGCAACTGTGTTTTGTTGCACAGTATGGATTTTGATGCACCATTTCAAGATGATTGCGCGTGAATGTGTGTGTTTATTTGTGTGCGTAAGAGAGAGAAAGTTTGGCTGTGTGTCTATGCATTCCAATGTGAAAACCTGATTCTGCAGGTGTGTGTGTGTGTGTACCCACAGGTCTTATCATCCGTTCCATACACACTGCTTTGCTCAAGGACACCCTCTCTCTCTACACACACACACAAGAAAGAAAAACAGCTATTTTCAAAAGCAAACAGTGGCTGTAACAGATCAGTGGGCTTGCAATTATTTTGAATTTTAAAGTTTCAAGAAGCAAGAATTTTCAGCCATGTATGTCTCTCAACAACAACTTGACCTTGACAGTGTTTTTAAATGTTTCCTAAGCGTGTTGAAAGGAGTACATATTGACATTCTCTCTTCATAAACCGTGTGCAAACCTGGTTTATAAATTCTCTAATCAGTGCGCCTCAACATGAAGTGCTAGAGCGCCTGGATTTTCTTTTAGTTTGATTTATTACTGGTGCATCTCTGTGGGAACAACATAAATACTGCCGGCCTGCAGCAATGTTGTAGAAACATTGATAGAGAATTCGGGTGTGTTGCTTCTGTGTCAATGGAGCCTCCCTCTGGCAGTGTGTGTTAATTAAAGTTGCGCGTGGCAACCTTGAGAGAGGCCTGATAACACTCAGCAATGTTTTTGACTTTTTCTAAGCCACTGAAACACGAATGGCAGTGGGTGCACACGCATATTAATCTGCACATAATCACTTGACACACGCACAGACATGCAAACCCACATGTGCTGTATCAAGTCAGTACATCGTAATTAGCCTTTCCTGTTTGTTTTCTTCCCACTGTTCATTTATACACTAATGGATTCCGTGTATTACCGGGACTTGCACCACAACACCTCTTCATCCCTCCATCTCTGCCTCCATCTTTCCATCAAAGCTCTTTTTATTATGTTAACACAGGCACATTGTCAGTCATAAAAAGCTTCTCCAGTGCACAGCGTTTGTTCTAATCAGCTAGCTTATTATTGTATTTTGTTATGTAACACAATAGTGAACAGGACAGTGATGGAGTATAGGTTTTCAATGGTTCTAATTGTCTTTCAGCCCCACCTCTTCATCTGTCTCTGTCCCTACTGTCTTTTAATACTGTTTTTTTAAAAATTTCAGATAGATTTTCAAGTTGGCTTTCTATAAAACTCAGCTGAATTGTCATCATTCAGTCTTTCAGTCTTCTGTGTTTTTACAGAGAAATGCTTAATTCTATCATAGGTCAAAGTTTTAACTAAAAGGCAAATTATGATAATCAACAACATGATTTAAAATCCTACATCCTCACTTAACAGTTATTTTTTAATGACAAATTCATCATCAAAAAAGAGTCACAATTGATAATGGCTAGATCCTTCAGATCACTCAGTTCTATCTGTGCAATACACTAATTTCCATAATCCATATTTCATTCCTCCACAAATGAAACTCCATTGTTGATGACAGGTTTTATTGTATGTGAAACCAGCATTAGATAGTCTAAATGTCTTTGAAGCTATAGGGATAAAGGACCAGGATATGTTGTTTTGCAGGATTTAAATGTGTGACCTTCAGTAGGATCCATCCAGTTTAATAATACCTATTTGAAATATCAAGATACAGAGACACACACACACACACACACTCTCTGTCACACATCCATGTCTTGTTATTGTCAGAAGCAGGATGCTGGTAATTGGGTTATGTTGTCTTTGAAAGGCAATGTGAGCTGCAGTAATGATGGGATAAGCAGGCTGCCTGTGTTATGTGTCAAATTGTGATCCAGTTGTGTTTTGTGCAAGGCATTAGAGGACGTCCCTGAATCTGATCCTATCTGGGTTCTATGTGATTTCCTCTTGTCACCCAATACCTCAAATCTGAACCAGAATCAGCTGGTGAGATCACTCAGATCACAGTCTGTTTGGTAGCATAAATAGTGAAGATGAATGGGGCAGGAACTTGGCTTGTGTATGTGTATATGTGTGTGTGTGTGTTGTGTGTGTGTGGTGTGTGTGTGTGATGTGTCCGTCTCTCCATCTGTATCAGTGTGGTGTTGTGCGTGTGCATGGTTGTTGCATCTATATGTGCTCGATAAGAATCTCTACACTCTGTGACAGCCAATATAAATCCTTTTATTAACAACTTTATCAGTCTGATGGGAGTTTCAGCACCCTGGCCCTGCTCGGGTCAGATTGTTACATCAGTGTGACAGCTCTGCCTTTACTTGCGACTCCAACCAACGAGGATATAGATCGACTTTATTACTCCCTGCTGCTTCTAAAGCCACATAAGCTTCTGGTATCATAACAATATAGAGGGAATTATGATAAGGCTGCATGTTATATCGCTATGAAAGCATGAAGTAATGCTTTTTGGTATATTGCAAGTTTTGGTGAGATTTTAGGAAACTTCTTTAACTTTTTGATACGATGCTGATGATTTTGGGTTATATCACCGATTACTAAGGACCTAATTTTTTTGCTCAGTCAAACCAGATGGTCAGTAGACCGACTCTGGTACTAATAGGTAATCAGGATTATTCTTGAAAACACACCGGCACAGTGGGTGCTTACGAATGCATGGCTCAGTCCTCTTGTTCGTGACTGCCCCTGACATCACCCTCTGTGATTTCTGCCTTCACACAAAATTGTGCCATGCAAAATAAACGTATGAATACGCTATCACCATGAGAACATGAGATGAGAAGCATTTTATTTAATGAACAAGGAGAAAAGTATTATTGTCTACCTGCCTAATTTACTCAATTAAAAGGTGGTGTCAAAGAATGGCTGGAGTCGACATGAACAAATAAGAGGAGGGTCCCTAGTAGAGGCTGGGGGAAAGAACTGAATTGTAGCTGTTGTTCAGTGAAATTGTAGGGCTTTTAATTTGAAGGAAACACAGGAAGTGTTGACTTTGTTTTAACAGTGCAATGCAGTACTTTTAACAGGGAAAACAGAATAGGATCAAAGTGAACAGTCAGTTTTGTGTCATGAGGTGATGATGGAGGTATGACTCCATAAATAAAATGAAGCAGAGCTGGTTCTTTCTTTCTTTCTCACTACAAAGTACAGTTGTCACAGACAGTAATGGATCCTCTCTCATTCTCTTGGTATAACCAGGACTGACATTTCTATAATTACAATTCTCCTTCACTACTGTGAACCGGACCAATGACATTACTAATTCATTCCCAGGGATGGAAAAGGAAAGAAGGGAGGCAGTAACAAAGAAGAGGGGAGAGAAAAGAAAAGAAAAAGGCTGGAAGAGCAGAGATTGCAGGAAAGAGAGAGTGGAGGCGATAGGAAGAAGAGGAGGGCAGGATAAAGGAGCGGAGGATTGAGATAAGAGAGGAAATGACACGAGGACATGTGAGTGTTGATGCTGAAGGACAAATACATTTGTTTGAGAAAGGAAGTTGCGGAGTCTCTTCGCCTCTCCTACGAGATTTCCTCTGGCTCTCTGCTGCCAGCAGAGGACTGCAGGTGGACTCCTCTTCCCCTCTCTTCCTCTCCTTCCTCTCTCCGTAGTCCTCGCCATGCCGCACCAGTCCTTGTTGCCATGGTAACACGGGGTGAGCCGAGCCATGCAACAGAGGGATGCAAGCAGGAAGATGGAGAGAGAGAAAGGAAAAGAAAGGTCTGGAGGGATCCACTCTTCCATTACCGTAATCTACAGGGAAAAGGGTGTCCCCCCTCAGGTCCACCTCAGTGGAAAAATAGATAGAGATAGTTTGCTTTCAGAGAGCACATGCTTTGAACGCACAGGCTGTAATCTGTCTGCCTGATTTGGTTTTTGAATTTTTTATTATGTATTTTATTTGCACAGTTGTAGAGGCTTCACAGTTGAGTTTCGGCATCAGATGCGAGGCATTAAAAACAGTACAGAACAGAACAGTGGACTTCGATTGAAAGCTATCAGAAACACAAAAAAAAGAAAAAAAAAAAAGAAACACAAACCAGTCACAACAGAAAGTACTTTTGTGTTAATACTGACTATCCGGACACTAGATGTTCTATCACCTCTGCTGAAGTTCCCAGAAAGTATCGAACTTCACATTTTGTGTGTGTGTGTGCTTTTGCGCTCATGTAGACCTTTATGCCCCATGCCAGTAAAAGCTCACTCTAAATGCCTCAGATGCTTTTAAAGTTATCCTCTTGGTGTTGGTTATGTGTGTGTGTTTGTAAAAAAAAAGCTGCCAGGATAAGCTTATTAAGGCCACCAAGTGAAAGCAAAAAAAAAGGGGGGCTGTTAATCAGATGGCATTTTAGGCACAGTTGGAAGTGATGTGTGTGCACACGTATTTTGCAGGAATATGTACTTTCAAACAGGCAGACACACACTCACACACACCCACAAAACAATCCAAAAGACAAACCAACTCATTACCAACTCTCCCTGCTTAGCGAAAGGCAAAGATAACAGGAAAGCAGGCAGAGTGAAAGCACTGCTGTGCTTATTCAGCAGCAAAGCTTGACTTTTGAGACCGACACGAGTACGATTAGAGCACTTTATTGAACCGTTCTGAATAGCTGCCTGGCCTTGTTTATGAATAGATCCTGAACTTACAGTCCCTTGCTCATTCGCTGCAGCATTCTGAAGGATTTCTGTAGCTCGAAGTAAATGTCCTATATATGTTTGTCTATATTTGTTCAGTGTGATACGAGACAGACCTTTTATTTTAAGTTTGGTTGTTGTGTTTTATATGAACGACATCAGCAAAAATAAGCATCTCTGGATTCTTAGTGCTTTTAAATGATGACTCAGCACAAACTGAGACCAGATGTTAAGAGTGACCAGAATTTCAGACCACTGTTGTGCTCCTCAGTACCCTGGAAAGCGCCCAACTGCAGTAACTTGTACCATTTGTGTCCTATCCTATTCACTATACTAGCTGTCTATTTCTGCAATTTCATCTGTTTTTTCCATTTTGCCGTGTCTTTTACTGTTGGAATAGTAAAATGCTCCGGTTGTCAGGTAGTTTGAAATCTGCCATAAATATTAGAGTTCTTACAAGATCAAACAAAACTGAGAGTGAAATTGAAGAGGTCCTGTTGAATTCTGCAAACCTTGGAGCTCATTAGTGAGTTGCCTGTCTAACAGAAAATTTTTAGCTTAATCTGTTTTGTCCCTGACAGCACATGTCACACTGTTTCACCAACAAACAAGCAAGTGACTTTCTTGTCAAGCAAACATTTCATTACCTTCCATTCCGACTTCATGCGTCTCTGGGATCAGAATAATGGTCATTAGCACACGGATCATAGCAGCAAAGTGTGTGTCCATTTTCATGCAAAGAGAAAGCAGACAAATTGCATGTGTGTGCACGCATGCATATGAGTGTACACACAAACACACACACACACATTGAATAAGAATTAACCCTGTGAAGTGAGGAGGATAATTCAGTGGTAATTAGTGTTCTGTGTAATCAGTTTTTATTTTCCTGTGCTGTTGTTAGGAGCTACAGACAAAACAAAAGGAGGTTTGCATGTGTTTCTCCCTCTCTCGCCCCCTAATTACAAACATATCCAATTAATTACACACAAGTCCCACTTTCATCTGTGTGCGCCATGTGAGAGGAAGAGATGAGAATGCAAAGCAGTCAGACAGGAGCAGTGACGCACACTTATACACAAGACAGAAATTAGTAATTGGTCACACACTGACATCATATGTATACACATGCATATATCCACTCGACTAATGTTGATTTGACTGTGGACTAAAAGTTATGTAAGGCGGTTGGGCATGCTGTCAAAGAAACAGGAAGATTTCCGCTCAATTGTTTTGTTTGTGCATCTAAATAGAGTAAAATGAGAGCCTATCAGTGTCCTATCAGTACAGGGATTAATACACACCTGCTGTTTGAAATCAAACATCCTGGGTTGGAGAATCTTCTCAGTAACCCCCCCCCCTGCACTCCTTTTTCATACTTGACACGTACAGATTCCTTTTGCTTTTTCTGAACCAGACAAGTTGGGTATCAGGCTGGAAAGATGAAGGATAGATGAATCTCTTGGAGTAGCATCATGTATGTCTCAGCCTATAACTCTGGAAGTCACCAGATGTTGTACTCCCAGTAGGAGCTGTTGCCTCCGAGCAATGTGCTCACTTACCATGTATGCCAGTGTGTGTTTGCATAACAGCTCAGTCTCTGACTGAACTGTCTGTCAGAACTAACTAGGAAATTCAACTCTTGCTTTTACTTTCTCTGCAGCATTCCTGTTTCCACTTAACTGTAAGTTCCAAAGGAAAATTATGAATTCATAAAAATTAAAAATCCTTAATATGCAAATGTATGCACTTAAGGATGTTTTAGATAATATATTCATATGGTGTTTCTCTGTCTACTGCCCTCCACCTTTCCAAAAAACAGTTTTTCACTGTGCATCCAGTACCCAGGTATATGACCGCCTTGAAGCTTTGATTCTCCCTCATGCCCTCCCTTCCTCTTCCTCCTTCCCATTTCTTTAGTCAAGAAAGTAAAGGCCTTTGGGCCTTTATGTTTTTCAATTACACATGGTGCAGAGATTGAGGGGAGCTTGGAAAGGGGGTATAGAGAGAAATGGAGAAAATGCTAGCTGTCTTCAGGTCTCTGAGTGTCCCCTCAGGGAGGCTGTCCAGGTAAAGCAGAGGCGTTTGTTCTTATTTAGCGCCTGTGGCTGGCTGTGATTTAGCATGTCCTGGGACTATAGGGCCTGAGCATAGAGGAAACAACCTTGTTGAAGAGAGAAAGGAGAACAAAGGTGAGCAGAATAGCGATGAGGGTCCTGAAGAGGATAGCAGACAAACAGTGGAGAGTGTGTAATAAGAAGTAAAGAAAATGGGGAGAGGAAAAGAGGAACATTAGAATAAGAGGTTGTTGTAAAGCTAAAAGGAAATGAGATAACTGCACACAAAAAAAGGAAAGACTTGTAGACATAAAGGGATGAGAGTCTAAGCTCTTTCATAGGTTGAGGATCTGACTAAAACGATGTTCGGTTGACTGGCATGGGTGCTTGACATCTGTGCCTGAGGTCATTCAATGTATGCGTGAGAAAGGTTGACAATATATAACAGACAAAGCTTAAGTCATTGTCATGCGCTAGTGAAAGTAATGATTGTGTTCTATGCCCCTTGAAACCCTTAGGTCAGTGGATTGAGCCTAACCCTCCTCCATAGGCATTTCTGCCCCAAGGCCAAGTGTCTTTGGCTGTGAAATGGTTCTCAGTCTCACCCTCTCAATGCCAAAACCACCGTGAAGTGGACTTCAGCCTGCAGCCTCAATGACTCCTCTTCATGGACTCCTCCATTATAAACAGTTCAATAGCCATGGCTGCACGCATTCAAATCAGTAGCATTCTTTGGCTGGTTTAGTTCCTTCCTTTTATGAAACCCTTTATCACTGACACCCACAGAACATAAGTTCAAGGTTATTTGTGGTTTTTTTCCCAAGGTTGATTAGCCATGCATTCTTTCTGTGTGTGTGTGTGTCTGTACATTTGTGCATGTGCATGAGTGTGAAATCCCAATGAGCCATTGTGCCCTTATTTGAGTTTTGACCACCCTCCTGACCCCCTGTGATGATTGACGGGCCCTTTTGTCCAATAGGGAGTACTCACTCAGACCCCCTGCTGGCTGCAGTTTTGTTTCGCTGTTGGGTTTTTGTAGAATCTGAAAAAAATGTTCCAGGTTAGAGTTTTTTTTGTTTTTTTTTTAAGGTGTCATTGGATGCTTGCTTCCAAGGGAGGGAGCACAAGTACATGCCCATCCATATGCACACTGGAGACACAGACCCTCACACACCTTTGATCTTTACACACCCCACTAGAGCCCTCAGCCCCTTGGCCTTTCCCACTGTCCTGTCAAGCCCTATGGCAGCTAAATGGCTTTTTGTCCATTCTCTCAACCAGTGGCAGCAGCTTTGTCCTCCTTTAAAGCATCCAGTAGACATCTGCCTCGCATAACCCCAGGTGGCTTTGCAAGTGTATGTCAGAGCCAATTTACTAATATTGAATGCAGTGGCACACACATGTCCTGCAGTGCAAAGTGTATGCAGTCTTTTCTGCTTTTATTTTACAGTTGGTTAAATGCATCTACTAGACAATGTATAGATGGTTATTGAAAAAGAAATTGACAAAGAAAATGCCTGAAAGCATTTGTGTACCGTTAAATACCAGAAAAACACAGTCCTAGACAGTTTTCCTTTCACTGACTTGGCCTGATGTTTTTTTGTCTTTTGTGAAAGTGATGTTGCAAATAAAGCATCACCACCCAATTTCTTTCCCTTACTTAGTTAACCCTAACCATTCACTTGGCTGGTTTTGTGGAATTTTGAAAGGAAAATTGTCAGGTTTTTATCCGGTAGTAATAATAATATTCATATCAGCAGGTAATTACAGTTTCTTCAATAGAGAGCTAATCCACATGTGCCCTCTCTGTGTTATCAGGGTGCATACCAGGGGAGCTTTAGAGGTAGGCCCATAGAAAGACCTAAATTACTCTTTTATTCTGGGGGAAGACACACTTAGAGGTTTGTGCGTGCACACTTATATACGGCACTCACATACTTCCGCCCCCGTCTGTTTCTCTCTCTCCTACACACACCTCCCCTCATTTCACTCTCATCGTCGCCATATCTCACTCCATTTCCCTGTACAATGGCTGCGCTGTATTAGAACAGTCCCTGAACCCCTGCAGCCGCTCTGTGTCCCCAGGCCCAGACTATGACACAGTTGGCTGGGGCAGAAGAAAGACCCTCTGGCCCTGCCTCATTAAAATGGTAAAGAGCTGAAGGAGGATAGGAAAGCTAATCCTTCCACCAGTACCCTCCCAGAGTCCTCATCTCCTGTCCTGAGACAGGGCTTGCTAAAACACACAGCCCCTGGGAGATGGAAATGATAGGGCTCAAAGGGGACAGTTTAGGGGCTAGCAGTGACGAAAAATGGGTTCGGGGGGGATTTTGAGTGTAATGGTGCTTTAGGGGTGCACAGCTATCCAACAGAGTGTAATTCTAGATTTGTTCATATCAAATTGTTCCTCATGCTGTTTAACATCAGTAGAGAAATTTTTGAGTATAAATAAGATGGGAAGCTTTATAGGAACACACATCATGGTATTCACGGAAACATTCATGAATATTGTGAATACAATGTCCCAGGACCTTTTCATCATCTCAGGAAATAATTCTGGATATTTGACAGGTTTTTTTTCCCCAAAAAGTGAAACTTGGCTCAAAAGCCGATGCAGGAAAGCCCGACCTGCGTCAGGCACTCAATCACTCAGTATGTAAGTTGCAGAGCTTGTGAAGCTGAAGGCGAACAGGGATATGTTGTTAATTTCCCCAAAGGCAGACATTACACAGGCCAGCTGAGTAGTGACAACAATAATCACTTTTACTGTTACCACACAGTGACAGCGAGCGAAAAATGCCGCGGTATATTTTGTGGTATTAATTGCATTTATTGATTGCAGTTTAAACACCATAGTGCCAGCAACTTAATAATGCTGCAACTGATTGAATACACAATCAGTGTTACATGTACTGGTTTTACCATCAATGCAGCATTAATTCTGTGAGCTGCACACTGAGAACAATGGGAAAGAAGTGTTGATAAAATGGGAGAGGCCGTTCAGTGCGCTTACTCAGCAGGTCCACGTGAAGTCTTACTGACAGATAATGATGCTCAGCTTTCGTACCACAGAGAGAGGGACAAAGAGAAAGACAGGAAAAGGGTGAGCGAATCCATCTGTCTGTGTCCAAAGCTAAAGCTCTGAAGCATCACTCCCCTCCAGACTGTGCAATTAAACCTGCTCTGGAGGCTGGTAAAAGTGAGGAACGTTGAACCCTGCGGCTGCTGCTCTCAGAAGGAGACCCTGTTGAAGACCTTGACGGTCGTCTGTTTGGACTATATTAATGCATTTGGCAGCGGACAGCAGTTTTATTTTATGCTTGTGTTGGTCTTACATTTGTGGTCACTGAAGCCTTACCTTCCATTAATGAAACAAAAAAAATTATTTGATATAAAAAAAATATTCTGTCAGCAGAAATTGTTATGCATGTAGTAGCTGACATATACAAGGTTTTCTCTACAGTATATACAGACTCAACATCTACCCATACCTGCAAAGGTCACTTTATGATGCACAAGCAGCAGCAGAGCTTGTGCTCAAAACTGTGTCAGCTCAATCGTGTCCTTTCTTTATGTTACATATTCATGCTGAATTATTGAGAATTTGCAGAGTGCTGCTTTCTAACTTTGCACATTACTCTTGATGTTTCATTTTGTAATTACTTTCTTGGCTGATCACAGCAATTTTATATCACCTCTTCAGTAACAATGAGCTTTCCACAGAGCTTGACAAATTAGCTGTTTTTTTTTGTGGAAGGCTTCAGTTCAAAATGCTTATCATAACAGACTGAGGATCAGCTCTTGTCTTTTTCTCTGTATGCGTGTGTGTGCAGGACTCTGCAGGGCATATGCCAAAGTGTTGATCATTTCATTTATTCACTCATTCATTGAACCTGCTCATCTGCCTCAAGTAACTTGTGAATGTGTACACAGAGGATGTGCACTGCAGCCAAACAGCCTCTGACGGCCCACTGAGAAAACTGCAGATGATTCTGGGCAATAAGCTCCACTTCCTCCACATCCAGCTGCGATTATAAGAATTATCCAGACATACATGTTAATGTATTCATTATGTGTAATTTCCATTTCTCTGTGTGGGTGAGGGAGTTTCTGCCAAAGACGAAAAGATATCAAGAGAAAATAGTAATGCAGTGCAGTTTGTGAGGTAAAAGAGCTTCTTTGAGGACAGTTTTGTTATCTTCCTTTGTCCTCCTTGTTTTTTTCTCTTTCTCTCTCAAGTCTTTCCTTTCTTGCCAAATTAGTATGTTGTGCCTAACATACAGGGATTGCACTGGGAGCGAAGGCTGTGATTTGGCATGTATTTTTTTGTTTGTTGTCTGTAATAGTTTTCTGCATTTGTTCTTCAGAGGCTGTTTATTGTCAGTGCAGCACTTTTGCCCGACACTTCTGGCCTACATTTGACAGACATACTGTACACTACTGTACTATACAGTGGTTTTGTATTTCAGCAGTGTCACATTCACACTCTCAAGCGTGCACACACACTCACACTCACACACACACATACACACACTCACAAAAGTAGTGCCTATGTGTCAGCTGGCAGTTAGCCAAGGCCATAGTCATAAGGCAGTGACAGTAGATGACAGCAGAAAGATTAAAGGGTGTGGGAGTTGTGAATAGGGCTGGAAGACTGGCAGGTACATAAATATCCCATGCAGGGATGCCCCTAATGCTTCAAAGCACCATATCATCACACAGCCCCATCATAGAGGATATGCTCGGTACAATGGGATTTCGACTTGACTGTGTGTCTGAAGGGGAGTGCAAAGTTAGACTGAGGCTTGGCAGAAGTGCTCTCACATACTGTATAATACAAGGTTCATCTACAAAACTGCCCGAGAGGGGAGAGGAGAGATGGAGATATGATTTTTTTTCTTGTGTCAGTTATTTTGCTTTGATCTGCGTGAAGGCAATTACTTGATTCATTGATTAGTGCATTAATGACAGCATTATTTGACCACATATGTCAGCTCTTCATCAGTCATTTATCATGAAAATACAACTGTTGGTTTCAGTTGTTTGATGTTGGGCTCAAATGACTTGTGATGGGTATTTATATTTTTACTATTATCTAACCTTTTACAAATTTAACCAATAATCATTTAATCTAAAACTGATGAATAACTATTTACAGTAATTGTTTTTGGCAGCCACACATTTAGTGCTGTTTCAAAATCAGTAGTCATGCCTGAACTGTGTGCCTTAGTCTGTCTTTAAACCCAGATACCGACCCTGCTTGTAGTAAATCACACTCTCTCCACACACACATACAGAGCAAAATGAACGCAGTTTTCTCATTAACCAAACGTTACAGTCACATGAATAAATGTCGCACTCCAGCGTAGCTTCACTGCATATTCAACCCACTGACACAGTCCCCCCATTTCCACAGCACCACACAGACAGACACACTTGTGCAAAAGCAGAGCGTAAACTCACAAATACACACACACACACACACACAGAAGCAGAGCGATAAACAGCTGGAGGCCCTTCTGTAATTAAACCTGTACCGCTGTTTGTAAGTTGTCAATGCAAGTATGTGGGCAGAAGCACATACACAAACACATTCACAAACACATGCACACACATGCACACACGTACACACACGTGCACATTTTCTGTTGCATTTACATCTCATGCATTATTTCTTTCAAGGCTGAGTAAATTTTTAAGTGGTGTGTGGAGATGAGTGGTGCCTATCTGACTCAATTACACCATAAACACATCTCCAGGTGTGTTTTGCTGCCAAAGCAGTTCGGCTTTTGCGTACCTGTTTGAACATTTAAATCTAAAGCACAGAATACAAATAGAGAGTTCGTGTGGTGCATCTTAGATGTGTGGATCTGCTGTGTGTGTGTGTGTGTGTGTGTGTGTGTCTGTGTGTGTGTGTGTGTGTAATAATGCAAATATTTAAAGTTATTGAATCGATATTTAGTGCCTTAAGTGTTCTTCCTTATTTTTGTTTGCCTTTTAAATAATTTTCTTGGTTTAATATTCACTCTCATGTTAATCTTTTTGTTATGTGTTCTTACACATGAGTAATGTATGTTCTGACTACGTTGTGTGTGTGTGCGTGTGTGTGCATTAATGATGTCGTGTTCTTTATGTTCATAGTGCCTGCTTTATGTGTGTTGCTTGAGCCAGTGCATGCGTGTATGTGTGTGCTTACATGCTCGTCCCCAGCGAGGTGTGCTCTCTCAGCTCTGAGTGGGCGTTTCACAGACAGCCAAGAGACCAGCGGGGAAATTTCCCATCAGCCAGTGCAGTGTGCAGTGCAGGTTAACCACTGAAGGTTCTGAAATCCATCGCTGCAGCACAACACAACCTTCTCTCTGTCTCTCTCTCTCTCTTTCCCTCACCTTTTCTCCCTCGCTCTCTGTCTCCCTAGATGAATCGGCGCAGAGATGAAAAGCTTTCAGGAATGCTGGCAGACAGGCAGTGCTTTACAGTAATCTAACCTGGGGAAGATGAAAGCCAGCTGGGAAGCTGGGAATAGATTCGGGGGGGGTTGTGTGAGAGGAAGAGAGGGACAGGGTAGAGTTTTGGGAAAGAAAAGAGCAGAAGGGCTAGGTAGGAAGAGAACGAGAGTAAAGAGTGCGTGAGAGAATATTTGTGGAGAAAAGGCTCAGAGGTAACGAGACAGATTGTTTGTAGAGAACAGTGAGGCAAAGGATGACAAAATGGGAAAATGCTTGGAGGAGAGAGGTGAGATAATTAGATGATGAGGAAACGAGAAAAGAACAAAACTCACCTGAAGATGGAATAGGTTGAAGAAGAGAGATATAGGAAAAGTGAATATATGTTTGATGCAAGTGAGCAGGTCTTTTTGGCCAGATAGCCATGAAAATATATTTGACTTTACCATAAAGATTAAATCTGTTTCATTCAAAATGTGGTCTTATTTTCATAGTTTGGGCTGTTTGGCCTCTCCATTATGTTAAAACTGTACAAAGCAGCCACATCCATCAGTTTAGTCATGGAAGCTGGCCAAAAATACAAAATCCAAGTTGTAATAAGCTGGAATAATCCTTTGACAGTGTCTATAACAAATGAAATAATACACTCAGAGCTCATTTTTACTGAGCCTTTAAACTCTGTAACAGTAGCTAGTTCCATTAATTTTTTGCTAAGTAGAAATTCACACTCTTACTTGACTTTGAATACACTTTCAGAATCAAAGTTGTCTGTTTTAGTCCTTTTTCTAACATGCACATTAGTAAGACAGATGGTGACAGACAACAGAAAATAAAAGTGAAAAACTGAGGTGCGGCTTAAATAAAAACAAACCATGAAAATGGCCTGCTACATTTGGCATTGTAATTACTGTAAGTCAGTGTCATTTGAAGAGGTTGACACGTAGCGTAATTGTAGCTGTCACACAGATGACAGCAGCCCAACACAAACCTGTGGAGTTTAAATTTCAGATCCTCCACAGTGGAACAAACTCAATTGCAACACTGCTCACTGAACACTGAAGTAGCATCAAGTGTACCACTGTTGTCACTTGAAATGGCTTTGGCAGGTGGAAGGGGGAGCTTCCTTTGTGTGCATGTGTATGTGTGTTTGTGTTCTTTGAATCATAATGTAGGTGGAGCAGGCCTGTCGCTGCTGTGACAAATCCCACCTCATGCACCTCGTACTTCCTGTGCAGAATGAGAGAAGCGCACCACAGCAAAACGCTTCCCCACCTAATTGAAATTTTGAGGTATAAGAGGATTTCTGCACAACGTGAGCTGACAGGCTCCATTCACCAAATATCCTCTTAGACTCTTCTCTCTCTCTCTCTCTTTCCATCTCTCTCTCTCTCTTTTCTGTCTCTCCCTGAGAAAGAATTAACTTTTATCTGTCTTGAAGTTTTAGTGCAGCTTACTCCCATCTCTTTCTGAACGTACTGCAGGTGATCTCCCCTCCTATCAATCTCTCCTCTTTGCTGCTTTCTCTCACTGTCATTCAGGCTCTCTCTGCTCCAGCAGGGACACGCAGGTTTTTCAGTTTACTGATTTTAATATGTCACATTTTAAAAGGACAGAATGGGTAGAGAGTGAAGATGTGAATGTAGATAATAAGATAAGAGATATGATGGAGAGGGGGAGAGGAGATGATAGAGAAACACTGAATCCGGTGGAAATGTTGTCGAATGGGAGTTACAAGTAAGAAAGAGTATGAGTGTGGTTGTCAGATTGCCATATCAAAGTCAAATACACCACGCATGCTTTAAATCAACTGTCTGAAGAGAAAAATACAGAAAACTATTAAAATTATGGGGGAGCTGTAGCTCAGAAGGTAGAAGGAGCTGTCTGTTTATCAGAAGGTTGATGGTTCGATCCTCAACTCCTTTGGTCTAAATATTAAAGTGTCCTTTGGCAGGATGCTGAACCCTATGGCTCTTCCATTGGTGTGAATGTGTGTATTAGTTCCTGTTGAGCAGGTTGGCACTTTGTTGAGAAGCCACCTGTCGTTAGTGTGTGACTAGGTGAATGCTGACTTGTGTTTTACGCATTATGGGTAGAAGAAAGACTAGAAAAGTGCTTTATATTTACCTTCTATTTACCATTTGTAACTTTCTGCTTTGAAAACAAGAATAATATCAACCCTGAATTTAATTTTCTGCTGTATTGAATTGTTGCTATGTTCTTATTTACTCTACATCTGTCATGTTTGCTTCTATGTTCAGAGTCTTTATAATTACACACAAGCTCCCATAATGAAACATGCTAGTAAAGGTAATAAATGTATTCAAACATGCTTGCATGCTCTTTTGTTCCCTCTTCTTTGTGATTAGATAACCAACCATCCTTAAACAACACGCTCATTTGTTTATGGGGTGAAGTTATTTGACTCCCACTGTGAAGCCTCCATTATCATGCACAATACATTGCTTTTGTGCTGCGACATAATGCATGGGCGTGAAACTCTAATGTGCCCCCTTGATAAGAGGTGCTAATTTTAGAAAAACCTCCGATGGAATCAGTGAAAGGACAGCTTATATTTTGTTTTTATTTGTCGAAAAAAACATGTTTATTTCCTTTACTCTTTTTGCACCTCTGTCACAAAACTAAAAGCAACTGATGTACCACCTACTAATGAGTTCCATTCAAGTTAAGGCATCACAGTGTTTTTCCTGTGCCACCTAAAAATGTGTCTGTATAAAGGTTAAAGTAGGGCTGTCGCCTTCTGATACAATTCCACTGTGTCAGACATACTTCAGGGTGAGGTATTACACCCCATATGTTGAGATGTAGAAATGAAATTGTGTTGTGATTAATGTGTTTGCCTCCGGTGGATGTTAGAAGTGAGAATAAGACGGAACAGGAGGAAGAAGTAAAAATAGAAGTGACTTAAAGGAGCGGATTCCTTTGTGTACATACATGTACATGTATTTCAACCATGCTCTTTATTTGAGAGCTATCTTACTGCATATGTCTCTTACTCTTACTGCAAGTTATTGAGCTTGAGCAGTAATGTGATGGCAGAACACAAATGCTAGCGAAATCACCCATTTGTGGCCACAATGTGATCTGCTCAAGATTATGAACATTTTTTGTGACGTTTGAGTAAAGAAATTCAGAATTTTTTTATTTATTTATTGCATTTGCGGGTAGGTACACAAAAGATATATACTTAAATTTAGTACCTTCATTCCATTTTAATTCAGAAATGAATCTTTTATGATGGCTTTATGAAAAATATACAATGCTATGAAGGCATGAATTGATGAGGTAAAAATAGCCCCAAAGAACATCTGCTCATGCATAGCACCTGCATCTCCTGTGGCTTGTGGACATTGAAATCATGACATTAAGCAGTTCTGTAGCCATTCTGACACACACAGTGTCCACTGAGCGAAAATGGTTGGACCATTTTCAGTGGACGTCGGCCTTTAGTCTCTCAGTCTCACCATCTTTCCACCAGTGACTATCGCACATGGCTCAAGGGTTTACTGCAGTGTTACTTCTTGCTCTCCCTGTCCTCCTCACTCTGCTTGTTTTTCATTTTCTCACTCTCTGCCTGCCTCTTTGCCCCCCCCCCCTCCCTGCCCCCCTTCTATATCAACAATGCAATCTTTCACCTTAGCAGGAAAACAGGTATAATAGAGGGAGTGCGCCGGTCTGTTTAATAAAGGAATAAAGGCAAAGAGGAGAGATGAGGGAGGAGAGTGAAGCGCCCTTTGTGCTGCAAACAAGGGAATACACAAACTTACAACATGCAAAAAACACACACTCACACAGACAATAAGGAGGGAACACAGAAATTCACACCTGCTTATCTCTGAGGAATTGGTTGTGAGGTTCTTCCCTATTTAATTAGAAACTTTGGTAGGTACCTCATAAATCACCACTACATAAAACTGAAGGGCAGGGAATGAATGCAGGATGTATACAGGCTGGTGTGCACACACACACACACACACACGTGTGCACACACACAAATCTGCAAGTCCAAAAGAAAAGGAAAGATCATTGGTAATTCATGAATTCATGATTACGTGTGATCTTCAGCTTCAGTCAGAGATCCATAGATTTATTATGTGTGCAGGCTTGTGTATACCAGTCTGTGGAAGCTCCAACCAGTAGATTATCATACTGCTACTTTCAGGAACACTGGATAAATGTATACTTCATCAGCTTTACAAGGAGTTACAAGTCTCATCCAAAGATCATGTTACTTAACTCTGTGATTACACCTGAGCAAAGCCACAGGACAGAGATAGTATTGTTTTGAGAAACAGAGCACAGGGGTGCAGAAAGGTCACGGTGTATATGTGACTGTGTGCGCTCAGGACTGTGCACGTGTCAAGCCTTGTGCATGTGTATTAATGCTTGAACTTAGGGCATGGCGTGTGTGTGTGTTTGTGTCTGAGTGTGTTTCAGTGTATGTGTGTGTATGTGTATGTGCTTGTGTCTCCAGAGTTATCCTGATGGCAGTGTGTTGTAACGGGATCCAGGGTGATGTCTGCTCTCAGACAGCGTCTGGCTCTCAGCTCCCCATCTATTATTCACACACCTGGATACACTCATACTCCAAGCACACACACACATACACACACACACACACACACACACACTGCCATCTCCTCTCCTGTCTTATTCTTCACTACACTTTATATTCCCTGTTTGTGGCCAAAGATTTAAAAGTTCATGTTTTGTTGACTTTTTATTGGTGTTTTTTTTGTGCACGTGCAAGCATGAGTTTGTCCATTTGTGTCTCTGTGTATTTATGTATTTGTGCTTATCTCCCAGAAAACCAATCACACCCTTGAAGTCAATGAACTGCTCTGTTTGCCCTGGTAAACAAGCTGAAAATTAGTATTGACCAGAGGGAAGAGGACAGACTGATAAGCAGTAAAGAAAAGGGATAGATAACCACTAAAACAAAAACAGTCTGGAAAGAAAAGGGATGAAAGAGCTGTCAAAGTCATCCCTTCACCTTGGCTAAAGTTGATCTGAGCCTGTCAGTAGGTCATTATCAGGCCTAGACATCTCTTTGGAGACCTGGCCCCTCTCAGCCACCATCTCTGGATAGGCTGCTCATTGACATTTATAGAAGCAGACTGTAGTTCAATCAGGAAAAGCTATTGAGTTTGCCCCGTCGGTGAATTGATGAGATGAAAGAATTGATAGTTTTGTGAAACGCAGCCTTACACAGGGATGAATACAGTGGAGTTGTTTGTGAGATGATCCTGTAAGTATTGATCAAAGTCTCTCACCAGGCCATTATGTAAAGAGCTTCCATTCATCGGAAGTTTCTAAGAGGAGCCAGATACCTGTTGTATGTAAGAGTGATCTAAGGTTTTCCTGACATGCCATTCTCGTGTCCAATTAATCATGACCTTAGGTTATCCTGGGTCGATGAGTTTCCTGTCTGTGTTCAAGAGACAGACACATTCTCCTCTAAATAAATTGGAGATTGACAGTTAAGGAAGCAGGATGTGGTCAAAAAATTAAAGTGCCAATAAGTTTATTTATGCTTCTCAGTTGAAGAAAAGGCATCATTGTTCTTCCATTGTTGCAGTTATACAACTTAGATTTTTGGGTCTTTTTCTTTTATATGCTTTTGTAGTCTATATTGCTGTTTAAATGACAAAAACTGTCAAAATAAATTTGTATTTCTCTTTTTCGTTTGCACAGAGAAAGATAGTTTTGAGGGCAGATGTACTTCCATCTCCTCTTCTTCAACCTTCTCCTTTTTTCCCCTCTTCCTTCTGCTTCACTAACATCAAAGCTAGCCACCTCTTGCTCTGCCATATGTCCAGCTTTCTGGGTGCTACAATCCTCACAGGTACGGACACCTGCAAGCAACTTCTCCCTCCCCTCTCGGTCAAGTGCACACATACACGCCGAACAAGAAAGACCAGAACCCCTGAGTATGATCTCAACGTGATTATAGTCAGGGGGCTGTATTTATTCTATTCAACCTGCTGAAATTGCCAGCCACACTTGTCCAAATGAATGGCATCCATAGCTCTGAGTTTGTTCACTGCTGTGTCGCCTGAAAGGCCAAGTCTTGATTCGACACAATAGGCTGATTTGGTGCCCTCACTACTCCGGGGAGCATGTTGACTTCATTAATGGCTCCCAAAGCCTTTTAGCTCTCACACAGTGGCCTCTGGTCACGAAATATAATGGGGTGCACGACAGTCTGTAGCAGTGCCACCGGGTTGCACCGCTAATAGAGACACAGGTGGTGATGTGCGCTCAAATTATGCCGACGCCTCTGTAGGGTCCTTGAGGCCCAGCCAGAAGCTGCAGCAGCGGTGGCAGAGACAGCAGCTCTTATCACCGCAGAATAACGGGTAAGAATGGAAAAACAGTAGAGGAAATAATTGGTTTAAAAGAGAAATGTGCGCATGGGTTTTTCTTAGCCAGGCCAGGTATTTGTCTGCACTAAATGAGGTCTGTCAGGAGATCCCTACCTGTCGCCTCCAACACCCCGCTGCGGCTCTAATGAGACAGTGAAAGAGGAATAGAGGGGCTGTGTAGAGAGAGAGAGACAAGCTTTGACATCTCTGCACAGTGAAAGTGATGGAATGATGCACATTGTGAGGAAAAATGGCAAAAATGAAAAATCGATGGGCAAAGAAATGATGCAAGACCATGAGAACAGAGAGAGGTGACTGAGAGGAAAAAGAATAAGAAATGGAGCTTTTGTTGAATAAATACAGGAAAGGGACAACTGTCCACACAAAGCATGGCTTGCTGCTTTTCACTGGGCACACTCAATGCATTTGTGTGTGTGTTTTGTCTTAGGGACTTCTTAGAAGAACCTTTCTTGTCCATTTGAAAAAAAAAATTGTTACCATCAAGGAAAAATGAAAAAATAAAACGAGTCTTCAAAGCTTTTTATTTTTTGGCCTCATCTTATACTGAAGAGATTGAGAGCCTTTCAGGCTATAAATGCATAAGCAAGATCAAAGATTAAATGGGAGACAACATTCAAAATATATTGCTCTGGCAGCAGAGGAAGAGAGTCTGCAGCAAACAGATCGAGGAAGAGGGAGTGAAATTTTGAGAAGAACAGAAGGGAATGAAATCAGAGAAACTGACTGAGTTGTTAGAAGTCAAGCGGTCACAAATGTTCTTAAGATTGAACCGGCCGTAAGCCTGCAGGTATTTTAGTCAACCCCATGACTTACAGATTGAGACTGAGCGAGAGACGGAGATAGAGGGGGCGAGAGGGAAAGAGAGCAAAAGCAATAGCAGGGGAAGGAAATGAGTAACAAAAGCCGAGCTGTGAGCCCCCTGCCTGTTCACAGCGCTCTAAGGCAGCTCAGCGGCGAGGGGAACGATAGCAGGGAGACCTGTCACTCACCCTTTGAAGCCATGGGGGAGATTGAGGGAGGAGAGGAGAGCAGGCGGAGAAATGACTTAGGAGGGCCTCCAGACACTTGTCCCCTTTCACGTCCGACACCATCATCCCTCACAATAACATTCTTGTCCTTGTCTTTGCCTCTCTCCTTGCTTTTTCTGTCTATCTCTCAGCAGGGGGATAAGGTTAGATTAGTAGGCCGCGCGGACCTGCAGGCTAACAGGTAGCACACCTTAATGCCACAGCGGTCAGTCACAGAGCCGGGGGTCCCCCTGCGGCTCAGTCTGCTACAGTGTCAGATCCCAGATGCGAGGTGGCGGAGTCTGAAGTAGCACCAGCAGAAACAAACATAAGTGCACTCAAGCTTGTTCACTCACAAAACTTTGAAATTGATTTTTGTTTTTCCCTCTCCCTCTCTGTATTTCTTCAACGTTCCTCTTGAGTTCTTTTGTATTGCTGCTGATACAAAACAGTCGCACTGCCCACACATTAATACACCCATTGTCATAGCTATACCCCCTTTTTTTCTCACAGCACTGAGTTGTGCAAGATCACAAAAACTTTCTCTTAACCTCCTGTTCCTAAACAACCTAAACATCTCCAGAGGATTTAACTCAATACAACCAAACCCAACAGGGGGCCATTATAGAGGTCAATATTCTGCATGGCTTCAATATTGCCAGCCCAAGACTCTGTAGTTACTTCCCCGCTAACAATGACATTTCCCTGATTTGCACCCACAAAGCACCTTCCCTCACAGTGCAGGCATCCGGGGAAACACATTAATTAAAATCCTGCTGTGTAGCAGATATGCCTAATCGCAAACATGAAAAAGAGAATAGTGAATTAAAGCGCAGAATGAGTTCTTTTCCACTCTGTGGGGTTTTTTTTGCCCACTCATCCTCCTATATAGAGACAAGTCTAGCCGGAAGGAAAGAAGGAAGGAAGGAAAGAGGGGGAGCTGTTTTAACGGGGTCTTTAATGAAGTGAATGAATGTGTTTCTTCCATAAAGAACAGCAGTAAAGCATTGCGTTTATGTCATACCTTTGAATAACTGCACGATGTCCCCATTATTTCTTACCATAAAACATAAAATACTATGGTGAAAGACATTGCACATGTGGAAGTACCACGCCATTAGTCATTCATGTATCACCTGCAGTACTTTTTTTAGAAACTGCACATCTTTAGTGCTTTCCTCTCTGCCCAGTCTTCCTCTCAGATAGAGTAAAACATCTGTCGGTGTTTAATTGTCCCTTCTAACTCTTGGCGATGAATAGCAGATCATACGCGATCCTCCGCTTCAGCAATGCAACAGCAACCAGCCTGGCATCCCACATTAGTGTGCCACATCCTTGTTAATACCCTGAGATTAATGTCAAATCATCCACACTCCTCCACTAGTCTCGCACCAGTCCATCTCGCCTAAAGCTACATACTGAGGCAATGAACGTGGAAGAAGAGGGGTTTGTCCTAGCATTGATTGACACCGATAGATGCATCCAGTCCGCCTTCTAGCTCCCTTTCCTTCTGTTATTCTCTCCACTCCCTCCTTTTTCCTCCCTGCGTGCCATATGTTTCAGTGAGCTGGACAGATTTGGGCAATCAGACAGCCACCATTGTATTGCTGTCTGTAGGAATAGAATGCGTGGAGAGACACATCGCCATTATTTAGTGACGATATGCTGTTTCCTTTCTTCTTGTCTCTTTCACAGTAAATGTTCCTCTCAGTTGTCTCTGTCTGGTCGTCTCTCTCCTTATAGGCTCTTGTTGCATGTCCTGCCTTGCCTGGTTGAATGCTTAACACTCTGCTGTGGTTTTACAAAGAGGGGCCGAAACCTGAGCAGTTGTGTGGCAGGTCGGGTTACAGCCGCATTTGGCATGTGGCTGCGCTGTTGCCGCTCCAAAATGTTTCTGATTGATATCTTGCACAGGGTTGGAACCCACGGGTTAGAGAGGAGACCCCGGGAGACCTCTGTGTGCATATTTTGCTTTTATTCCGACAGTCACATTTTTGAAAATAAATATCAATAAAGGATATTAACAGTTTGTAGAGGCTGACAAATAAACTCAGACAAACATTATATCATAAATATCATATTGATAGTGGCAACCTTTTTTAAAACAGATTTACAGCCAAATAATATTATGGCCACTAAAAAGCTTTTTTAACAGCAATGTTAATCTTTCTATTGCCTTTGCCAGCTTGTTAATTGGATGCACCTCTATACCAACAATATTAATGGTTAGATAAGGCAGTGTGACCTTGTTAGACTTAAGTAAAGAAAAGCAACAGGTTGTCAACAGTTTAATTCATATATATGTATCTACCCACTTTTTTATGAATATAAATAAAATTGATATCCTAACAGGGTCTTTTATCACTTGTAAAACTTATTTCACGCTCAGCTTCACTAGATGTGGTGGCTAAAGTTCAAATGAGAGAGTAGCAAAGCTGCAATGATTAGTGGGTGAATCAATTAATCTACTGAAGGAAATAATCATCAAGTATTTTTCTAATTTTACCTTCATTTGGTGCTTTTTTATGTTGCAATGATAGTAAACAGAGAGTTTCTGGGTTTTGAACCATTATTTGCACCAAAGAAATTCTTTAAAGGAAACAATTTGATTTTTTAGAAACTGTGAGGAACATTTTTCACCAATTTCTGACAGTTAACCAAATAATAGATTAATCAGTAATGCATGAAAAAAACAGTAGAAAAAAAATAATGATTAAAAAAATTTGTTGTTGCAGCCCTCTAAATTAAATTTAAGAGCTCCAAACAAGCTTTACCAACATTATTTACCTCCACTCCTGATCTATCCGTTAATTAACACTTCCAGTTTACTGCAGTGCCATCATTTTAATTTAAAGTATTTTGCATTGTGAGAACATTTTTCAACAGTTGCTTATCATGTTATTTATAACCAGCAGAAAATGATTCATGACCCCTTTTTGCTAAGAAAAGATGGCAACGACACTGTGGGGGCCTGATGCACATTTTAGGTATTTGGTGGAATTCCTCACTCAAAGTATTGCGGTAATTTAAGTTTCCCAGCATGCTGTATGACTTTGGATGACATTCTGCTCCAGCCCACTCACCTGACTGTGGTGGCATGGCCTATGTCAGACCACGGTGATACTACAGTCAGCAGCTTATTCTGGCTTCCGCCAGCAGCATGTTGGTCATGGTGTGTGTTCCAGCCATGGTGCGTTAGTGTGTGTGTGTGTGTCTGTGCCATACTTAACAGACTGCAACTCTGTGTGACTGGCCTTCTTTTCGCCATCCCAAAATCAATGCTATAGCAAGTAAGGACACGATCCTTCAATTGCTCTTACAGTCCTCACTCAAGGAAACACAGACCTCCCCCTTAAGACGTAGTATGTTTTAGGGGGCACTCTTCCAATATTCTGTCTCCTTAATGCTGGCTTTTTTCAAATGTATGTGTTTTCTGCACTTAACCACAACCTTCATATGCACTCACACTACAACAGCAGTCTTTTTTTTTAATGCCCCCTGAGGATTGACTAGTCTCCTTCTAAAATATGGACAATCCATCTCACCACTCGATGTAAAATAGTTTCTACATAATGGCACATCTAAAATCAATAGGAGTGCTCAGATGTGTAAGCAGAAGTGCTGAATTTCAAAGGGCAATTTTCACTGAAAGAGGGTTCCAGAGGGGCAGCAACAGTATTGACCGTGGATATGTCAGGTGTTTGTTGGATTAACCAGTGACAAAACAAGCAGTCTTTGTTTTGACCTTGTTTTATGCTGAATAAGAATGTTATTTTCTGTTGCTTAAGACATTTAGCACATTTTTCTACTTAAATATCATTGATTTTGCTGCACAACATAAACAATTTCAATCACCGGGGCTTACAGTTATTTGATTTCTGTAGAAAAGCCTAAGATAAAGACTCGGGCATTTCATTTTCACCTGCTTCAAAATGGATTCCATGCAGAGTCGGAGGAAGTGCTGTAGTTTCCATGTGCTTTTGTGGCGCACAGTGCCAATACGAGGAAAGTGAGAGAGGGTACTCCTGTGGTTTTCACACCGGAATGGCATCCCTGTCTGTATCACACCTTCTGCTAGCTGTTAGCCCCATAGAGAGAGGGAGATAGTCACTTTGGGCACATTATTTTTCATTGACAGATTCAATGCAGAAATGCCATCTGCATATGGATGTTGTTCTCTGAGCTGTTTCACTTGAAATGCTTTAGAAATGTATTTGTAGTTGGCTGTATTTTCTGTATATCAACAATGCCGTTACGCTCACAGCAGTAAATGAAGGATAGTCACTGATCTCAAAATGACTGAATGTGGCTGAAAGCAGTGCATGCTTTAGTGTGACAGTGAAGATCCCAGAGAAAGGTGCGTCCATACTGCATTATTACTGCAGAAGCCACTGCCTTTATCTCTGTCTCCAGTGGTAGTGCTGCTGTAGTTTTCACTTGAGGCCACTAGGGGGATACAGTCTGTGGCCAGGCTGGTGCAGGGAGGACTGACTACCTCTGTTCATTCTGCAGTATAGCATGAATTTCTCCCACAGATGCACACACATGCGGATCCCGACAGACACGGAGCTATCAAAGGACTGTTTACTACTCACATTTTGCAGAGCTGAGGAAGTGTGCTCTGTGAGTCAAAAGTGCCAGTAACTCTCCCCACTCTCCCCAGAGTATCTGTCATTACCATATGAGTAGCTCCAGCCAGACAGCCTGTGTGTGTGTGTACGCATGTGCATGTGTGTGTGTTGCATGAGTGTGTAAATGTGTGAAAGCCACAGTGAAATGCCAATGTTTCTATACATGTGAGACCTTGTATAAACACTTGCAATTATGTGCAAGCCCGACACATCTCTCACCTTCCCACTACTCTGAGGCAAAATGAAGTCTGTCTGGCAGTGGATGTCTATTGTGTAGTGCTAATGTGATAGCAGAGATTAGCATTGTAATCCATTTAGCATAGAGCAGCTAATCCACTTTATTACTGTTGAAAAAGAATCAGATAATATTGGCTAGCACCACTGTAGCTGTCTTAATGATTTTAGGCTGATGAAAAAATTACTTTAAGATATATTAATAATTGCTCTTGCTGACAATGAAACTAGGATTAGTTGTTTCATAACAAAAAAACAATCATTTGCTTTGGCTTTCATCAAGGGAATTATTGGTTATGCTCTGTCCATGCTGAGTGTGCTTTTTGTTTTCATACCGTGTGTTTTCTTTGTACTAAAAATTACACACTATCTGTTTATTTTTATTTGATTTTACTCTACTATGCACACTGTGGTGGATATTTAGGATTATTACTCATTTAAAGCACATATTTTGATAGGCTGACCCTTCTGTGTTGATACAAAAAAAAATACAGGGTTAAATTGATAATATATCCGTTCTATGTGCCAACTATTGTACAAATGGGGTTACTGATCTTTGATTTCTCTCTTCCTCCCTTTCGTGTTCCCCTCCAGTCCCAGTGTGACTCACCCAGCCAGTGTTGCATGCTTGCGGACATGCTCTGCACTCCCTGGTGGCTCATTTGTTTTGTTGGTGGTCAGATTGAGGGATAATATACAGGAGCTTCCCCTTGAAGCCCCTCTGCTCCCTGGTGACTGTGTATCTGTCCCAACACAATAAAACTCTACATTCAGCCATTGCCATAGATGATCTGCCCTTTTGACTCTGCTCAGCAGTGGGCTCCACGCTACTCCCATATGCAGTGGGTGTAAGAAGATACACTCACAACTTTGCGTACATGCATACGCAGCGCGCCCCAAATTAACTCACCCGATCAGGCAGATTAGATAACCCCACCTACTGAATCTGGCCCCAGCTCGTGTGGAAGTTTCTTTCTTCTAACCTCCCTCTCTTTTTTCCCCTCTCTCCTATTTGCCTTCTGTTCTTTTCTTTGCAACTGGCCCTGGTACATACAATGGTTCCCAGTGAAAGTGTGTGCGGCTTTGATACACAGAGCTCAAGGTCCTTTGAGATCAAGATCACTACACAAGCCAAGCAGGAGGCAGAGCGAGGGAGGAAGAATGAACGAGAAACAAAGAGGAGAAGGGTGAAATCAGGGTGAAAGATGGTGCCTGTTTAAAGAAATGTCATGTTGTGAAACTGGATATCAGTAGGAGCAGCAGGAGGAGGGCAGGACGTAACCTGCACCCTGGGTGCTTAGGTTTCTCTCCTTACTATACAATAGATGATTGTTAAGGCAAAGACAAAGAAAAGTTTAATTTGGCCGTAGTAGGGCAGCTGATACTTGTTGATTTGTTTTTGTTTCACTGTGCAAAGGGTCATTGATAAGTTCATGACCTCAGGGAAAGTTTAGGCAATGAGAGTCAGTTTTAGAAAACCATGCACATTTTTGTCAGTCATCACAGCTCCCCCTTGCATCTACAGACATTGTGCAGCAGTCATGGAAAAAATTAAGTGCAGTTATGAGGTCATATTAACTGTCAAAATGGTGACAAATACACTCTGTCTTCATCTTGGAGAAGAGGTAGTAGTCTGCGGCTGCCAAATCAGGTGCTGGACGAGTTCAGCTCTGTATTCCTTGATGTCAGTCATCGCCTGCACAAAGGCTGGTCTTGTCCCATTTTCTTTCAATTACCAAAAACAAAAATACCACAGAGATTATTAGCTTCATCCTTTCTGCATAATCATTCAAAAAGTTGAACTGCACATGCATTTAGTGAGAGCTGCATCATTAATCTTCCTCTACCTGGGGCCAAAAACCTATCACTTACCCCTTGTATTAAAAAAAAAGTCAAGACTGGATCAGTGAAAGAATGGACATATTGTGTTTTTTGTACTTACTTACCTACACAGAGAATATTGTTATCCTCTGCATACATGAGCATACTCTTTTTGACCCATGGGGCACACAAAAATTATTTCTCTGTAACTGTTGATGTGACTATTTGATGTTTTTTACACAAATCAATCTAAAAGGTAAAAGACATAAATCACAGTCCTAAACAAAGCCCAGTTTTTTTTAGTTGCTACCAAAAGGTTTAGTCGACCTGTTTAGTTAGCTGAGGCTTCTTGAGACTTAAGAGACTTTAGCTTTAGGTGGGCGAGCTCCGTTTTTTCAATGAAACACTGACAAGATTATGTTGTCATCAGCATATTATAATTAATCATAAAGTGACTCCCCTGTCTGCTTGACCATCTGCTTCCTGTCCAATTAGCTCCTTTTTGTGCCTTTTTGAATTCTTAAATGCTGAAGAGCACAAAGAACTACCAAGAGTCATCACAACTTTAACAAGACTTGCTTCACACCTGGCCACGTGGGTCTGTGCATGCGTGCGTGTGTGTGAGTGTTTGTGCGTGTGTGTATTCTACTGGGGGCTGAAATTTGCTTGGGTAGGTGTGTGTCAGAACTGTGTGTTACTTGAAAATTACTGCCAGAGGACCAGATTTAGAAAGGATCATTTGGAACGCACCCTGTGAGCGCGTGTGCATGTGTGACGATGTAAGCAGATGTTCGGGCACAACCCAGAACACTTCCATCACACCACCAAGTGTGTGTGGGGCCAATTTCGTACACTTTCTGCTGAGTAAACACACCCAGGGCCCAGAGACCACACCTCTTGCCCAGATGCCTAATTACTGTAATTACTTTTGAATGGCTGAAACTGTAATAGAGAAAGATAAGTGAACAGATACAGAACTGAAAGCCATGATGCATAGAAAAATCTTAAGGCAGTCTGCATGAGATGGGCAATTGTATCAATAATGATGTTCAAAAGTACCTTTTTAATGACTCCTTGACTCCTAATTGCTCGCTTTGTTGTCGCCTTTGTTCCATTGCAGAGTCTTCCCTTGAGGAACACATTTCTTTTTCTCAGTTTACTCTTTTCTCCTTCTTTTTTCTTTTCAGTTAAATTAAAAACTTGGGTCTCTGAGCAGTTCAAACTTTATAAACACTTGGCACGGACTTCATGAATCTCAGTCTGACAGAATGTTAACATACTATACGTAAGGTTTTAAACTGTTTCTGTGAAACACTATTGTAAAACTTGAGAGACAGTGTGAGCACTGCAGTGATTGGAAATGTTATGCGTTTATCAAATATTCTAATGTTTAGTGTACTTTTGTGTTGTTCCAGATCCGGGTGGACGGCTCCTCTCGTGCGCAGCAGTATGAGACGGTGCAGGCGGTGGAGAATGGACCCATCCTCAGAGACATGGCCTTCTCTTCTGATCACCACTACCTCTATGTCATGTCTGAGACCCAGGTCAGACTCACACAGAACAGACACACAAAAAGTACCCCCCGCTGACTCAATATCATAACCACTGGCATTTATCATTTTGTTATGTCACAAGGTAGAAAAACCTTTTGTGTGGCAGAGAGGATTTCATTACAGCCTGGCTGCAGGACAGAAAAGGATTAGATGGACTGTTGGATGCTATGACCACATATTTCTACAGGAACAGACAGTGAGGGTAGATCACAAATGAATGAATGTGTTGAATTATTTGGAGAGAGGAGAGTGGTCTCAGTCCACTTGTGTGTATGTGTGTGTGCGCGCGCACTGGTGTTTATGCACATACAGATTCAAACATACACACTAGCTCTCTTAGTACCTTTGATGACATTGAATGTGGAGTGAAATAGCAGCACTCTGTGTAATGGACACAGAGAGACTGTGAACACCTCTATCAGAGGCAAAGCTCACTAAAGTAGCACCATGGAAAGTCCATAACACACACGCTGTGCACACGCACACATCCATGACCTACTGTGTTAAGAATTCACTTTCCCTTTATGTTGCACACAAAAAGGCGCACAGCCATGTGCAAGGACTGACATTATAGTTTCATTCATGTGCTGAAGGCATAAAATCAGCCTCACTAGCCATTTGGTTGGTGGACACAAAAGTGATTTACTGTTCAATAAGAAGCAAAGAAAACTTAAAAAATGCACTGCTTGCGTGAGGTTGCATTGTTTGAATCAATAGTGCAGGAGCATTATTTTTTAGTCCCTGACAGCTGCAGTGACTGCTTAAAGTCCTCTGACAACATAAACAAAGCTTTAAAAATGTTGTCTCACTCTCTTAAAAAATTAATGCGAACCAAAATTTTTCATTGATGTGTTTTCTCTTCAAGAAAATTAGTTCAGGTAAGACCCGATCCCATAAGTTCATTCATCACAGAAAGTGTAAACACACATACTTCTTAGCATCCAGCACAAGCTTTATCTTGTCATCAAGCACTGTTTATTGGCTACTAATCAAATTATTTAAAGACGGCTCCATCAATCACAGAGCCTATGGTGGATCGCTCTCTTTCAGTTTGGTCTAGCCCCATTTATTATTCATTATTAATGTGACAGTTATAATACTGCAAAAGCTCTGAAGTTCAGATAATATGCTTATCATTCCCTCTCTTCAACCTCTTTATCTCCTGCCACCCGCAATCACAGAAGGCCAATGGTGTTTTGTTGGCAGTGAAAGCCTAGTTACCCCTGTATATAGTCTGCAGCTTCCAGAGGATTATAGACCTCTCTGGCACCGTAAAGTGTCAGTATTTACAAATGTGTGTTGCAGTTTGTTTGTGTATGAGTGTACTTGTGTGTGTGTGTATGTGTGTGTGCGCGTGTGTGTGTGTGTGTGTGTGAAAGCATCTACATTTTAAGTGCCCAGATTATCCTGATAACATTTTAAATATCAGACAGGGAGTTGAAGGTGCCCTTTCAAATGCAGCTCTTATTGCCTCTCCTCCGTCTCAGTCATTCCATCTGCAGAGAGAATGGAAAGATTAAGAAAATTTGGGATGCTACTTTTTCAAGAAATCCTGCATCCAAGCACTCTTTTGTTTTTTTTAACGGGCAGTGTGAGAATTTTTTCCTTCTCTCTTGTATTGCAGTTCATGTAATTGGACTTACAGAAGATATTACAGAATAACAAATGAACTGTTAGGAATACTCTATTTCAATTTCTTTCCATTATGTCTTATTCCTTCACATATTGCTATTATCGCCCAACGTAATGTTACAAATGTAACATATTTAATTTACATACCAATTAGCTTAAATTGAAAAAAAAGTGAGTGAACTAAGTGAGTTTTGTCAGCCAATTGAAATCCTGTGTGTGCGTGTGTTAGGCCTTGGTAGTAATTAGTATATTAGCCTAGTTAGAAGGTTGACCTCCACTATTTAGAGAGAACGTTTGGGAATTACCTTACACACAAATATAGGGAGGAGTTAATGAACACAACACATACACACAAACACACAATCTTTTACTGCTAAAGGGTTTTTGGATCAAGTAAAAATAAATTAATATAACACAAAAAAGTGTGTTTTTTCACCAATTCTTAACATCCTATCATATTGGTGTTTGTCTACTGATCAGAAAGTTTCTTCCAGATTTGTATATTGAGCCATTACCAATATTTAATAGTTTTCTTGATCAGTTTGACTTGTGCTGATACTTTTCTCATTTTCTTGCAATACCTTCCTGCTCTCTGGGGTCAGTAAAATTACAGATCTCTGTTTCAGTTTTAATGGCTGAAATAAATATAACTTTAATATCAGCAGTGCCTACCTTGATTTACAGTGAAACACAACCCTGTTTCCAAGTGTCTCAATCGCTAAACATGAGCACAAACTGCTTCATCTCTAATGTAGAGAACACATACCAACAATATTTTGGCATGACAGGTAATACATCTGCACATTCCTGAGTCCCAGTGGTGGCAAACGCTATTAAAGTAGCCCGAGCTGGTCGATAGTGGGTCGCCTGCTGTTCCTGGTGCCTGGGACCCAGACACTCAGAGAGAGTGTGATAAATGGAACAAGGGAGAAATACAGGGAGAGGAAACACATGATAGAAAGAGAGGGAGAAGGAGAAGGGGGCCCGCAACAGGAGTCTGAGAACAGAATTGGTCGATACAGCTCCTCGCCTGCTGTTCTTTGCTTCAAAACCCTCCCCTTCAGATTGCTGATGCTGCACCAGAGGTGGACCAAGAGACAGACCTCCTATGGATCTTGGCTGGTGTGAGAGTCTGAACCAGGATCTTCAGGGAGAGAGAGTTAGAAGAGGGACGGAGGAAAAAAGATAATTAAGGATGTAGTCATTAAGAAAAATGCAGGTGGCAGAAATTTGTGCTGCATAGAGAATTTAATTTGTGTTTTCTCCTCATACTTCATGTGATTCATAATACAAGCAAAGGGAGTAGGCAGCTGTGAGGCTGGGCTGAGGCTACAGCAGCTATATTATATCTTTGTTTTAACCTAAACACAGCATGTGCAAGCTGACGTGTATATATATATATATATAAAGCAGAGGGTTGGTTGCTCAGTTGCAGGAAAGACCAAGCAGAAAGAGCAGCAAAAAAAAACAGCAAAAAAGTAAGAACAAAGATTTCTTTTCTTGGGCCAACAATGAAGAGGAACTGCTTAGCATAGACAACGATGTCTGCAGTGCTTGTCTTTGGTAATCTTACACTGAATAAACCACTTGTAATAGAAGCTCCTAGACAGGCCTTTTGTTTTCTTCCAGGGAAAGTCACATGATATTGGTGTGAGGATCAGAGAAAGAAGTGACTGTGCCTGATTGTTTATCGTTTATTACGGATCCGCGTTAGTCATCACAGTGGTGAAGACTATTCTTCCTGGGGTCCTGATAAGACCTGATCAGAAAGCAAACCAGGGTGTGCTTCCTGTTTTCCAAAAATATCCATTTCTGCCAAGTTTCCATTACAGGGGTTCCTAAACACAGGAGTGGTAGTAATGCATTTTAAAAGAAAAACACGGTAATATTGATGGAGCTTGAAGAAGAAGTTGAACTTAATGATCAGTGTATGGGGTCTCCAGAGACCATGTGGAAATCATAATAACTATGATTGGTCAGCTTGAGTTGTGCATATTTTTAATCTCAACACTTAATAGAAGAGACGACTTTGATAATGTAGAAAAGGCTCTGTAATCTTCTGCCTTCATTACCGCCACACAAATGCAAACCGTGTCCTCACTTCAATCATCGCTCTCCATCACAAAGTGAATTAAAGAAAGTAAACATAATTAATCAGGCTATATAATGATTGTCCAGCTCAGTAATTTTTTTCTCCATCACTGGATAAATTTGTATTTAGCTTTCGAGCAAAGCCATTTATGCACAAGCTTTAGTATTATCATTTTCCATCACAAAATAAAAGAATATAAACATGATTATTTTGGGTATATGAAAAGCTGAAAGACAGTCCTATAATATATGACTGTTAAAATTTATTTATACTTAACTTTGAATCAATTACTATGCAGCAGGACCACTATAACACCTTGAAAGAGAAGTAAAACTCCAGCTTTAGGGAGGAGTATCATGCTGAGAGTCACACTGTAGCCTGCTTGTCAGTGTCACATTATATGCTCATTAGAGAAGAGCTGTGTGTTATTGTTTACTGTGAAAAATGCTCTCCACATCCCACTCATTGTATTTTTTTTATCATCCTTCAGTTAATTCCTCCACCAGCCGTGCAATCTCTTTTTTTTCTTTCTTTCCTCCATCCTGTGACTGTGTCCTCTTTGTTAGATTTGTTTTTCTTTCAGGATTATAGATTTTTGCTCCTACAACCCCTATTCATTTCTAAGGGGATTTGTAAGGCGAATGAGGAATCAGCCTTTTGTGTCCTTGCTCCATTTTTTTCATCTCCTTTCTCCCCTTCTTTATTCCTCCTCTAACCCTTCCTCACTACCCATTGTCATTTTTTAACCCATGCTGGGGGGGGGGGGGGGGGGGGGGGGGGGGGGGGGGGGGGGGGGGGGGGGGGGGGGGGGGGGGGGGGGGGGGGGG
>JAQMCX010000037.1:5306593-5324955 GCA_029814765.1 Acanthurus leucopareius | reverse complement strand
ACACACACACACACACACACACACACACACACACACACACACACACACACACACACACACACACACACACATCTCCTGTCAGTTGGTCACACAGTTTTGCCTCTCCTTCACCTTGTAGCACACCCACACACATAAAAGCACAGCCCAGTGTGACTGATCGACCACAGGTTTACCTTTCCCAAAGACCCTCCTCCTCATTGCTCTCCATCCCCCAGCTTGTGAATTCTTAACAGGCTCCTGGTGTAACTGAAGCTCCCCTGAGCGCCACGTCCACCGCAGGGCAGAACTCCGCCATGATCACTCTTTTTTTGCCTGCTCTTTGTCGTGGTCTCTTATTATAGCCACTGTTATTCTTTGGTGTCTGAGATATTTATTGTGTCACCGTGACACAAAAGTCGACCTCTTAAACAAATGAAAGTTCGACCTGAAATTCACAAAAAGATTTAGTGGTAGGACTCCTGCAATATTGTACTTGAAGACCTAAAATAAAACATTGGTAACATTTGGAGAACAAATGATCTGACAACAGTAAAATAACTGTTAGATTACTTCTGCAAAATTCAGTCACTAAAGTAAAGTCATCGGTTTTGCGATTTAAAAAAATGCAAATATATGTTCACATGTTTAGATGCATGCATAATACACACATGGTCACAAATGCATTACTGTGCATAGATACAGGAACATCACCTCTGTGCTACAGGTCAGTTTTCTTCAGTCTCCTTGAAATGATTAGATAATAATTGGCTGTCGTGATGCATAACAGCACTGAGATGAATTTATGCTTTTATGGTAACTATGGAAAATCCCTCAGAACAGTTTAGATTCACTGTGTGTATGTATCTCTCCACTCCATCCTCTTACCCCTTTTACTGGATGATTTGGGACATGAGGTCAGTAGTGATGTTAGACAGTAAACAGGCCTGATTTCAAGTTTGATGTGAGTACACTCTAGCTGGACCTGCAAACATCATTAGAGGGAAAACATTTCCTCAGATAGCAGCAAACCTTGTCAAAATACAGAAACCCATTTTTACTACACTTGCACACATATTTCATGATTCTAATCAGAAAGTACTTCCAGATTTTCCCTTTTTTACCATCAGTTTATTTTCATCAGTTTGCATCAGTTTATTTTTATAATATTTGCATGTCCTGGAAATACCAGAGCGTCAAACGTTCATGGTACTGTTCACTTTTGAAAACCCTTCAAAACAAGAAATGTCACAGTATTCAGTTTGAATGGGCTGAAAGATAAAGAACATTGAAGAAAGAATAGAAGAGTAGGACAGAAAGTGAGTTCACACTGTATTAAGTCTGTCCTTGGAGAGAATGCCTGACCCAAAGCCTGACCTTCACTCCTGGCATCTTAACCATAACACATCCAGTGTGTGTGAACCTATTTAATATTCTGATGTGAGGAATATTCCTTGTATGTCCTTCATTCTCCTCTCACCTCCACTAATCTATGAAGGATAACAGTTTTATTTATCTTGATAAAAGAAATCACTATACTCATTGACTGGAAAGCTGAAGTTTGTAGCCTAGCATCAAAACATACCCAAGCTTGCACAGCTTTCAAGACTCTGCTATCCTCTTTGTCTCTGCTGTCAACATTTTAATTTTTATTTCAGCACTGATTAATAAACAGCTTATGCAAAATCCTCTCACACTTTCCTCTGGTTCTGTGTTTGGCCAGGACTACTGCTCAGTCATAGCATGGATTGATTGATCTGACAATACAGAATGCTGCCAAAGGGAAAACCAATAGATGAGCATCCATAAGTGATTGGCAGCATTTTGATGCCCACGGGGTCAGATTGTGGAGATAAAGGAAAACAGATGGATACACAAATGTATAATGGACCGGAGTGTTTTTGTGTTCGCATTCAGTGCAGTGCAGTCATGTGAAACACTTTTCCCAGCCTGGCCAAGGTTAAAGATATTTCCACAAAGAATAAAAAAAATTGTGAGAATGGGCACGGTGCCTAGTAAACCGACTGCAGACCAAAGGCTTTAACAATGCATCTTTAATAACATATAGCAAAAAGGCCCAAACACAAGGAACTCTTAGAATTCACGCAGACACCCTCCCACCCACACTTACTGTGTGCTGAAAGGAGATGTGTTGAGAGGAAGAACAGCATGTGGCTCATCTTCAAAGTGTTCTTCCAGATAGTTTGTTGTTCCCAATCAACCTTGAAATCACCTCACTGGTCTGAGAGCAAACAGAATGCAAGCTCTCTCTCTCTCTCTTCCTCTTCCTCTCTCCCTCTCTCTATCAGCATTGCCTTTATTTACTTTATAGATCGGTGAGAGGAGCTGTTAGAGAGAACACCAGGGAAAGAGGAGAAAGGCAATCAATAGTACAGGGGAGGAAATCAACAGGAGTGGATAGTGCACCTGTGTGTGTGCGCGTGTGTGTGTGTGTGTGTGTGTGTGTGTGTGTCAGTTTGTTGGTGTATGTGAGTGCATGCATTTAAGTGTGTGTTTGTGTGTCTGATCACAGCCATTGTCCTTGACAAACACCAACCATTCATTTAAAAGAAGGCAACTGTCTTTATTTATATACACATGCACCCATTTATCCCATCAGCTGTATATACTATATTCCCACATATGCATTTCACAGGCCCCCCTAGAAGTCTTTGTGTCAGGTGCCCCCCGATCCCCCCTGCAGTTAGCCCTGCCACTATTCGAGTAAAGCTGAAGCTTCACCTGTCAACCAAACTGTCTTGGCCTATCAAACTCATCCTCTCTTCAGCTGAGATGCATGACTTATGCTAATGCCCGTCTAGCTCGGCAGCTGAAAGGAAAGTCTTCACTCATATCACCACCCTGTTTCATCATCCTCCTCTCCTTTACAGCTGACAGTGGATGTCAAATCCGAGGAGGGTTTCATAGAAAGCTACACCATAAGATCACCTATAAAGGAGTATGTAAAGAGAATAATGGAGCTATGTACAGCAGGAAACATATAAACGTACGTGCTTCTGTAGTGTATTTGTATTATATACTGCAACCACAGGATTTAAATAAAATTAATGAATATAAATAGATCAGTTCTTTGGTATCCTGCATATTCAATTATAGCTTTCTAGAAAACTCACTTTTCTATGACTGGCAAGATATGACAAATTTTCCAACACTTCATTCAGCAAAACTTTTGTATGCTTGTCTCTGTTTATGCTAGTCTAACATGACATTTTCTCGAAGAAAGGCGGGGGTTCTCCTGCAATGAGCCGAAATGCCAGAAATGTTACAGCTACGTTATGGTTATGTTACCTCCCCTAATGCCGATCTGTCAGCCGTCAGTTTTGTAAGTGGTTAACTAGGCTGTCAACGCGGCTGTCGTGCGTGACAGCCCGACAGATTGGAAACCATATTTGGAGAAGTAGCATTGTCAAAATGAATGTCATCATATTTGGCATGGATGTTGAGAATATCTCACATTACTCTGTGATATCGGTGTCAATTTGGAACAAGTGGTGCTAATGTTGCAATATCTTCACATTAATAATTGGTTTGACATATCTCAATCTCTGCTTTTGGCTTGCGATAGGAGTAATATTCCCAGAGCGCTGAAATCCTTTTCTTTTTCTTACTTTTTCTCACTTTTTCATTTTCTTTTCCTCCTCCTCCTACTCTCTTTCTCTCCTCACTATCTTTCAAATCACACTCCATCTCCAGCAGGCTTATCATTCTATATTTTATGCTTTCATGAATCCACTCAGTCTGTATGCATATTTTTGTTTATATATCATCAGTCCCAAAGTGTCTTTTGGTGCATTGAACCCTTTTATGCTTTTTTTTGCTTGTGCACTTGTCATCTGTATGTGTCAGATCCCAGTCTGTGGTGTTTTAAGAAGCATGCCCAAAAAACAGCATTGCTCTTTTTATGCATTCTCATTGCTCTTGCTTCATTACCCTTCTTTCCTCTCTTCCTTCAAACACTCATAAACATCGATTCCTCTTTCCTGAGGTGGAACAGGGACAGTAAAGTCATCTGTGCCACTGGCCACAGGCAAATGCCTTCTCCCACTTCATTAGAGAATGTCTGTCAATAATACAACCAGTAGTGAACTTCTAGAAGTAAATTGTAATACACAGGGGAGTCCTGATGAATCATTGGACCCAGAAAACCACTGTGTATTGAACAATGTAAAGAGTTTGAACCGTAACGACAGCCTGCACTGTCACATTTCCGCTTCTTACATTTTCCTTTGTAGTAGACGGAATGCTCAGATAAGATAAATCTAAATGCTCTAATGTCTTGATATACTGTAAACACATGTACAAGCTAAGGATTAGAAAGATGAAAAAAAAAGTGCAAAAGTCATAAGTAAATACACAAAATCGCTGATAAAACTTGCAAGTCATGCTGCAGAGCTTCTTGTCTTCTAAATCCTTTGTTTTCCCAAGACATCTTTGGTGCTGTCAAATGAATAACCTTTTCAGAGGGAAAAGCTAATTGGCAGATCCACTGAATGGTTTTTCCTTCTCTCTCTGTCCTCTCACTCTCTCTCATATTAATTCTGCACTGCCACAACCTGTCGCTGTGTCACAGTCATCCGTTACCTCAGTGTGCTCATTACTGTGGTATGCCGCTCGCATGCTAATTAAATTGCAGCACAACAGTTAGCATGCTACCAAGCACTCGTGTTTGGTTGTAGCGAACACCAGCTTCCCCCTGGAGATGGAGGGAAGCTCTCTGAAACAAATTGTTGGCAGAACAGGCCCAACCAAAAGAGAGTTTGTCAGTGTTAGAGTGAAAATGTAAGGGTGAGACTTAACATTTGGCTAATTACCAATGAGCAAAAACATTATCTGTGGGCTTATACTAGAGTCCAAAGTATCATTAATTTCCTTTATAAATTAGTTTAGTGCTACAAGGACCAGCACCAAGAAAAAGAATAAATTTCTGAAATAATATCCAAAGGTTAAATTATGTTGACACAGATAAACATATCATAAAATACAAAGTTGACTTGTGGAAAAATTATCTAATTAGTGGACTATTTTTGGCTTTTCAGCTGTAGTATGAGTGATAGTAATAGCTAAAGGGAGACAGCAGGAAAGCAGGGGAGAGAGGGGGGGTTGGGAGATGTGCAGCAAAAGGCCTCAGGCTGGAATCGAACCCCGGCTGCTGTTACTAGGGCGCCCAATTAGTGGACTTCATAAGCTAAGATGCAACAGTGGTTAACAAAAAACAGAAGTTTTCTGGTCAATGAAGAATGTTAGAATACTTGGAAACCTGTCCATGTTTTATTACTTGTAAGTTGAACCAAATAAAAAAAAAAAAGGCAAAAAAACACATTCTGGTATCCTATTTTCTTTTTTAACCAGCAGTAACCACCAACAGTGGTCGATTTCAGCATATCCAGTCACTAATCGATTCCCAATGATGTGGTGCGTCTGGCAAGCAGTGGACATTAGTAAAGGCTTTACATGCATATCCACTCCAGAGGTTCTTTGACTCTCCTCTGAGATGCATTTTACAGATCAAACTCCCTCAGTAGTGGGAGACTTCAAACATTTCAGTTACATTTGCTGTGGGTTTTTTTGCATGCAAGTAATTACTTACTTATTAGATTAGATAATGGCTTTCTTATCAAAACTTATGCAACTAAAAATAAGTTATAAGTTGCAACAATGACAATCTACTGCTCTACCTCATCCCCAAGTGGAGGGACTGGATTTGATACAAAACAGGGCCAAAAATTATTTGATCAACTGTCAAAGTCAAATTTATTCAAAGTTGTTTCTTTGATCTTGAGATCCTTGCATCCATGGCACTTGCTCTGATGTCTGTGCCCAGGGGAGGATGGCCATCCCCTGAGTAAGGGTGACTGCTTTCACCCACCCTCCACCCCTCACTGGATGCTGAGGGAAGTTGAGAGAAGGGAACAAGGCCAAGAAGTGACAGGGGCATCAGGACGGAACGAAGCACTGCACCTCCCAGTTCCCTCTCAACTGTCACTATCATAGCATGAAGTCACACACACACGCTCACACACACTCACTCAGCAATCTTTCTGGCACAAACACACACATGCACAAACACATACACAGCAGCTGCATGCCCACTTTCGAGTCGGGACCATTGCTCACTGTCACCTATTGTCACCCTACCGCACAGGGAAACACAGGCACTTGAAAATGGACGTGCACACACACACACTCACAGTGGGGAAGGTGTCTTGCTTTTGTCTGGCAGAGCATGAACCAGAAACAGGGACTGACATGAGACAGAGAGGATGAATGAGGGAGGCGTGACAGCCAAAGAAAGTGAAGGTATATGGTGATGTATTCAACACGATGAGAGGGGACGAGAGAGCAGTTACATAAATTCAGAGGAGGGAAGAGGGGATGAGAAATCTCCCAGTGAAATGCATAAATTACACTGGAGGAGCAGGTACTCAAGTTGAGGATATGAGGGTAAACACAAACACACACACAGGCGATTTATCTTGACTGTGTTGGAGAGCAGCTCTGGGAAGGGTACTTGTGCAAGTCACCTCACACGTCCCATTACTGTTGATGTTATGGCAACAGCTGCATGGTAAGAATACAACAACCATGTTACATATTCCAACAGTAATCCCCACTGATTGTTCACTTGTGTCTCTACACTTTCTCATGCATGCCAAGATAATATAAAGTCATTAACATCAGTGTGTATGAGCTGGACACGTTGAGCTGTCTTTGTAGTTGAGATATTGTGTGCACCTCACAGACAGTTACATGCAGAGGGCAGGGTTATTAGTTATGTGTTGTTCTCTGTCTGGATCAGGGACTTAAAGAAACAGTTTTGAGTATTCACTGTGACAACCAGGTGTTGTTAGTTTTCATTCTAGCTTAGTTTTTTTCTGAGTGTCTATTTGCAAGGGAGTGAAAAAGTCACACAGCAGCTATTCCACAATTTACACCCATTACAATGTGATGTGTCACAAAGAGTGACAGAGTCTGCTATGGGACGTGGTGGTAGTGGTTGAATGGGTCAAATACAGGACTTTGACTCAAGAGATTTGGGTTTAGGGTCCTGTGTAAAACCAAAAATCATTACCGACTTTAAGGTGAAGGAACAAAACTACTTTTAGTATATAATCATGCAAATAGTTTGCCCTAGTTTCCCATGGTGCTAAAAGCATTTTTTTAACCCAATTACATTTTCTTGAATGAACCCTTTGTAGACAATACAAACAAGATGTATGTTTTTGCTCATTTAATTAGTGTCACTACCAGCACCATTAATCTTTATTAATATGAAACTGTTTTAACAAGGGATGTAGCTATTTAAGAATATACCATACAGACAAGCCCCTTGATAATAATGTCTCTAGAAATGGGGTCTAAAGCAAGGAGAAAATATAAACATCTATTCTAAAGTATTTTGCAAAGCTTTTCTTATGAACTCTATAAAGTGTTGCTTCTGTGATTCTTCTTAATATCCTCTCATAACAAATACAATCTTTTGCTACTGCAGAGGTTTTATCATATAGTTGCATGTTTAGAAAGTAAGATACAACTTATGGAAAAAATAACAGACTAAAGTAAATGTGTTTTCAGGTATTCTCAACCACAGATAATGATGAGTTGAGTTCCTTTTCTCCTCTCATTCAGAATTACAAACTGCCTTGTGGTTGTGAATAAACAGACTGGATATTGACTGCCTGGATCAATAGTATCATATGCTGCTGTCCTCAGCGGCAAACATGCAGGATCATAACACAATATATTGAAGATAAAAAGTCAAGTGCACAGTCGAGACCCAGTGAAAAGCCCCCAGGTGCCCTGAACTATTATCCCAAGGGACAGTTATGAAAACATACCTTTGGGATAATATTTTAGATACATTGATTCGCCAGTATTTTTTCTCTCTTATCATTGTGAGGTCAGGTTGTGTTTCACTGCTGTGTGCATCCATTGTCTAAATTATCCCATCCAGTCTATCACGTTAGTTCATTTTTTTTGTTTTCTTTAAATTAAAAGAACCGACAATCTTTGCACTCCCTTGATCATTTGTTAGTAAATAGGTGTATATGTAATATAGATTTAAAAATATCTAGCACTAGTATAATTACATGGATAATTAAAAAGCATGATTTCTGTAATGCCAGTGCCTCTTCGGCCTTCTCTTGTGTCGGCAAACTGCTCTTTAATTGTTTCATTTCTTTTAGAAAAGAATCGTTGAAAAAAATGATTCAATAAGCAGAAAAACAATTCATAAAAGCTAATTTCGTAAATGACATCTGCTTGGTTGTCACACTCCGTAACCTTCCTTCTCTTCACACACTTACACACACATGCTCATGTACACACCAACATACCTCTGAGCTAGACAGATAAAGCTGTTTAATATAGTGAACCTGCCCTAATGGCATCTTCAGGGGCAGCACTGGCATCACATATGCTAGATAAACAGCCTAATAAGCCTGCCACACCATCTCACCAATAGATAGCTCCGCCACAGGATTGTTTACGTGTTTGTTTGCTGCGTGTGTGCATGTGAAAGAGAAAGAGAGATGAAGGAAGTTGGTTGCACGGCTTCTGACAGCTGCTAAAATTGCGTGGTGGAGTGTGAGACACCAAAAGTCACAGCAGAAAAAACAGCTGCTACTTGTTTACCCGAAAGGCCAGATTGATGCTGCCTATCATCATGTTTTTCCAGCATGTTTATACATGTGGGAGAGGAATATAGGATTTATGAAGGTTGTGTGAAATAATAAGTGATAATAGCCCTCATTTTATTCAAATGTTTATGGAACATTAATTGACAAAACACGGCTCTCCCACCGCCTCACTGTATATTTTAAGAGATTGTTTTATTTTGCGTGCAAACACACGGCAACAGTGTTACTTTGTAATTTTCCGCACAGCCAGTGTTCTTGCATTAATAGTATGTACAGGGGATGGCTCAGAGATTTCTAGACTGGGGGGCAACCACTCTGCAATTTCAATGTCTTGGGGTTTGGGCTTAAATGAAAGACAAAGATTGTGTGTGTGTGTGTGTGTGTGTGTGTGTGTGTGCGTGTGTGTGTGTGTATGTGCGTGTGTGTGTGTGCGTGCATGTGTCCACAAATGGAAGCAGTAGGGTCATGGCCAGTGGGCCAGGTAATGACTCCACCACCAGCCCCTCTACGCAGATTTCTGCTCTGTGGACCGCCGCTCTTAATGATAGCACAAGGTGGCACTCTGTCTGTAATGTGTGTTTTTATGTGTGTCTGCGGTCACATGTTTGGGTGAGAGGATGTAGCCGGGCTCAATGTAGATGTGTGTAATTTGACCAAATCTCTGTGACACAGCCACTGCTCTGCAGTAACTATTACAGCCTAAGGCTATTAGTATGTATAGGATCCCATATAGTGTCTGATGATGCATGGGTATTATGGTAATGGGGTTTCAGTTGGAGCACAGAAATGCCTATTTGTTGTTCATTGATTTACCACAAACGGTGCTGTAAAACCAGAAACCCACTAATGTAGTATACATCAAGTACTGTATGTATTTATGTGTACATATATATATATATATATATGTACAAACATCTTGACTACTTAAGTGTCTGCTGCTTGTGTGTACTGTATATGTGTGTGCTTGTACGTATGTGTATGTCCATGTGTTTGTTTCCTCCAGTGACATGAGCATTTGATAGAGCTGAGGATGGCTAGACCTCAGCTTTGTGAGAATTTAATAGCTTTCATTTCCCAGACTGCTTGACCTTCTCAATGCCTCACATTAGATATGCATTACACCTGAAGTCTCACTTGGCCAGATCCATCTGCACCCTCTCTTTGGTATATTCTCTCTCTACGCTCCCCTGAGCCCTGCAACCTGCGCCCCGCTGATACTCGACTAGTTTCAGCCACTGGGGATCAGGGCTGGAATTATACTTTGTCCCCATGCCTTCAAAATACCAAAGAATACAGTAAGGCTCATACTGACAATGGCCACTTTATGTTTTTTTCTTTTGCTATGGCATTGTGATGCTGCTTCGAAAGACTCTCCTTTATATCACTGGTGCTTTTTGCAGTTACCTGAATTAAGTTTTGCTCAAAGAGTTCTTGTTCTCTTTGTTCTTTATGTTCTTATTATGATGTTCTTTAGAAATCGTCAAGGTATGTCTCCTTATCGCAGTGCACAAACTATGACTCAAACAATAAATGTTTGACAGTACTGTTTATTTCAGAGTAAGGTTGGATGTTTAATATGCATGTGGCAGGGCTTGCACTGAATTAGACCTGTTTAAATCAATCACTTCATGTTGATTGATGGATATTTTGTGGTCTGTGTGCTCTTACTGTACAGAATAATAAGATAATCTCGTGGTCTAAACAGGATAGTCAATTAAATCATCAAAAGGGCTGAATGGTGATGAACACTGTGTGATGAAATATATTATCCACAGAACCATCTAGTCTTGAATGGCCATGACAGCCTCATCAGCAACAATTGGAGAGGCTAAAAATCCCTCTCTGCCCTCTTCTCAGCCTCAATCTAATTGTGTCACCTTATCAAAGGCTGGAAGAACAAGAGTGCAGATTAGTTTCCATTCAGGGCCAATCTAATCCTTTCAGCTCGCTCTCTTATAATGTGTCATTGCCAGTCTGTCAAACAGCTCTGCACAACAGCACTGTTTACTAACCAAATGAATAGATGTTGGACATCTAATTCTCCACAAAAAAAAAGAGAGATAGCCTCAGTCAGGCTTTTTATGACTGTTATTTGAAATCTAAATCGCTTTGATTTCTGCTGTTCTCTAAACGGTCTATTCTTTGATGTTTACAAAGGGTGGGATTGTTTCATATTGTTACAAACGATGCAATCTTTTTTTTTCTGTCTTTCAAGGTCTGTCTGGATAGCAATTGAAAACAATTATCCAAAGCTTTACTCTGATAATACCCACCTCTTACATTGCTAAACCATGTACAGCTTCATCTTCAATATCCCTTTACTTGGGCCTTAATTTTAAGGAGCTGTTACAGAAACTCCTCCTCACAGCTGTGTGGACATTTGGGTGAATATAAATAAATATGTGTGCATGTCTTACACATATAGACCACTTCTTAAAGTTTTTCTCTTGGCATTTATTAAATACCTTTCTAAATTTCTAAATGGCACTAAATTTCCTTCTGAATTTCCTTCTGAAAAAATCTCTATATTAAAATTTATGAAATATAACCCATAAAGTCCAGTTTGAAGGCTCCTCAGATGCCTAAAGACCATATAGCATCCCTTTGAGTCAAACTGTGTGACTGACAGAATGACAGTAATTTTCTCCTTTGTCAGTGTTGCGGGATAAACAGCGTTCTGGTGGACCGCTCTGCATTGTGCTGCAAAGTGTTGACCCTGGGCCATTTTTTCACTGGAGCACCCTGCGTTTTGTCGGTGTAGCCCTCTGTGGAGGCACTGCGCCATTGCAGTGGTCTCACTGAATTGCATGAGAAAAACCCCTGCATGGTTTTTGTTTTCTGTTTTTTTTTTTTTCATTTGGCAACAGTGCCATTGTTCAGAGGGAGGGAAAAAGCCTCTCTTTTTCTGCTGAGTCACAGTCCCTGCATGGCCCATGTCTGGGATGTCAAAGCTAATAATTCGACCTGTTGGCTGTTTCATCCTGCCCAGCAAGTCTGTGACCTTCTGACTCTGAGAAAGAGATGAAACTTACAGTCCCTGCAGGGCTGTATGACATCTCAGAGATAAACAGAGGCCATTCAGGGGCCTGTAATACAGTTCACTGCTTTGCACTGCTGCCTCTATTTATATCTAATATAGCGTAACACAAGTCTGGGAAGTCAAGGCTGTTGCCTTCTTGTTGCTTAGTGGATTTTTTGTTAATATGCCCCCATATGGATACATTTACATTTAGTGAATTACTTTACACACTGAATGTCACTGTTTATACACTATTCATGTTTTGAGTGGCTTTTAATTTCCTCTGAGCGTTAAATATTTGTGGGCTGAATGTCACTACTTGTCAATAAAAGCATCCATAAGCAAGGAGAGCAACTGCAATTAGTTCAGACACGTCTTTAATACTAACTGAATGGTGCAGAAATGTTTAAAATGCAAAGATTCGTCCTGAAAGGTTGGAGAAGAGTGAGCTTTAGGGAACTTTATGAATAAGGCCTCCAAACCAAGGTATGATGAGTTCATTGGATTATATTTTGAGGCAGCCAGTGTTGTAGCTGTTCAATCAAGCTGATCTGTGCTGGATTGTAGGAGGCTCAGTGTATCTCCTCCTGTTTCAGAACATGGCACAATGCCATTGGCAAAGTCTCTTAAAAGGATAATAAACAATATAAAACCAGAGCCTGGCAAAGTACCAGTTAAAAATTGATAATATCAATAAATAGCATCTTATTAGTGCTGTTAACAAAGACTGTGAGGGAAGAACTGTTATTAAATGACTGGGGGGGTAACCACTTTTCTCTTGATGTATATCTCCCTGCACACATTAGTGATATTTTATCACAGCATTTGATTAAAGCTAATTTGATGACAACAGGTTAGCTGCAATCAAATGCTTATTCTTTCTTTCTTATTTATTAGATGCATAACATTCATTTATTGTTCTCAGTGTGCTTCATTTTGTCATTTGTAATGTCTTAATGATAATGTCTTATTCTGCTCCTCACAGCACCTAAACATACAGCAAATAGATGCACATTTGCTCTGTGAGTGTATTTGTTTGAGAAAACGAGAAGGAGAAATGTGTTGAATGGCGTAAACCTCCATTCACACATTTGTTATTCGATTGTAATGATTCAGTCACTCATAGTGATGATTCACTGTGAGAGAAAGTGCCAGTAAACGCTAATAATGCATTACTGCGAGTCTTTTTGGCATGAAATTTGAGGTTTTCTTACCGAAACAGTGACACTGTCAAAGGAGCGAGCAGAAAGAAAAACAAATTATACAAATACACACACACAAAAAACCTGCATACATTCATTGCAAGCACATACACAAAATGTCCTGCTGAGCATCTTTTTACAGCGCTATTCTTCCTGTGTGTGTAAACAACAGACCTGTGGGTATGCAAGGAAATAAACTGGGTGTATGCTGTATGTTTATACTTATTTCATACCTGAAAGTGTACATTTGTGACTTTTGTGTGTGTGCTGTTTGCCTGGGGGTGCTTATATGATGTGGTCTTATTAAATCAGTGCTAGAAAAGGAGGAACAGACAGGAGTGATAGAAAAGCACAAAGGAACCCGAAGCGATTAAACCCCTACTCAAACCGGCTTAGCAGTGAAAGCTTCACAGAAAGCCAACAATGGCTGCCTTCCTTTTAAATCTTGCGTCTATTTTGCTTTCTTTTCCACACTCTTTCTCTGTCTCCTGCACTATTTACCCCTCCTCCTGTTCTCTCTCCCTCTCTCTCAAACAGATTATTTCTATTCTTTTTCTTTATGTCTGTCTTCTTTGTGGTGTGTTAGGCCGCTTAACTCTACGATACTCATGTCAGGTCAAAACCCAACCTCCCTCAGTCTCCCTAATTCAGGATAAAAAGCTTCTTGCTGCATAAGGTATTACTGTATCTCAGACGTCAACCACCTTGAAAGTCTTTCTTTCATGTGTTCATTATGGCCATTTCCTTTCTTTTCATTCTTTTTATTCTCTAAAGGGTTTTAGAAAACTATGTGAATTTGCTAGGTTTTGAATTGCACAGTAAGTTTTTGTCCAAATCAATAGGAGACCTGCATAAGTTTATAAGGGGATTTGATGATGGAAAGAATGTGTGGGTATGTATGTGTGGAATACAGACGAATATTAGATTATATTTCCATTTGGCTGATTGATTTATTACTAAATTTCTCATCCAAACATATTTTCAACAACAATTTAAAGTTTCACCTGTGGTTTGTGAGCTGCCCTTGTTGCAAGATTTAACTTTAAATGTTTCTGCTGCAAGTGTTTGGTGGGAAAACATTGTAGTTCACTCACATTTATATGTTCAAACTAAACGAATTACCTTGCAGTATGTGAAGGGATAAGGTTTGAAACAGGAGCCAGTAAATTCCTCTCAGAATACAAAAGATCCAACTCCCCAGACCGCATTAGTGGACCGGATTAGTCTGGTGTGGTATTTAAATACGGAGGAATTCATCCCCTCCCCCCACCAACATCCACATCTCCACCTGCACTTGGCATTGCCAATGAATGCCAGTCATTAAGACAGCATTACAAAGACGAGGCCTACCTCTTTCCCAACGGGCCGGCTCCACTTCCACACATAGAGCAACTATTGTTTTAAATGCCAGTGCTCCCACCCCCCCAGAGACCGGGTTCCCATTCACTGGCCACTGTAGCTAGCACACCGCTAAAGAGGAAATATGATAAATGTGTGTAACTTCGCCTATCAGGGAGCGGCGGGACATTCTCTTTTTCCCAGGTGCCAACAGGTGGGAAGGGGTAAGCCCTGGTCAGGTTACTTAATTCGTGTACGTGTGTGTATGCGTATTTGTCATCTCTGAATAACATCCCCTCTGTTGTGTTTTTTTTTTTTTTTTCCCAGGTGCACCAGAAAGGAGAAATGCGAGCGCTCATCAGAGCCCCGTCGCTTTGCATCAGACATCAAGCAGTGTGTGCGTCTCAGTGTGCACCCAAACAACATCTCAGTGTCCCAGTTTAGTGTCACGGTGAGTGAAAACACACTAGTACTTATCTACATCAAAAAACAGGCATTGACCTGGGTGCACAATGTTTTCCTCTCATGCTGTTACATATTCTTGATCTGTCTTTATTTACCCTTGTTGTCATCACAATATTTTTCTGTTGCTTCTTTCTTGTACTATTTGAACAATATACCATTACATGCAATACAATATAACAGCATTCAATATATTTTCTTGTTCATTATAGAACAATCACTTAAGTACGTATTTGTTTTAGCGCAGGCCGTATTGCAGTAAACAGTGAGGCTAGCTGAAAGTGTTTCCAGTGAGAAAATCTTGTCTGGCAGATTGACAATATCACACACACTCAAGCATAATTTGTAATGCGATGTAATTATGCTCTAGATACTGATTAGTAGCCAGTGTTAACTCTGTAATCCTGCTTTACATCATTTTACTGCCTGCCAACATGCATCCTTCAAATCCTGACCCCACAACTTTCAGTCCCGTCCAGTGAAATGCTCTCCCAACAAATGTCAACAATCATTAACAGCACACAGTTTAGCTCAGCTGTGTTTATTGTGATTGTTGGCAACTAAATGCAGCACTCTTTCTCCACGGACATTTCACTCTAAAACAGCTGCCAGATTTAAAGTTGAATGGTTTTTGATTGTTTAAGTGTATTGATTAGCGTGGAAGGAGCTGTGATACATTGCAACAGAAGTACATCTGCAGACAGAGGAAATATATACAGACACTTATGGGCTAGTTGTTTCTGCTTTGCGTTATCTATCTTTCAGTTCCATGATATAGACTATAACAATGCTTTTTTTACTTCATTACTATTGTTTTGCATTTGGGTGAAATCAGTAGCTTTTCCCCTTATTTTATCCCTTTGAGTCTAATCTGATATGACAGTTTCTTACTGGCACATGTAGCTTCAAATATTTCAAAAGTGGTTGTGTCAAAACCTCAGTGTGTGTGCTTTTACTGCAGGCTCAAGGTTCAGTGTTTCCTTTCTCAAAGCTGTTGTGTGGGGTGAAATGATGAAAAATAGTCTATTTCAAAGGTTGCAACAATGAAAATCCCACTGACCTTAACCACCTTAAGTGATGTCACTTTTCAATTCCCATTTCCCATTTAATGTTAGTCTGGAAATGGCTCTGAATCTCTAAGACCAAGTGAATAAATATCCAATGTGATTTTCTAAGGTCAATCCTGAATGACTATTCTCCATCCGTGTTTGCTCTGAGGGTCATGTGCGAGGTGTTGGTTTTCTGAGGTACACCTCTGCATCACTATAATGATATTCATGGAGTGTGTGTGTATGTGTGTGTGACAGAGAGAGAGAGAGAGAGAGAGAGAGAGAGCCTTTGGAGAGAGTTTAACCTTTTCCCAGCGAACAGGCTTGACCCAAAGGCTACGCCACACATCTCCCATTCAGCTGATTGCAGTGTAGAAGCTCCTGCCAGACAGACTGGGGCTCCTCCTTGACTTCAGTGTTATTAAATATTTGTTTGAAAAGATAAACCAAGGCCTTCTGGAGAGCAACAGACACACTCTAATGCATACAGTCAGATCCATTCTGAGATTTAAAAAGTATTTTCTTTCATATTAATCCTCTTGTTGTTTATGAAAAATTTCTTCTGATATATATTCAAAACAGTCTTGCAGTACATCCCTGCATTAATGAAAGTATCTAGTCAAGTTAAGTCCTAAGCAAAAGCTCAAACTAACATCTTTAAATGCAAATAAGAATGTGACTGAACTATAATAATAGAAAGAGATACAAAGTCAAGTCAAATATTTCTCCTCTACATTTTTTTCTGGCATTAGCTTTTGAGAAAATTCTCACCACTCGTTTGCAGCTAAGACTTTTTTTACTCACCATGGCAACTTGAAAAGCCCATCATCACACATTTCCTGCATTAGATATGGTGTTTTATAAACTACAGGAGGGCTTTTGTGTATTTGTGTGTGCATGTGTGTTGGGGATGTTTCTATTAACACAAGCAGGTTATTTTTATATTTATGCAGCCCCGCTGTGGCCAGGCTTGGCGTGACTACTTTAAATGTAATTGAGGAAACTGGATGTCTGGCTGTATTCCTCCTTAAAAAGGGAAAATAAATTAAAGCTAGAAGAGAAGAAGATGGTTAGAGGTAGAGAGAGCAACGAATGAGAGAGAGAGAGAGAGAGAGGATGTGTCAGAGGTAAAAGCTAGTTGTGCACCGTCCATTGTACCTGGGAAGCTGTGTATCTATTCACACCTGCGTTGGCGTTTTTTCATTAAACAGCAACATTAAAACAGGGCAGGTCAGCCCTGCTCTACTGCTGAGACAGCTCACAGCATCTCATCACAGGTGTAATGTAGACCCAGCTTCAAATCAATGTGTGATCAAGGCCCACTGTGGACACACTTTTCCATCAATATGTATATTTTGGTCTTGACCTCACTCTACCCGCTTCCATGACCCTCTTCTTTCCCTTCCTACTCAAGGACAGTGTTTTTTTTTCTTTTTTTCTTTCTGCTCCACCTGAAGCCAGTTTTTTTTCTAAAAAGGAAAGAAAGCTTACACAGCGTTTTCAAATGAAGAGGGAAGATTTGCATTCTCCATTTCCCTGAGAGTCCTCTCTTCCCTTCCTGCCCAGCAGGCTGCATGCCTGCACTTTTCCCCTCTTCTCCATTCTTCACAGTGTCATTCTTCACCGTAGTCTTCCTCCTATTTCTGCCCTCCTCTTGTTCAGTCTCTTTCACACTCTTTATCTCAGCCATCTAAAGTCAAATAGCTCTTCTAACCCCTCATCGTTCCATTTAGACTTTTATCATCTCTTTCTCCAATAAAAACATATTTTTCTCGCTGAGCCAGACAGTCAGGACATTAAGGAGACAGTTCACCCCAAAATTCAAAATACAAATTTTTCCTCGTACCTGTAGTGCAATTTATCTGTCTAGGTTGTTTTGGTGAGAGTTGTGGAGTTATCAGAGATGTCTGCCTTCTCTCAGAGATGGCAAAAACATATTAAAATAAATTTAGAGAAAAAACTGTTGAAAAACTCACAGCAATGTCTCTTTCTAGAAATCATGACCCAATTCTTCAAATATAATCCCCTGACTTTGTTGAAAGCAGTTTAACTTTATAGCTGAGTCACTTAGCTTCTTTTGAGGTTAGCTCACTAAGCTAAATCAGCTAAGCTAAATCAGCTAAGCAAAATAAGCTAGCTGATATACAGCTCAACCAAGCAGTGTGCCATATATACATATACATGTATTTGTTTTTCATATTCGCTGCTAAGATGACACCCATTTCAATTTTAAGTCAATCTGTGCCTCTTTGCAAAGTTTTTCAGAGTTGTTCGGATGTCTGAGCAGGATGCATCTGATCACTGATTCTCTCATTCAAAAGCTCCCCTGTGGCTCCACTGGCCACTGACCACCCTGCAGATGGATCTTTACTCTGCACAGAACTTGCAGCTGTGCTCCTCATCACCAGTATTGTGTAACAGTCATATTGAAGAACATATTGGCTCCAAAACCGATCTGAAGTGATCCCAGATGTGGGAGTTTTTAGCGCTATGGTCGAGTAGTAACAGTTAGAGCAAAGATCTGACTTGTTTATCTCTGACCACAGTCCCAAAAATAAAAAATGGACTTGTCAGCGTGTTTCACGGTGTGTGTGTGTGTGTGTGTGTGTGTGTGTGTGTGTGTGTGTGTGTGTGTGTGTGTGTGTGTGTGTGTGTGTGT